>JAZEWT010000008.1:18561520-18594610 GCA_036362905.1 Mordacia mordax | reverse complement strand
AACACTCGCCACGCAGCGAGGCTGTGCAGCGAATGACCTCGTGCGTGCGGCGATGATGATGATGATGATGGAGTCTCCACGCCGGCGGTGTCGGGCCCCGTAGCGAGCGGACAACTCGGGGGGGCCCCCAAGTTTTTAGGCGGCGACACGGCACCGATGGCCGATTGTTTCACGGCTACCGTTGTCGCTGCCGGTGGTTTGGTTTGAACGGCGCGAGCTTCTGCTTGCCCGTGAACGCCGAACTTTTAAGCAAGGCGGGCACATTTTGTTTCTTTTCAAGGGACCACTCCTGTTAGGAGGTGACGTCAGCCCTGGTCAGACGGGCATCGCAGCCGCATTGTGCGTCGATTGTTGTTCATATTGTATTCGCGGTTGAGTTGTCTCGGTCCCATTTCGCCCACGGATAAATAGTTTTAAGTACCGCTGGCTGGAAAATACGTAATGCGTACGTTTCATCCGCGAAGACCGACCCCCACTGTCGTGAGATTGGCGAATATCCATCAATGGCTTAGCGCTCTAAACGGATAAGCACCAAGCCATATTTTTTTGAGTGAGGACACTACTTTTGTGGGTTTTTTTGCTGTAATGCTGAAAAAGGAGAATCACAAGTCAAAGACATCATCATATTGACTGCAAATTGGCTTGACACAGGAGTAAGACATCGCTCGGATGAGTGATGGCTGATGGATTGGACGAACTCAATGACAGCCGTCAAAGACGATGAACCCTTTGATCATTACATCATTGGGTCTGAGCAGTAGATAAACAGCTGATTCTGATGAATTCCCTATTTGATGAATACCTTTTACTGGTGCGATTGTGGCCAAAATGTGTAAAGCTTGCAACGATCGCCATCAGCAGAGGCCGATGTATCACAAATGTGAACATAAATGTGTGCGGTACACCTCCGCGCAGCACTGGCAGGACATCGTGGTGCAGAAGGCGGTGGTACCACTGCAAGTGGGTTTCCGATCTTTAAAATCGCAGCGTTTTGATAGTTTTTCACGTGTGGATGGAGTGTTAGGTCATTGCGATTACTGTACACGTGCCTATGATCAAATCACTCGTAATGGGGCTTCGAGACCTCTTCACTCGTCGGAAGCGAAGCAAAGGTTGAGCTTGGAGAGTGCTCGGATGGGTGACCGCTTTGCTTAAAAATTATTGTGTCGGCCTCTGCGGGGCTACATCGCGTGTAGCAGAGGGCAATAAAGCAAAATCCTTTGTTGTACTGTACTACAATGTACGGTGTGTGTACCTGTTGTGAGCCAGCTCACACCAAGCTGTAGCCAACATGTAATTAAAAAAACGTACGAGTATGTCTACCAGGGCTTTATTGGGGTCGCCTTAGATTCGTGCTTTTTTTTTTGTCAAACCTGAACCTGTGTATTTGTCGATATTTCACCATTATGCGTTGCTGACTTCATAACTGGATTCCCCTCATCACCTAGAAATGTGACGGACTGATGCAACCCGAGTTCAGGGCCTTCTCCGTGGACCCTCAGATCACATCGTTGGACGTCCTCCATCACATATTAGTCAGAGCCTTCGAACTAAGCGGGTAAGAATCGTGAAGTACCGTCACAGCGTACTGGAGGGGATTTTGTTTTTGGTTCGTCCTTTCCTTAAATAACAGTCTTTCGTAATGGACTTTCACACACCTGTTTCACCGTGGAACTTTTAGTTTGGGGGCGGCGCGGTGGCCCAGTGGGTAGCGCTGTCGCCTCCTTACAGCAAGAAGGGCTCGGGTTCGAATCTCGGCTCGGGTGTCTTTCTGTGTGGACTTTGCATGTTCTCTCCACGTGTCCGTGTGGGTTTTCGCCGGGCACTCCAGTTTCCTCCCACAGTCCAAAAAGCATGCTGCAGACTAAATTACCCTCAGTGCCCGGTGATAGACTGGCGTCCCATCGTGGGTATATCCCTTTCCTTGCGCCCTGTGTCTGCCGGGATAGGCTCTCGCTGACCGTGACCCTGTACAGGAATAAGCGGTTCTGACAATGAGATGAAATGAGACTTTTAGTGAGGCTGTACCCCAGCTGCCTGTGACCAAGTAGAGGAAGTGAAGTAGATTTTGGATCTATTACTACCACGCACACTGGTAGGCAGGATCTCTTGTATTTTTATTGCTCTGTACTACCGGTGCTGCCCACCTTCACCAACTTGAATCAGTGAAGTATGGTAAAAACAACCACATTGTCATGGGGGGCACTCATCCTTCAGTCCTCCAGTTCAATTACAAGGCTGTACATGTACTCCTGCAGTACATGTACTCCTGCAGTACATGTACTGCTGCAGTGCCATAGCGATCTGGTGTATCGCTATGGCACTGCAGCGACATAACTGCAAAATATTTTTCATACATTTTAATATGACGCCCATGGAATTGAGGTCACGAACGCTATGACGGCATGCTTGGTCATGACTGAAAGTTTTTTTGTTATCATTAACATATCGGTTAATCCAAAATACATGCATAGCCAGGGTATATTTTGTTAACATAAATATTTAACAAGGAAGCATTCCTTCAGTGTATAGCCTGACTTTGTAAACATTTTTTTGTTACATTTCCATTACTAAGCTCTTTTGGGATATGCGTGTCAAGCTCTCCCCCTGTCTCCTTCGCTGCCGTTTCGCCTCCCACGTTGAAGGCATCCTAAATACACCGGAGGGCACTGCCAGCGTGGGAGGAAGAATGGCCGCGAATGAGAGAAGGGCAACGCGCGACACGGCTATCCCAAAGTAACAGCTTTAGACAGCGATCATGAACAGAGTCACGATAACCTACATCAGTATAGTTTCATGACAACTTTACAAGTCTTTCAGTTGTCTCCTTTTACCTGATTAGTACATTATTTTTGCAGCATATACATTGCCACTTGCATGTATCTTGTACATACCGTAGCTCCATATAGCAACCACTAGTAAGTGGTAAATGCTGGCCATGTAATGACTCACGACTTAAAATTGATTCGTTTGCTCATGAAGTGTAATGTGCCGTTTATGTTTTAGGAAATAACGTGCCATTTTATTTTACGGACTGTTGAACAATTGATGCAAGGGAACTCGACAGACGATGCAAGAAACGAGCTAAATGTGGTACAAATCAGACAAATTACTTTATAGAAACGTGGCAGCTCATGAACAATCACTGCACCATGGCAAAGAGCATTCTTGCCGTCGAGCCACCTGCGTTTCATCGCAGTTTAAAGTCGAGCACCTCGTTGCGTTTGTTTTTTTTTGGTGGCTGCGTGCAGAAAGAAGAACTTCGTACTGAGTTACCTGTCCCAGGAGGCGGGTGGCGAGGAGCTGTATTTGTCCTTGCTCTCCGATTGGGATTTGAAGTCCGCGTTTGGGAGTGCGTCCAAACCCTTCCTGCAGCTGCGCATCGACGTGAAGCCGTTTGAGGAGAGTACGTGTCACCAAGCCACGTCACACGTGGTCCATGTGATTATTTAATTCACCTGCAAACCTATGCAGCAACAGCACACAAAGTTGGCATTGGTACAGGAATATGTCCCAGCTATTTGATTCTTGTTGGCAAGGGTTTATGTTAATGAGAGTAGTTATATCCAAGCCTTAGGGGTGGTGTAACACGACGTGCTATTAAAGATAAACTATTGTGTTGTTATTAAATTGAAGGATGCCAGCATTTTCAGATCAAAACCTTGTCAATATTTTTCTGGTTTGATAGACTGGCTCTTATTATTTGAATCAACTCTAATCCAGTGTTTTTAAAGCAGTGAATGTTTGGTCATGCTGAATTATGAAGCTTATCAACCTCCTGGACTCCCAGCAGATAGCAGCACAGTTTGTGAACCCATCTCTTGCTTAGCTGTTGTACAGTTGCTATTTTTTTTGCATTCTTTAAAAGTGATTGGCCAGCGTCGTTATCCAGGACCCATCTGTGTTGAGGCTTTTTCTGGATAAATAGTGCGCTGTTATAATTAAACTTTGGGCGAGATGATTAGTTTGAAGATTGAGTCCTTCACATTGCTAATCGGAAAATCAAACTTATCCCTGCCTGCCTACGTTCCAGCTGTATACACAAGCATTTGCAACACAGGGTGTGACTCATTCTCCATGACAGGACATGCAGAAATTTAACTTTCCATTGGGGATTAATGTTTACAAAAACATTACTGTGCAGTACCTCCATGCAAAAGCTTGCTTGGTTTGATTAATATGGAAATGTGGCCTTTATAAAATCTCTGCACATCTATCATGAGTAAAATTTGTACAGCTTCAATTCAAATATGGTTCCATAAATATGTTAACACTGCACATTTTATTTTTAATGCTGGAGGCTAGAGACTGCCCATTAAATGTTCTTACAGTGGTAATTCCAGGTTTTCCTCCATGCATTCAGGCACAGTTAAGTGACCATTTTGTATTGTATATTCTCTGCGGAGAATGTAAACAATTCTTTTTTTCACGGAGAAAAATTCACGACGGCAGATTTTTACACCCCAACTCAAACCCCAGCAACGGCTCAACGAGACCGTCCCAAAATAACAGCGTTTGAAAGCAATCCTTAATTACCGTTTCTTTTCGATTTTCAGGTCCCTTGCTGGAAGACTGGGACATTATCAGCCCCAAGGAGCTGCCCAGCAGCGAAGTGACCCTCTGGGAGCGGAAGAGCCTCAACGTTGGACCCATCCCCCTGTTGACTCAGTCCCTCATCTCACAGGTGGCATTGGAGATGCACCCTCCCATAAGGCGTGCTCGTTCATAGCAGACGCACGGCCTTCTGTGGCCACGCCATGCATGACTACGCACGTACAGAAGAGGCATAGCTTTGTGCATTTGATGGAAATGTCTGCCTCGCGCCAGCATCCCTTAAGATCCGGCTCACGGTCAGACTGATTTGTTCAACGATTCAACGACAGAGCCATAGATCATCTGAAGAGTTTTGCCTTACACTGAAGGGGGTTGGGATAGGCACTGTGGTGGTGCGGTTATGTTCAGGGCTTTTGGGGTTTAGGAATGAGGACAGCCAAAGGTCATTTGCACAACACAATGGGTGTCCTTGTTAAGAAGGTATTGTTGAAAATAGAACGCTACTTAAGCGTTTCTACTGGAACGGCCAGATTGCAAAGCCTTTGCTGTAATTGTTTATATGAAGAAAATATTACACGCTGCTGAAAAGGTTCACCAGTTTAAGATGAGAGCTACATCTTTTGCTTTTTTATAATACAGCTTGATTAACATAACTTGATCTACACTGCGATAATTCACACAAAGATTCAAGATAACTGATACATTAGAAATGTTACAATGTCTTCACAAAGCATTACACGCTTTCAATTAATGTATTTAATTCAGTCGTTTAAAAGTAGCACATTATTCCCACTTTATTTGAAAATAAAGTTCGGATTGTAGGATTTTAAAAAGATAAACCACAACATCACTTGCGTGTTAGAATTTGTCTTTCATCGTGATTTTTTTTATGCTTCCACTTGTATTGATTAATTTAAGTTGACTACATTGTAAACTCAAAGTAATAGCTTATACACACAAACACAATTTGTAAAAAGTTCAGCTCATTATGGCAGCTTGGCTAATACTGCAGTATAATTTTTTCTGACCTTGAAAGTGAAGGACTAAATGTAATGTGACTCGAACTATTTATCATTTGATTGTCTTACAACAATGCATCTGCCCGTGGCTAGATATGGTGGAGGCACATTCCTCAAGCAGCATTTGCAAAAAACGAACGTAAGGTACTGGGCGGCGCGGTGACCCAGCGGGTAGCGCTGTCGCCTCACAGCAAGGTCCCGTGTTTGAATCTCTGCTCGGGTGCCTTTCTATGTGGAGTTTACATGTTCTCTCCCCGTGTCCGCGTGGGTTTTCGCCGGGCACTCCAGTTTCCTCCCACGGTCCAAAAAACATGCTGCTGCATAGGTTAATTGGCTTGCAGACTAAATTTCCCGCAGTACCCGGTGATGACCTGGCGGCCCATCGTGGGTATATCCCTGCCTTGCACCCTGTGTCTGCCGGGATAGGTTCCGGCTCACCGCGACCCTGTACAGGACTTAGCGGTTTCTGACAATGAGATGAGATGAGAAAGTAAGGTGCTGCATTGTGGGCAGTAGGGGGCAATATAAGTCTGTGCAGCAAAAGCCATTGCTAGACTCTCGCGTACTGTACAGTCCTCCCATTCGTTCACCGACCCGTGCTTACCAGCCTGTTAATTATTTTCAACTACTCTCCACGACCCACACAGCACGGGGAGGTCCTCATGCCGCTTGTGCCCCTGTGCAGGTGGGGCGTACTTTGTCCAAGGTGCAGCAGGTGCTGAGCTGGTCGTACACAGAGGACGTGACGCGACCCCTGAAGCCGCCACTAGGAGACGCTGAGTTTCACTCATTCCTGAGCCGCGATGGACAGCTGGTGCGACCCGAGGAGCTGCGTCTGCGCGTTTACCACGGCGGCCTGGAGCCGTCCCTGCGCAAGGTGCGGCGCGCGCGCACGCACGCACGCACGCGCACATAGAACGAACGCCCGCGCGCCAATCGGATCCGTGTTCGTGCGTCGTTGCATCGATTATTAAGTTGGATCATCACCGTAAACAGGACCCGGGTTTGACGTCCGGCTTGGGTGCCACCACCTTCTGTGTGGAGTTTGCGCGTTCTTGCTGTGTCCGCGTGCGTGGGACTTCGCCGAGTACTTCGGTTTCCTCCCACAATCCAAAGACACGTTGCTGCTGCTACTGCTGTGTAGGTTAATTGGCCTGCTGACTGAATTGCCCATCCCCAGTATCCCGTGATGGACTGGCGTCGCATCTTAGGTATAGCCCAGCCTTGCACCTTGCATCTCCCTAGATAAGCTGCAGTACTCCGCGACCCTGTACAGGATTAAACGGATACTGGAAGTGACTGAATAGGATGGTCCCAAACTACAACCGATAATTAAATCCAATACCAAGGGTCCGATATCTCTACATGCCTCTTTATGTTATTGACCCAAAGTGGTGATGCTTATCAGTTACACCTTTTCATTAGAAAAGCTTAGTCGAACTTAAAACAAAAAACATTTTACAGCCTACTCATGAATGCCGATGATATCTTACATCCCGCACCAATCACCACGGCCACACCGGAACGCACAGGTCGTGTGGCGTCACCTCCTCAACGTGTACCCGGAGGGCCTGACGGCGCAGGAGAGGCTCGACTACATGAAGAGGAAATCCAAGGAGTACGAGGCACTCCGAAGCCAGTGGAGCACGCAGGCCAGCAGGGAGGAGCTCGAGTTCACCATCGGCATGGTCCTCAAGGACGTGCTCAGGACCGACCGCACGCTGCCGTACTACGCGGGCTCCGACGACAACCCGCACGTGCGCGCGCTGCACGACCTGCTGATCACCTACGCCGTCAACCACCCGCGAGTTTCCTACTGCCAGGGCATGAGCGACATCGCGTCTCCCATCCTCTTCATCATGGACAACGAGGCGCACGCCTACGTGTGCTTCTGCGGCATCATGAAGCGGCTGCGCGGAAACTTCCTGCCCGACGGCGAGGTCATGTCCACAAAGTTCCGGCACCTGGCGCTGCTGCTGCGCTTCTACGACCCTGAGTTCCACAACTACCTGGTTTCGTGCGGCGCGAGCGACCTCTTCTTCTGCTACCGCTGGCTGCTGCTCGACCTGAAGCGCGAGTTCGCCTTCGAGGACGCGCTGCGCATGCTGGAGATCATGTGGAGCTCGCTGCCGCCCAGCCCTCAGCAGGCGGAACTCGAGCTGAGGGGCACCCCGCTCGAGAGCACCGAGCGCTGCCAGCAGGCGCCGCACCGCCGCATGGTGCGCCCGCAGATGACCTCCGCCGCCGTCCGAACCGCCGGCGCTGTTGCCGGCGGTTTCCCGCTTCAGCCCCGTGCCGCCGTTGCCAAATCCCAGGCGGAGAACTGCCGGACGCCTTCGCTGACGCCGACGGGAGCCGGCGCGTCCATCGCCTCCGTCGGTGCGGTGCCAAATGGAAACGTGTTCCAGGCTGCGCCGTGCCCCGCGGGGAACCTGAACGTAACGGCGCGCGACGAGCGGTGCCTCGACCTCGTCGCGGGCAGACGGCCCTCGCTGAGGAAGTCGTCCGGGAGTGCCGCTTCCGAGATATCGGAGGACGACGAGGACGAGGATAGGCCACTGATGAGCCCCAAAGTGTTGGAGCCCGACCCCGACACGAGCGCTTTGGAGCAAATGAGGCGTTCTGCGAGCAGCCTCTCGCTGTCATTCAAGGCATCGCTGCTGTCGGTGGCCGCCGGGCACAAGCTCAGCAACACACCACCAGCCCTGACCAACAGCACCAAGGCGATGGAGCCGGGCTCGCCGACGCAGCCGGTGCCATCGCTGCCTCCGCCGTCGGAGTTCGGAAAGGGCAACCCGTTTGTGCTCTTCATGTGCCTGGCAATCCTGCTGGAGCACAGGGACCACATCATGCGCAACGCGCTCGACTACAACGACCTTGCCATGCACTTCGACCGGCTGGTGCGCAAGCACAACGTCGGCAAGATGCTGCACCGTGCCAAGGAGCTGTTCGCCGACTACCTCCGAGGGGAGACGTGGTGCTCGGAGGAAGGCGCAGAGGCACAGGCGGCCGATGTGGAACAGGCGCCTCGATAGCGTGCCGTGTGCGGCAGGACGGTTTTGCAGTCGTGCCTGGCTCTCCTGTGGTTTTCTGCGTTAAAATGTGGTCGGCCGATTCCGACACGTTACCGCAGTTATAAATTTGTAAAAAAAAAGAAATTGTTTAATGTATTCAACTGCCATTCACTTTGAACGACCAATGGTTGAGTGTGCTACTTCCAAACTGTGTTGACTTGATCGACGATGGTACCGGTGAAAGGGACAAGTGTGAAATTTAAATCAGTCACCCCTCTTCGAACGCAGGAGGTCACCTCTGCCAGAGGCTTTGCCCATTTTTCTCACAGTCTCCTGTTAAATGGTACCGAAGGCTCTGTTGGTATTATTTTTTCAGAAAACTGAATGGTGAAATGACAACTCCAGGTCAGGTTTGTATTCATTATGTTCTTATCGATTTGCATGCTTTATGTGAGTATTATTTTGGTTTTTAAATTTTGGGAAAAGGGATTCACAAACTATTATTGGCTTTCATTGAAAAATGTAAGAACAAGATGTACCTTCCAAGGCTTCTTCTGCCATGGAAAGAAAAATAATCTCACATTTTCCAGAGACTTTAGGTAGACAGAGGTCAGTTATTTTTTGCTTATGTACAGTTCATCGCTGCCGAACTGCGCACACCACATTCATTAAGGAGGTCTTATGAGGTCTCTGCTGGACACTTGTATTTGTTGAATAGACTTTAACTCGCTCATTAGTTCACCTAAAGACACTTTTTGTTTATCGAGGGCACTCAGAAAACCAAAGGCCAGCACATTGGTAAAACCCATGTGGTTAATCTGCAAAGTTCAATCTATCCAACACAAACAATAACCATTAATATGATATGTCGACTGGGAATTGTTTTGGTCTGTTTGGCTGCGATAGTGGACTGTAATTAACATAAATTACCGAGATAAACACATTTTCTGTTGAAATATTATAAATCTTTTTTCAACCAAATGTTTCTTTGCCAAGCAGATACGGTACTTGTTTTGGCAAAGTGGGCTAGACAGAAAGATTTAATCTGTTTTCGGGCCAATCAAATTTGTTCCAAATATTTTATACCAAAAAAATATACACCGAGGCCCGACTGGGACATTTCATCTTGATTTAATTTGCAGGAATGCGCAGGAACGTGGAAATCATGTTGCACAAACACACATGCCTTGTAGCTCTCGGAAGCTCCTTATCCCCTTCGTTCAACAGCTGTGCACTGCCATAGTCTAAGGGACGCCAGCCAAGTCCTGTACAGTTGTTTCACGGCGTTGAAAGTGTAGATGGTGGAAAGTAGAGCCTGTTCTCATAATACTGCGTTCCGTTCTATCGAGCGTAAAGCGGCGAGCTGATGTGACGAGTGCAATGACGCTATGATGCTACAGTGCAATTTTAAAAGTTTTATTTATGCACCGGCCTTAACTTGTAAGTTTAGAGATGCTGCTGCTTGTGCTTGTCTGAGCCTTACTTTGGAAGAGGCAACGCTCGTTTTTTTTCCACTGGAAACAAAACTCTCGTTTGAAACTTCTGCGGCAGAGTTAACGTCAACATGATGAGACTACAAATTGTTTATTCCTTTGCAAATATTTATTTGCATTTTTATTTACATTGGTAAAGGGGTCCTATGAGTGTGAAACGTTAAATTTAAATATTAAAAGCGTGTCTTTTCATTCGCTTAATTAAGACAGTCTTCCATCTTAGGGTTCAATGCCAACTTCTGTTAATCATATATAAGATTACAACAGGTTTTACCGTATCTGGCGATTAACACCTGCATAATCGCCAGATACGGTAAAACCTGTTGTAATCTTATATATGTATACTGGCAAAAAAAAGTACCCATTCTGTTAATCATTTTCACGTGCATTGTTGCTGCATGTCAGATGACGATCTGCATTGTTTTGGGACATCTATTCATAGGAAGTCTTCACTTGTTCATATGTTCGGTAATTTTATTTGCTAAATAATAGCATATACCTTGACTGAGGCTCATGTTTACATTACTTTGTTGAGCACAAAAAAACAGGCTACATTTGCTGCAAAAAGAACAAAAATATTAATAGGCTGAGCTGATTGGTTTGGTCTTTACAAGCTCCGGTGGCTAGTGTTATTGAAAGGTAAGTTCATACCGTGTTCGAAATACACTTCATTTTGACATTCAGTTTATGTAGATCTATACTGTATATAATGCAGTCGTTGGGGTGTCATTCTAGGCTGTTCCTGTTGGTTGGCCGTGTCACGTAAACAACTTTGCAGAGGATCTCGCCAATCAGATGCTGGATTGTCTCTGCTCAGAGCTGATCACATGTTCACCATCTTGCGGTCAGCACAGACCTGGCCTAGGCAGTTGCAGCCCAACAAAGTACAGTGTTTTTATTATTACACTCCAAGAATGCGATGTAATGTCATAGATGCTGTAATATCACTCTTCAGCAGAATTGCTCACAAACAGCTAAAAATCACCTAGGTCCCATGTGTATTTGTGAACTAGAAGGAAAAAGCTTAAAACGAGTTAATTGTTGGCGTTTGCCAACCTAGTCTGTTCCAATAGTTTTTTTGCCATGTATATTATATTGGGCTTCATGTTGTAAACATTCGATCACCAACAGTCAGTATCAGTACCCACTTAATCCTGTACAGGGTCGTAGGGGGCCCGAAGCCTATTCCGGCAGACATAGGGCGCAAGGCAGGGCTATGCCCAGGATGTGACGTAAGTTTATCGCAGGGCACTTTGGGGCAATTTACTCAGCAGACCAATTAATCCAGGCAGCAGCGGAGAAGCAGAACACTTATTTATTGTACGCTGAGGCCAAAGCTCATCACAAACCTATAATTTTCTCGACGATGATTCCCGACCATGTTGCTACAGGAAGTAAATGTGAAATAAGCATATACACCAACTGTTGTCTTCTGCTTTCTGGAATCTGGCTTTAATTTGTTGTTATTATTTTTATGCAACGTATTACCATTCATTTCAAGACGTGTAAAATAAATGTTGTATAAGGCATTGGGCGAAAGGAGAGTTTTGTCCTGTAGGTTTAAGTTGCATAGCAGTATTCGGCATGCAACAATTCAGTCACACCTGCCTCTAACCCTGCAGGGTTTTAACGGCATTGCCATGATTCGGTGTCAAAATTAGATTTAGTAATCCAGCCAATCGCTCTCCAATGTGTTTTCGGGTTATACCACACGTTCCCAAAGCAGCTCCCAACACGTGGAGCTACACGTCATGCACCACACTGAGTACATCATACAACCCGAAAAAACATGAAAATCCACAATTATAATCTACCTTTTTATTGTGGTCTCATTCATGCCTTTGGGTTGCAGGGCGTTTGCATATATTGTACATGTAATGATAGGTTTCATGCCCACCTAGCACATTTTAAAGGCAAGCAGGTTGACGCCGAGCATACCTGCTGATGGAATGGAAGGCTCGTAACGTTTCTGTACTATTTGCACGGCAAAACATTCATCTTAAAAACGACCAGTCTGTTTGGTTCAATTCTAAAATTTATTTTTTCCTTAAACTAGTTTTTAAAAGCTGTGCTTCAATAACAGACGTTCGCGTAAAAATGGTTTCAAATATACTTTAGGGTGATCCCGAAGATTTTCGTTTGGGTGAAATTTTCTGCGAAATTGCATTGTGGCCATTTCACCAGATATTTACTCATTCTTATGTTCAAGAAAACGGGAGCCTTGAATACAAAATGAAAATGGCATTGTCATTTCCATTGAATACGCAGATGTATTAGAGCAATATTGTTCTCATTCAAATCCACAAGTTTGTGCTGTTGTACTACTCAAGCCACGAATAAATCTGCTAGATTGTTTTTTCAATGCCAAATATGTTTAATGTGCAATTGTTTTAAAATGTTTTGAATTTGAAGATGCAGATTATTTATGCAAGGAGCACTTTTAAAGCACTCTTTGCCTTCCATGTCATGTTAGCCATGTGAATTTATTGTTAGAAAACTTTTTATTCTTCACATCTCAACTGTGTTGTAACAACTGCATGTGTGATTTAGTATAAATATCTTACCTTTGGTCATTTTACCACAGTCAATTATTTCACTGACAGGTAAAGTGAGAAATAAACGTAATTAAAACACATGCCTAATTAAAATTGGAGGTGTACTATATTTTAACAGATGTTAAAAAAATTTCCACGCTTATAATTTAAAGCCACCTGCTAAAAAGCGTCGATGGCTCAACAGTGTTGTTTTAAAGCTAAGGGACCATGCATGAAACCAAACATCTGTATATAATGAAAGATTAAATGTTTTAAAAATCATGTTTATGTTGTCGCGCTTTAGTCAATCATCTCTGCTCTCTTTTTAAGTGGCCAGTTTCACTGCATACATGTACACTAAAGCCAAATGCTTGCAACGATGCGTCCACTCGGCACTTAAAGATCAATTCTTAAAACAAGGTGACACGCATCAAATTGTGCTTGCGAGAAGCAATTATTTGCTTGTACAAATGATATGCTCATGTAACCGTTTAGGACTAACATCTAACACACCTACTAAGGATTTAGAAACGTTACAAACAAGCTGTTCTTTCGGGATAGCAATGTAGCTCAAACGCCTGATGTCTCCAACGCGGGATGCAAAACGTGAAGGAGAGAGGACATTCTGGACACGGCTATCTAAAAGACTACAGCTACGGAAAGTAATTCTAATACATTGAGCTATGGAAACGTATACATTAGTACAAACTTCAATACAAATGGCAAGCTAAATCGAACAGATTGTGACACTTTAAAGCTGCTCTCTCGGGACAGCCGCGTCGATCGCTCCCCCTCTCCACCTCGCGATGTTTCGTCTCACGTTAGAGGCACCCTCAGGCGCAGTGTTCGTGTGTGACTCCTGTTTATTTGTAGGTACGATGCATGTGTTGAGTCCCCTCTACAGAGTTGCTGCAGTCCAGGATCAATGGACGACTGTCGCGGTACTCTTGAAAGGGTTCCACCGTCTTACACCCCGGAACGCCGCGAGGTGGAGAGAGGGAGCGATCGACGCGGCTACCCCGAGAGAGCTTTTCGAAGCAATCATCATGCATCGAGCCGTGAAAACCGACATCATTACATTTGACACTTTAAATCAAAGGCTGCGATATCCGCCCCCCACTCGTCACCCCCAACAATAGACAACGTGTACATGGCATTTGTGTAATTAGGCCAAGTTACAGAGGCAGAAAAAAAAGTTCAATTTTTACCAATGATCAAACCCCGTTCAACTGCCCGCAAGAGAGTTCTGCTTTACGCTTGATATCACGTTCCAACTGTCACCGTTTCTCCATCATTTCTTAGGTCTTCGTTACGCTTTGGGGAGTCGACTGCGGATGTTCACCGAGGAGGCAACATCATGCCCGGTGGGCAACATCATGCCCGGTGGGCAACATCATGCCCGGTGGGCAACATCATGCCCGGTGGGCAACATCATGCCCGGTGGGCAACATCATGCCCGGTGGGCAACGTACGGTGACTTCAGTCACATCCTCTTTTATGACGTCATTAAAATTGTCCATTTAAAAAAAACGCCAACGGCATCCAGCACGTGTTCATTGGTGAAGCACTTTTTTTGAATGAAATATTTTTGGAGACATTTCATGACGTACGGCAAGGCATGGGCACGTGGAGCCCAGGGTGATGTTTGCCAACTTGACGCCGCTCCAACACCACCCCGTTTGAACTTCACTGCCAAGCGCTCGTGCGTCCGACTTGAAATGAGACACAGCTTGAAATAAATATTATTTAACGTGAAGCGTTGACCTGACAGCAAGAAGGTCCCGGGTTCGATTCAGGGCAAGGATGCCCTTTGTGAGGAGTTTGCGTGTACTACCCGTGCCCGCGTGGGATTTTTGCCGGGTACTCCTGTTTCCTCCCACCGTCACGCCACTGCCTTGGTTAATTGGCCTGCGATGTACTGGCGTCACATCCTGGGTATGCCCCCGCCTTGCGCCCTCTGTCGGCCGGGATCGGCTCTGCCTTCCCCCGCGACCCTGTACAAGATTAAGCGGGTATTGATAATGAGTATGGGGCGGCGCGGTGGCCCAGTGGTTAGCGCTGTCGCCTCACAGCAAGAAGGTCCCGGGTTCGAATCTCTCGGCTCGGGTGCCTTTCTGTGTGGAGTTTGCATGCTCTCCCCGTGTCCGCGTGGGTTTTCGGCGGGCACTCCGGTTTCCTCCCACAGTCCAAAAAGCATGCTGCTACATAGGTTGATTGGCTCGCAGGCTAAATTGCCCCGAAGTGCCCGGCGATGAACTGGCGTCCCATCGTCGGTATATCCTTGCCTTGCGCCCTGTGTCTGCCGGGACAGGCTCCGGCTTCACCGTGACCCTGTATAGGACTAAGCGGTTTCAGATAATGAGATGAGATGAGGTCCAGGGGGGGGGGATGCCTCTTTCGCTACGCGTGCGGCACCATTTCAATGGGGGCAGTCAGTTAACGGTAGGAATAATAAATACAATTTACGACGCGTGGCACACTCTCGTTCAATTTCGAATCTCTTCATTCGAAGAGAGAACGAATGAGCGGCCAATTCATCGAGTGTTTTGAGTCGCGGGAGGAAACCAGAAGAAAAAATACGTCGAACAAGGGAAGAACGCACAAACTGGACAGGGAAAAGTTCTCGAGGTGGGAATCGAACCGCCTCGCCAAGGGCCTTCCTTCTCCGATCCACAGCTGTAACCACTGCATAGGCACCGTGCCGCCGCAGAACAGCTGGTTGTGCGCTGGAGTGGCATTGAGCAAGGATCCTCCTCCATCTATCATTCTATTTTGGGCGGCCACTTGTGGCCACTTGGGTGTCCCTCTTGGGTGTCCCTGCCGCCTGTTATGCATCGTTACGGTGCCTCTTCCCGTCGTGCGCTTCTGAGCAGCTTCTCTGATTACAGCAACAAAGGCGAACGATGAAACGCGGAGGTCAACCAAGAGCGAGCGAGACTCGTGGCGGCAGGAACACTGACCGCTTTGCCGACATGCACACGTAGCGCGTACTCCAGATGGATTGCGACCCCCGTTGAATTGACCGCTAGCGCTGTTTTCCTTCGCTCTCTAATTTGCGTTTTGAATTTACCATCACGGCGATGGACTGGCGTCCCATCGTCGGCATATCCTTGCCTTGCGCCCTGTGTCTGCCGGGATAGGCTCCGGCTTCGCCGTGACCCTGTATAGGACTAAGCGGTTTCAGACAATGAGATGAGATGAGAATTTACCATCATCCATAAAACCACCGCTCTCGAACGCGCCGCTGTGCTGAGAGAGTAAAGAACAGGCTCGTTCTGCTCACGGAACAAACCTTACGGGTTGGCGGTGTCGGGTGGAGGCGGGTTGACACCGATATTGCCGTGACATTACCCAAAAAGGGATTTTATGGATAACATTGGTCACGAAAGCCTTCGAGTTAAAGTTAAATTGCCGTTATTTATTTCAGCCGAATAGAGTTTATCATTTTTATATTGCGCACATTACATTACACAACAACAAACACACGTTTTATAGCTTTAAATGGGGGGAGGGGAGGTGTCAAAAGACATCTGGGCCACTCTGTACATCCATTTTGTCAAATCCACTGCTGGATAAGGGCCTCCCCACACCACGTGACGGTTGTCTGATCACATTCTGCCACGAGGGTCAGTGCTTGTTGAGGGATAGGGAGGCGCAGGGTCGATTATGATACAAGACCACTCAGCAAGATATAAAACCACTTATTAAGATAGAGTACCACTTGGTTAAGATACAGTACAACTCGCCACTGATGTCAGCCGTGGCCGTGGAACGATCTCAGATCGTTGACAATAGCGCACTGTGTCGCGGGTACCTGCTTGGTTTTTTTTAATGTAAGCTCGAAAGGAACTGTTGAGATATTCAGCTCTTTTTTAACAGTTCTCCGACGTGGAGGGGTAAACAAGTTACAACATCTCAGCGCTCCGGGGGTAATTCAGTCGGGACAATGAACCTAAGCAACGTGTCTTTGAACTGTGGCAGAAAACTGGATTACCCGGCGAAAATCCATCCAGAGGACGTGAAAACTTCGCACAGAAAAGGCACCCGAGTCGGGTATTGAACCCGGCTGTTCTTGTTGTAAGGCGGCCGCGCTACTCACCGCTCGATCCAAAGCACACAGTGCCGCCGCTTATTACTACCTATACCTCATCTCATCTCATTATCTGAAACCGCTTAGTCCTATACAGGGTCGCGGTGAGCCGGAGCCTATCCCGGCAGACAAAGGGCGCAAGGATATACCGACGATGGAACGCCAGTCCATCGCCGGCCACTGCGGGGCAATTTAGCCTGCGAGCCAATGAACATATGCAGCAGCATGCTTTTGGACTGTGGGAGGAAACCGGAGTGCCCGGCGAAAACCCACGCGGACACGGGGAGAGCATGCAAACTCCACACAGAAAGGCACCCGAGCCGAGAAATTCGAACCCGGGACCTTCTTGCTGTGAGGCGACAGCGCTAACCACTGGGCCACCATGCCGCCCTACTACCTATACCATTAGGCCCAAACTGAACATAACACATTTTCACAAACACGACTAACACTGATTTCATAATGATTCACACACATACACACGACCTCATTTGCACGTGTTTCTCTACAATAAACGTGGTGTGCACTGCACAAAGGACGTGAATAACCTCACAAAACTGATGTCACTCACCAATTTGAATCCACAACTCTCAAGCCACGCCACGGGTGAGGGTGAGCAAGCGGCCAGCGCTCTCACCAGAAGGTAACTTGAAACGCACCATGCCGGCCGGATTAAACGTGTCCCGTGCCGCCCCTTGAATGCGTGAGATCACCTGGTCGGGCAGGTAGGGGTGCCTGTGATTGTCATTCCGTCCAAATTATATGAGGGCGTGGAGGAGAGTGGTTATTACCGCTCCTGACTTCGCTTCATTGGAAACCACGCGGTCAGAACTTGATTTGTAATTACTTAAAACGGCGTAGGTGTTGCCTTTCAAATGCTTTGCGAATGTGGAATGTTCAGAGTGTGGCATAAATCGTGTTTGCATCGGCCACTCTTCCTGTTTTCGCCAAATGTCAGAGTCGCCTGCCTGCTTGGCCCGGGGAACGTCCGGAAACTTCTGAACAGAAACTTGAATTACTGCGGTAGAATTCTTTGTTTGCCACCACTTTTTGAGATGAAAGCAAAGCGAAACGAGTGGCAGCACTGCACCAAATGGAATTTCTGCGAAAGCGCAAACTCGCCGACTCACCAATGCGCCCAGTTTATTCAAATCAATGTTCACAAATCAGTGCAGCCGAATGTTTAAAACTATATATACTCGTTCTCGCTAAAGCGGCTGTATATTGCGTGAAGATCCAGTACGCTGCTTGGGATGATGTCGATGGATTGAATAAATGGTAACAGACTACACTTTTCTGATCGATTTTTCTGCCTCGCTCAAAAGCCACCTGTTTGCCCGACTCCTTCCACAGGCACAGGATGTTATAATATAATAATGATGATGCGCCTTGATATCACTGGCAGGAATTTCCAGCAACCATCTTGAGATGCAGGTGATGTTCTTTTGGGTCAGAAATGTGAAATATTTAAAATGTGAATATATGAGAGGTGGCAAATTAGTTCAGGAGTCAGTACATAAGAGAACATTCCTGAGATCCCACTTATGATTCACCATTTCGTGAGTCAGTATTAAGTTTAGATTTTTTTTTTACAAATTGGCAGGCATTCCAGCTCTGAGATTTTTAAACATTGCTTTGACTGAGAAATGCCTTCCAAAGCTGTTCTTTTGGGATAGCCGTGTCAAGCGCTTCCCGACTTTCCGTTGCAACGATTCGCCTTCCAGTTTGGGAGACATCCTGAGAACGTTCGCAGAACGGCTGTCCCGAAAGAACAGCTTTGGAAATCAATTCTCATGCATCGAGCCGTGAATACCTACATCATTACATTGTTTTGACTACCAGAGGAACATTCCTGCATTGCAGGGCAGTAAGTTACGTGAGAAAAGTTCAGTATTGCCTCGCGTTTGGCTTTGTTGAGACATTTCAAGGGATCACTGAAGTGCATTACATTACTCTTGTTTACCAAGTTAAACCTCGTACTTCAGGAAGTTCTTGCCATGTCTTTACAGTAGGAGGCAATGATTGCTGTGTAGATTCATCATCATTGTCATTCATTCATTATCAATTCTCACTTAACCCGACAGAGGATCGCTGGTGACAGGATTCTATCCCGGCAGACAGAGGGCGCAAGGCGGGGCTATACCCAAGGATATGCCGCCAGTACATCGCAGGGCACTGGTGGCAATTTTCTCAGCAGGCTAATTTAACCAAGGCAGCAGCCTGTGTTTGAAAGGTGGGAGGAAAACGGAGTACCCGGCAACGCGAAAATGTTGTATTGTTGTTGCCGCTTTAAACGGGTAGACCAGTTGCCCCCAATGGTAAGGGTGCTGGAGCAAAATTGTACGGCTGGACGCCAATCGTGATGCCAACCTCCTTTAGTCGGACGGTCTCCGGATCGTTGTCTTGAACCTCTCCACAGGCCCGTTCACCCAGAGAGACCCTGATAGGACGACTGGACTGCAGATTAAGTTAAACACGCAAACCCCTTCACCACGGTAACGTTACAAGCCATGGGGTGAACCGATTTGCTGCTCCGGGTTGCGGGTGTGGAGACGGAGAAAGCCGCTCTGCGTAACCTGTTGTGGAGCGAGGGATGCTCAGTGAGTGGGGAGTGCGTGAACGCATTGCGGCGAGTCGGGTGAGCAGGCGGGTGAGCGTGTTGCGGTGAGCGGGTGCCAGTTGGATGGCGAGGTATTTGGAGGTGGCCGGATTTGTACGGCTCGGTTAAAGGTTCAGAGAAACGGAGGCGACACAACATTTGGTCTCATCTCATCGTCTGAAATCGCTTAGTCCTATACAGGGTCACGGTGAGCCGGAGCCTATCCCGGCAGACACAGGGCGCAAGGCAAGGATATACCGACGATGGGACGCCAGTCCATCGCCGGGCACTGCGGGGCAATTTAGCCTGCGAGCCAATTAACCTATGCAGCAGCATGCTTTTGGACTGTGGGAGGAAACCGGAGTGCCCGGCAAAAACCCACGCGGACACGGGGAGAGCATGCAAACTCCACACAGAAAGGCACCCGAGCCGAGAGATTCGAACCCGGGACCTTCTTGCTGTGAGGCGACAGCGCGAACCACTGGGCCACCGTGCCGCCCACAACATTTGGTCCACCCTGTATATCGCTTTGCTGGGAAATGGAAGCTGCAGAACAAGAACGCGCAGAGACAAGAGTCCAACCTTGGGTTTACATTTTAATTTCCAGTCAGGTGAGTGGGTGGAGATCTCGCGTCTGGAAAACTAACACGGTGCCCCCAAAAAAAAAACAATTACGGTAACAAAAATACAAAACACGAAAAAGAACTGAAAAATTATATCTTTACAGAAAAAAAAATGTGTACTCTAAATCACTTTTACACTGCAGAATATAGTATATCCAACAATACCATGTAGTTATACCATCATCTCAACCATTTGTTCGTTCTGGCAATAAAATTAAATGTAAAAATTAAAGAATATATGTACAGCATATCCATTGTATCTAGATACACAATGAGTGTTGTTCCTTTTTTATAATAAAAGTCTATAGTACACACGTTTAACAGTTTACAGCTCCACAAGTAACGTTATACTGAAGTGTCCCCGTATAGAGGCGAGCTAAGGGTTACAGTCATATACTGTCGTGTATGGTACTGCAGATGTGGCGGATTCTCTAATCGGGGTACAAAAACGAAGTGATGATTGCGTCCAACAGCTGCTCTTTCAGGATAGCCGTGTCGATCGCTGGAGGGGCGATGGACACGGCTATCCCAAAAGAGCAGATTTTGGAAGCAATCACGCATTGAGCCATGAAAACCGAGATCGGTACAAAAGACGAAGTGGTTAAAGTGGGCGGAATTCGCAGGGTAATGCGAGTGGTGGTCATTCGCAAACGGAGGTCCTTATTTTAAAATAAAACGCTTCACAACCGTGCTTTCTTGACATTTGCATTGGAGGAAAACGCAGCTATAGCTCCGGCTGCCAACGCAGACTTCAACTTGTCAGCTGATTATTATTGTAAACAGAGCACGAGTGCGAGTGGCACATATGGGGTGGGATAGGGCTGGTTCGGGTTTGGCATTTTCCTGGAGGAACTTGAGTTGAGGGACAACCAATGGCCTTTATTCACGAACGTTTGTTTCTGGGCTGCGTCACGCAATGGAGTGGTCAACTCTTTGTCACAAAACCAACCTCCCCCTCCCCCCCGACCCGACAGTAGCCAAGCGAATCCACGGCAACCACTTGGAGCGCTCACGTGCCAATCGACGCCCCGATTCGAAGGATAATTCTCAGGGCCAAGTGTGTCAATCAAGACGCGTGCCGTTTTAAACTGCATCGTGCCTCTTCGCGACAAGATGCAGAGGAAGGCTAAATGAGATCCGGTGAAGCCGGGCATTTCCTGCGACAAAAATGCAGCCACATCATTGCATTGGCCGAGCCGAAATATAAATTAGGAATCGTGATGTGACTGCGAACAAACTGTGTTAATTCCACGAGGAATCCTCCTCGGCTGTTGAGGTTGCATTGGGCAGATGTTTTCCTTGGGGGTTTTTTTGCAGTTTGTATGCAATTATTTAGGTCTGGTTCATGCAATATCGTGGCTGCGCGATCAGGACGTTCATCTCGTTTCTTTTATTGCAAAGAATGAGCGGCGACACAAGCACAAGCTCGCGTGTTTTTTTTCTTTTCTTCCAAATCTATTTTTTTTCCTCTTTCCAACCCACTCTTCATCCTGGAGTTAATATTCGCTCTCTCCACCGTAGACACACCCGCAATAAAAATATATCTCACCATATTTCACACCGATAGGACTCCCGAGTCCCAGACGGGGACGATATCTCTTGAGATTTGTGACCAGTACTAACAATGCGGATTTACACGACGAGCCAAAGCAAGTCATAGTTGAGACATGTTAAACAACCACCCCCCACCATGCATTACCATTTCAAACACTGAGTGATCAGGAGTGCAAGAGGAAAGCAGAGCCACAACCGTTGAACCGCGTTTAACCCGACACACGTCTCTCCTCAAAGCCATGCAACCACAGCACGATCCACGACACCGAATGCACCACCTTGTGTCTCACAGCGTGGGTAGACTTTCGTTGGGGGCTGGGGACGGTGGCATGGCGAGGTACGCGCGTGTCACAAACACCCCTACTAAAACTACGTGGTACATTCCACAGCAACGGCTCGCCATAGGGCGCGGAGCATGCCATTATTTTTATTCTGTTCCGATAGGGCCCGGTTGAGACGCCTCGCGCAAATCCCTCGTTGCGGTGCCCGCTTTAAAGAAAAAAAAACGCGCATCTTTTAGTCCTTCATGGGAAACGAAGAGCAATGCAGTAAAACCGTTATAAGTGCAACGCGTTTGTTGTCTTGTATACTCAATCGGCCGGTAAACAATACTACACAGTAGAATGTGATTACAAAACATAGGCTGGTCTGGTTTTGGCCGATAAATGCATTTGAAGCCTCATATCCTCCACAACCCCCCCCCACACCTCCAAGCAATGGAATGAATCACACAGGTCCCCGTTACGGTGCAATGGCCGGCACCACTCCAGCTTGCAACGATTAGCAAGTGGAACGCTTTGGCAATTGAAGTCTAATTGTAGTGTGGGAATTGTACGCAGAGTCCACTCACAAGCAGTCTTAAAGCCAGGCATGATTCGCTCGTTCGAACACTGCTGCTGTGTTACAGCCGGCGGTTACTAAAAACCTGAATGCCTTTAATAGGCAATTTTCATGTCGTGAATTCAGCACCTCTTAATTGTCATAATACCCATCACAATTAACAGATTATTGCGAGTCATTGCACAGATAATCCACAATATTAAATGCGCAATCGGGGGAGACAGTGGGGTTGGCGAGTGGGTGGGTAGGTACCACTGGACATACAGTGAACAAGTCAGGGGTGAGAGAGAGAGCGAGCGAGACTAAAAGTCAAAAAGCAAATCACATTTGAAGTGTAAACCCCCAGCAGCGGACGAGACCGTCGATGGTCCGATGACGTCATCGGTCGCAACGCAGCGCCAAGCACGCGCGTTGCGCCAGACGAACCAGGGACCCACGGGAAGTCCAGCGACCGTGTTCCAGTAACGGTGACGATTCCATGTTTCGTAACCTGCCAAGCCTCCGCGTGGCCAGACTGCCAGGGGGCAGAGAACTCGCGAAAGGCGTTGCTAATTGCAACATTTATTCACAGCTGGAATGGTAACAAAAAAATCATGAATGTAAGCAAGAAAGGGTTTAGAGTCGATGAACAACATCATTACCACTGACTGCACTTACTAACGAGGATTCATATAATAACTCACCGTTTATATTTTTATATTTAAAAATAAGAATTACTATTTAAAAATCGCTATGCATAAGCAAAATACAGTTCCATTTAAGACGCGTTGTGCCTCCTGTCTCCCTCAAAGTAAAACTGAAAATCAGTAGCAACCGTTTACGCGCGCGCGCGCGCGCGCATACTGTGCGATACAGCCATGCTGCAATACCTACACGGCCTTCACCTGATTAAACCTCTCTGCACATCTGCGATACACATTGGCAACACGTTCAGCATCGATCACCGTTCAAGTAGCTCCATGACGCGTGGCGGCGGTTCGCTCTGCGGTCAACTCGGGAGCCCGCCGAGAGAACCGTCGTTTAACCGCCCCCTCCTCCCCCTCGCCCCCCCCCCCACCTCGCCGGCGCAGCCGACGTTCCGCCGCTCGCTGGGGGTCCGCTCGCACGGAAACGTTCGTGTCCTGCGACGTCGGAACAGAGGCCGCGCGAGGCTTCCGTGGCAGCGCTCGTTCCCTTTGGCAGCGGCGGAGTTGGGATGGCGGGCGGTGCGTAGCGGCGCGCGCGCTCTGCGCTCAAGCAAACCCTTAGGCGTTCGCGGTGCGGCACCCGCCGCCGGTGTCGCGACGGAGGCCCGCCGCGATTGGCGCTCGCTCGCCGCCGGCGGACGGAGGTCGAGGGTCAAGAATGGTGTCAGGTGGCACGGCTCGCCCGGGACTGTGAACGGGGAAAGAGGAGGAGGAGGTGGAGGAATGTGGGTTGAACAGGAGGGGGGGCCCAGAAAGAAGGAATCCATGGCTCGGGTGAGCTGGAGTGGAGAAGGGGCGTCGGTGACGGAGAAGATCGATTCACACGTAACGCAGCACTGCATGCGACGTGGGCGGGCATTCATCTCCCACTGACCGCCACGGGACAGCCAGCCTCTGCCCCGAATGTGGGTGCTACGGGCAGCACGGGGAGGGGGGTGGGGTCACCGTGGCGCCTCGTCACTCTTGCTTCACAGCGGCGAGCTTTAGTGTTGTTTGTCGCTGGGCCCTTCCAGTCATTCTGCCTTTGCAGTTAATTCTCCGCGGGCAATTGGCCAAGTTGTGGTTCGTGCGGACGAGTCGGAGAGGAGAGGAGCTCTGCACGAAAGCGGCAGCGGTGGTGCAGGTGGGTGGCAGCCAACGCCGTTAACGAGCCGAGTCGACCTGCAACAACAAGCAGAACGTGGCAGGTGTGGAGCAGGGAATTGGGGGGGGGGGGGTCTATTAACAATTTCTATAAGTTGGGGGTGCGCAGACACTCTCAAAAACTCAGTGGCTGAGAAGCCTGTTCCAGCAAAAACACATTCCGTTTTGAGTGAAATCAGAAAATGTATGTCAAACGACTCCTGACATTTTCTTCCACTTATATGCCAATTAACCCCAAATTAAACTTTGAGTTACCTCCTATTAAGCTGCCAGTCAATATCATTAAATGACAAATTAACGTTGAACACCTGCATATGATTAATGAGGTGTTGCGCTGCCATGATATTGGGCGAGTGAACTCGATAGCAATCGTTTTTTTTATTTGCAGGAGAGGCCCAAATGTGTCTCGAGACACGTTTTCAGGAGGGTCCTACTGGTGGCATTTAGCCAACTCCTTACAGTGTATTATTATACGTGTGAGTACTGTACGGTTAACGGACACTTAATGAGAAGAAAACCCATTGAGATTCACATGAATGTCTCATCTCTCATCTCATTATCTGAAACCGCTTAATCCTATATAGGGTCACGGTGAAGCCGGAGCCTATCCCGGAAACATAGGGCGTAAGGCAGGAATACACCCGACGACGGGACGCCGGTCCATCGCCGGGCATTGCGGGACAATTTCAGTCTGCGAGCCAATCAACCTATCCAGGAGCATGCTTTTGAACTGTGGGAGGAAACCGGCGTACCCGGCGAAAACCCACGCGGACACGGGGAGAGCATGCAAACTCCACACAGAAAGGCACCCGAGCCGAGAGATTCGAACCCGGGACCTCCTTGCTGTGAGGCGTCAGCGCTAACCACTGGGCCACCGCGCCGCCCCACATGAATGTGCAATAGGCCAATTCGCGGTACTCCCACCTAGGTTTGTAAGCTGTTGCGTAGTACAATGAGCAATATGTCTGTTGCACAACATTACGGGTGTGAACCACCTCGGCCAGACTTCTAACACGTTTAAAGACGACAAAAATCCCCAGTGCCACCTGGACAGGCTGTGGGGCCAAATGCTGTTAGCGAGCGCCTATAAAAGCCAGCAACGGCACACGAGGGGGATACGTGGCCAGCACCACGCCCTGCCATCTTTGTCTTCCTAGTGGCACAAGGTACTCATTTAAGGCTGAGTCAACCTAGGGGAGGCCCAGGACCGGTTCACAAAATCGTCATTGGCGTTGGCCGTGAGGGGGATTTCAACTCGGGTTGCCAGGTTTGTAGCCCAGCGCACTAACTGCTAAGCCACCGCACCCCCATTCACCCACATGCACACATGCAGGCACGCGCACAAACGCACGACAACGCCGCCATTCACCGCTGATTGGCAGCAACGTCCCCAACCGTGCTCGCGCGAGGCCAGGTACGCACAGGTGCCCGTGGCACTCACCTGCGACGCGACCCTGGCAGGCAGTGCGCCGCACCCATCCAAGCACCCGGTGGTGGCGGCGGCGGCGCCGGCAGCCGCCGCCGCCGCCGCGACGGCAACGGCGGCAGGCATCTCGAGCGTGGCCGTGAGGTTCCCCACGGCGTTCCGCGGGCCTTCCCCGTGCGAGTCGACCCCTCTGTGCTCCAGCGGCTCCACCGACGGGTTCGAGTTGCTGTCGACCGCCAGGCTGCGCGCCGGCGTCGTCGTCGCCGCCGCCGCCACCGGCGTCGCCGCCGGCGCCGCCGCGTGGCCGCCGCCTTGGATGAGCGACGGCTTCTTTGGCGGGATCGGCGGCGGCGCGCCGCGGTCCAGTCGGAGCGACGCGGACGGGCCCTTGGCGCCGCTCAGCGCCGACGGGGACAGCGGGTTGCCCGCGGCGGCCCTGCCCGGCGGTTGGAGCGCGTGCGCCGCGTCGGCGGACGCCGGCGGCGAGTGCAGCGCCGTGCGGTAGTCGGTGCCGAAGGGGGAGCTGCCGCCCAGGGGCAGCACCTTGCCTGTGGCCATGGCGGCCGCCTGCTGGCTGGCGAAGCGCGATATCGCCTGGCTCACCGTGTTGCGCGCCAGGTTCTTCACGGGCGAGGAGTCACGCCTGGTGCCCGTGCCGTCGGGGCTCATGGGGCTTTGAACTGTGGGCGAACTCTGGTGTAGCTGTAGCTGCTGCTGCTGCTGTTGCTGCTGCTGTTGCTGTTGCTGCTGCTGTTGTTGCTGCTGCTGTTGCTGCTGCTGCTGCTGCTCCTGCTCCACCTGCGTCTGGAACTTGAGCTTGGCCACCTGGAAGCGCGAGTTGTGGCTGGTGGAGTAACTGGATCTCAGCGGGTCGGGGCCGGTCGCCGTGGGCGACCCATCGCCGAGGCCCGACGGCGAGTGCGGCGAGAGCGAGCGCGGCGAGAGGCCGGCGGCCACGCCGCGACTCACGCGCGCCGTCGCGCCGGGGGACGCGTCGTGCGAGTTGCTCAGCTCCAGGTGCCGTTTACTCGAGGGCTCGTCGTCGGACGCAGGGGGGGCCTGCGGGGCCTCCGGCGACATCGCCGCGGTCACCTTGACGTGCGGCTCGCACGGTGGCTCGGCAGACGTGTTGCGGTTCAGGTCCGTCTCCCCGCTCCGCTGGGCCGGGTGGACGTGGTTGGACCTGGAGTGAGCGACGTGGCTCTCCTGCGATCCGTTGCGAAGCTCCTGCGGTTTCGCCGCCGCCGCCGCCGCGCCGTCTGTGCAAAGCCCGTCCCGGCCCACGGGCGTGACAGCAGGACAGTCCGTTCCGGCTGCCATATTGACGAACGTCGCCGGTTTCTGGTCCGAGCCGGTGGCGACCGACCTCACCAGTGGCTTGGCCTCGACGGACTTGCTGCTCGTGGGTTTTACCTCCGCCGCGTTAGGCCCGCGGTCATCGGTCCGATCCTTTAGCGCCAGGCCGGACTTGAGGCTGAGGATCTCCTCCTGCAGACTCTTGGAGTGGTCCACCTCGTGCCTGAGCTTGAGGCGCAGCTGCTCTCGCTCCGTGTCGAACTCGGCGAGCTGCTTCTCCAGCTCAGCCTCCACCTGGCAGCTCTTCTTCTTGTGCACCTCCAGCAGGTCGCCGAGCTCGTCCGTGCGGCGCTTCTCCTCGGCCAGGCTCACGTCCCTCTCGGCGAGCGCCGACCGTTCCCTCTGCAGCTGCTCCGTCAGCAGCTCGTTCTCCTTGACGAGCATCAGCACCAGCTGCTTGCTCTTGGCGCGCTCCTCCTGCAGCTCCGCCGACAGCTTCTTCTGCTCCTTCTCGAGCTTCTTCGCCTGAGACTTCTCGAAGTCCACCTATGACCGACCCAGCATATGGGAATTTTAAGTTTTTGTTTTTTTTAATAAATAGCGAGGTTACTTAGCACATGACTGAAAGCCCAACACAGATAGCGGCACTATTAAAGCTGCAATATATAAGAGTTAGTGTGTTTTTTTTTTATCGTGGTGCACTTCGAAACATCAGAGCCTGGCACAAACGCTCGAGCGAACGGTGGTTGCTGTTGTACAAGTGGCAGTGTAATGTGTACCATGTGTGCGGTGGCGTGCGGAGTGGTGGCTGACGTTGTGGCGCCCGTAACGGCTGTGACGCGGTGGTTGGTGTTGGCGACTGTGTAAGGATCTGGGTCTACTTTGCAGAGGTTCCGCGTGGGACGCGGTGCGGTGAGCGGCGGCTGTTGGCGCCGCATCGGTCGTGGCGTAAATGCTGAAGGCTCTGTGCGGCATGTGGCGCGGTGAGCGGTGGCTCTTGGTGTGAAGCCCGCAATCACGGCCATGGTGAAGGTGCCACGTAGGTGTGGCATTAACCACTGCTGAACGGCGAGTGGTGGCCGGTGGTGCGCTGCGCTGTTGCCACGCGCGTCGGTGAGCGAACCTGCTGCTCCAGCCGCTCGCGCTCCTTCTCCAGCATGAACGTGACGTCGTCGCCTTGCGCCATGTCCTGCGCGTGCCTCCTCCGCTCGTCCTCCAGCTCCTTCATGACCTGCTCGCCACGGCAGCAGCACAGAGACGAACGCTCTTATCGTTGCTGTTGCCGGATTAAACGGCCGGTATCCCAGTTGACCTGGGTTGACCAATCGGTGAGGGTATTGAAACAGAACTTTATGGCCAGATGACCTTTCTAGTCTGATGGTCTTGAGATCGTTATTTGTCCAGAACATCGCCACAGACCTGTTCACCTCGGGAGACCCGAGCAGGAGTGCTAAACTCCAGACCTTTTTGCAAGGGAGACCATACCAGGAGTGCTGAACTCCAGAAGACATATTTCTGGGGTAGAATGAAATATGCAAACGCCTTCACCACAATGAGGTTATGATCTATAAGGAGAGACACAAGATTAAACACTCTGGGTGTTTATTTTTCAGTTTTATTCCGAATGCAGTACGGCCATCGTGTTACGAGATGATATGCCATCTCAGCACTCTTGTGCAGAAGGACATTACCCCCTGTGTTAGTGTACGGCTCGTTGAAGCAGATATTACGGAGCCACATCCGAGATCCCTGAGCAGACCTCATTTATTGACAAACTAGAGGGCCCTGCACTGTTCCACATAACGCGCTGCAGACGTGTGTCAATTGCAATAAGGCAAAGCAAACATTTCGTTCACAGTTGGTCGCACGAAATGAAAACACAAATTTTATTTGATAGTTATTTTGAACTACCACCTCCGACTAGGCCGAGACCACAAACTGTCTGCGCTTCGAGCCCGGTTCAGTCACAGGCAGTTGATCCGATTTGAACCTGAGACCTCAGCAATGCTGGCTTCGTGCTGAAGACTGAGGCACGCCACCGCCAATTCATACGTATTTTTAAAAACCCGCTGTGAGCTGTCGGTGTGAGTTATGGGGAATTCTATCTGTCCACGAAAAAAAATAAATTATATTCAGATACATCCTTCAACTCTATCGCTCTATGGGCCTAATGGATGCATTTTCTCCAACGGCATACTTCACTAATCCGCGAAGACCGCGCAGGTGAAGTATGGTCTAATGACCCGCGCAACTGACACAGCTTGGGTGATGACGTAAGGTTGAGAGATGCGAGAACTTGACAGGTGTTTTTGAGCCCCTGGCTCTCTGTGCAGACGCCGGAATATCAACAGCTCCAGGGATAGAAACTAAATTTAGTGACGGCTGCAAAGCAGATTAAGTCCAAAACGGACAGGTTATAAGAGACAGTCAACTCATCCTTATGACGGGCTAAGAATCAGCTTAAGCAGACAGAGTTCTGCCCTAATAGGTTTACCGTGTGCCGCCGGCAATCGAAAACAGCTTCGCTTTACGTAAGCATGTGCAGCAGAACATCCGCGCAGAGCCCCGATTCTCGACAGCGGTTTGTTCACCGGTGCGGAGTACGAGGCAACGCGTGTTCCAGTTCCCTTCACATTGCACACGGCTTGTTATGTACACACGGCTTTAAGAACGATATTTATATAACGATGTAGGTTTTTTCACGGCTCGATGCATGATGATTGCTTCGAAAAGCTGCTCTCTCGGGACAGCCGCGTCGTTCGCTTCCTCTCTCCACACCTAGCGACGTTCCGTCGTGTTTGTGAGACCTATTTATATGCAGGCACTATGTATGTGTTGAGTCACCGCCACTGTCGAGGTCCATACCCTGGAAACATATTAACATCCTCCCGCTCCACCTGTGACTAATCTCCTTGTCCTGCTCACACCCCGGAATCACATTAACCCCTTCCTGCTCCATATATTTTTTTAAAAGTCTGCTATAAAGGCAGGTGCGACTTAAAAAAAAAACACAATCAGCTCATCTTGGCTAGCCTGTGCGCTCCAACCCCCACCGCCCCCACCAAACCCACGCAGTCGGACTCACGTTTAGGTATTGAGAGTGAAATAAACGGATGCAAATCAATGATCGATTCAGCCTACAGGGCACTCCAGTGATATCACTGCACTGACACTGATTTTGACAGAAGGATAATCATCTCATCTCATGTCAGAAACCGCTTAGTCCTGTACAGGGTCGCGGTGAGCCGGAGCCTGTCCTGGCAGACACAGGGCGCAAGGCAGGGATATACCCACGATGGGACACCAGCCCATCACCGGGTACTGCAGGCAATTTAGTCTGCAAGCCAATTAACCTATGCAGCAGTATGTTTTTTGGACTGTGGGAGGAAACCGGAGTGCCCAACGAAAACCCACACGGACACGGGGAGAACATGCAAACTCTACACTGTTCTACTTTTCATATATGTATACTGGCAAAAAAGTACCCATAGCGAACCGAGATTGACCTGTTCTACTTTTCATATATGTATACTGGCAAAAATGTACCCATAGCGAACCGAGATTCGAACCTGGGACTTTCTTGCTGTAAGGCGAGAGCGCTACCCGCTGGGCCACCATGCCGCCCCAGGATAATCATGCCATAGCGATGTCAAAATATTGCTCCTGACCCTACTTTCAAGGACACCGCTTTATGGAGGGGGGGGGGTGGTGGTAAAGAAACATAGTTCACACGCGAGTCTGCCGGGCAAGGACACATTACAGGTTCTGTTGCAACCAAGCGAAGCTGTTTTTCATGTCTTGCTTTGCAGGGTTTGTTAAGCGAGCGCTGACGCGGCGCTCATCTCCCGTTCACTGAGCCGGTGGTGGAAATTCCACTTTCCTACGGTGGGCTTGAGTCTCTTCATGGGACTTCGCCACAAAGCAGTACAAAGCTTATTGAGGCCGAAGGGAATCCTGCATCCAGAGCTTGCGAGCTCACTGAGTATTTTCCGCTGTGAAAATAAATATCTACACCGACCTTTCGATTGCGAGCCGCTCGCTCTGCCACCGAGAGATGCTCTGAAATATCACGTTTCATATCTCATCTCATCTCTCATTATCTGAAACCGCTTAATCCTATATAGGGTCACGGTGAGCCGGAGCCTATCCCGGAAACACAGGGCGTAAGGCAGGAATACACCCGACGACGGGACGCCAGTCCATCGCCGACGTTTCATATCCAGTACTCAAAACCCACCCGCCATGCTGTGTATTATGTTGAACAGTGTTGTCTTTTTATAATTGTATTTCATAGTTCGTGCTCCTATTAAAGTCACAACTGTGGGAATCCTTACGAACGGCTTAATGCGGCGTTTTGTGACCCTCTGGTGAAAAGCGCTCTGGAAGCACAACTATTAAATTATTATTATTACTCCTTCCAAACCGCAGCCCGTTAAGTTTAAAAGTAGAAATCACATTCACATTTCACAAGACAAGCTACTGTGAACTGACTGAGGTTTATTTTGATTTTGATTTTCTCCTTGCGCAATGGCGCGGGGGCACGTGTGCCGAATGGTAACTGAAAAGATCTTGCGCACACACAGATATTTTTAAAACAACTGCCAAGGCTCAAGCCCGTCATTAACACAAACCCCCATCGCTACGTCTCACGCACAGGAACTAATTTCAATGTTCCGTAACAGAAACAGCAGAGTGCACCAGACATAATTGTGCTGCTCTCACAGGCACTGTCTGCCTTGGTTTTTAACCCATGCTGTGGCTGCTGCCACTCAGCCGCGTTTGTTTAAACTTGTTTGTGTCAGGGGTCGAAGAATGGAATTTCAAACAAGAACCCGAGCCAGGGCACCGGAGCGCACACAACATCCAGGCCCACAAACTTTACAGGTTAATGTTTACGTCCCCACAGGTACTTGCAGAGGAAATCAAAGTCTCTAGATTGATTATTGAACGGAAGACTTTCCTATGAGCGCACACACACACACACGCCGCTACCGTGATTGCTCAAGGAGATGAAAGAGTCTCGTCGTCCTTGTCGCGCGGTACAGTTCGCAAAATTCTGCACGGCATGCGTTAGAAATAGGCATCGGCAAGACGAAGGCTGCCCGGAATCCAGTCTCCCTGCCTGAATTCCCATCACCTGTAACACTGCACTGACACTCTTCAAAAAGATCCAAAAATGTCATTGTCTCTTTCTCTCCGATGGGTTTTTGGATTTTATCGCGCGTTGCTTGGCATACATTTCTGATGTTTCGCTCTGTGGCCATGACCCAAAGCGCGCCATTCTTAAATATCCACAACGTACATTTATTTGCACAATAACATTTCGCCGGGTACTCCGGTTTCCTCCCACAGTCCAAAAGCATGCTCCTGGATAGGTTGATTGGCTCGCAGACTAAAATTGTCCCGCAATGCCCGGCGATGGACCGGCGTCCCGTCGTCGGGTGTATTCCTGCCTTACGCCCTATGTTTCGGGATAGGCTCCGGCTTCACCGTGACCCTATATAGGATTAAGCGGTTTCAGATAATGAGATGAGATGAGATTTAGAAGGAATAAAAATTGGCCGTTACCAAGTCACAACTGGAAGACGCTCCACCTCGTCCAATCATAGATGCTAGGCACGGCTGACTCTAGACAGTGACAAGATGGGTGACAAACCGTGCAAAGGATTCTATAGGATTTGTGGGGCTTTGCGGTGGGCAGCAGCGGGTAGTCCAGTATACATCTATTGTTGACTGTACTTCTAGGTGCCTGCATGTATAGCACCCGCGTTCAACCCGTACTGACCAGCACGGTCCCATCAAATAACTCCCGTGACCCCAAAACGATGTCAGGGTGGCACTCATCCAGCAGAGTGCCGACTAGACAGCTCCCTCCACGCGTGAGTTCGGTGACAGCCGTCTCTCGTGCGACTGGCACGAGCAGCTGGCTTTACTGACGCGAGGATCGTCATTCGCCTGCAGGCAGAGCCCCTCACCGCGACGATTTCGTAAATAATCGCGGCGCCGAGCGTCTGGAGCAGGCGACCGGACCGTTGAGCGTCACCAACTCGCCGTCCCGTCCGTCGGCGGTGGCGCAAACGTCACGCCGGCGCGTCTCGAACCGCGGCGGTGGCTTGCGGGGAGATAAACAAAGGCGGCCGCGGGTGATGCGATAAATCGCTGTGAGGACAAAGCAGCCCCCCACCACCACCCCACCCCCCACCCATGGGCCCCCCCCCG
>JAZEWT010000008.1:18521705-18552786 GCA_036362905.1 Mordacia mordax | reverse complement strand
ACTCCACACAGAAAGGCGCCCGAGCCTAGATTCAAACCCGGGACCTTCTTGCTGTGAGGAAGTGACAGCGCTAACCACTGGGCCACCGTGCCGCCCGGCTTGTTTTATCGGCATACAAATGTGACTGTACGTGTGTGTGCGTGTGACCACTACCTCGCCCTTACAACCAACACTACGCCCAGCAGGGAGTGTTTAGACATACCGCTGTATTCTGTTACCTTCAAGGGAAACCACACCGCGTTTCCTCGTGAAGTTCGGTCCGAGAGTAAACCCAAAACGTTGCCCTAAGCCCGCTGCACCCAATAACACGGCCGTGAATTATAAGCAGCAGAAATAATTTTTAAAAATTGTTACATAAATAGGAAAAATGATAGTAAGAGTGCGTTGTCAATCCACGGCTGGATGAAGGGCTCCGCACAGCGCGCCGGTTGTGGAGGCTGTTTGACCATACTTCACCCGCACTGGTCAGTGGCTGAAGTGGTGAGGAGGTGGCGGAGGTTTAGGACGGGTTCAGGCATTGCTCGCCACCGATGTCAGCCGTGGCTGGGACTCAAACTCGGGTGTCCAGCTTCAGAGGGCCCCAGTGAGATATCAATTACGTGTTAATGTACAAACGAGTGGAAGACGCGAAGACGTTAACGTAATACAAAACATATTATTGGGTACCCGTCTGATAATAACTCTTATTCATTGCAGCTATACTACAACAGCTGCAGCATTATTATAAATACCCGCTTAATCCTGGACTAGGTCGCGGGGGGGGAGGGGGGCAGAGCCGATCCTGGTAGAACAGAGGGCGCAAGACAGGGCTATACCCACGATGTGACACTAGTACATCGCAGGGCACCAGAGGCAATTTACTCAGCAGGGCAATTAACCTAGGCAGCTGCATGCCATTTAACGGTGGGAGGAAACCGGAGTACTTGGCAAAAACCCACAGGGAAAACACACAAACTCCACACTGAACGGCACCCGAGCCGGAAATCGAACCCAGGAACTTCTTGCTGCGGGGCAGCAGCGCTACTCACTGTGCCGCCGCTTTGTCAATCATTACTAAATATCATACCACAGCTGCAATTAACCAAGACCATATCCCAAAAGCATTGACAATTACAGTGTTGTGTGTTGATTGTTTCCTATTCGTTTGAGTTAAATAGACACAGGTCATTTAACCACGACTGCTATTAACCACGATTCCTACAACCTGCCTTCTCTGTGGGGGAATCTCTGCTGAACGAGTCCCAGGGGATCAAAGTCCATGCAACTGTTGTCGAGAGCGATAGGCCATAATGTGACATCACCAACGTAAACTAGGGATTGTCAGAGTTAAACTTTACCCGTGCCGTCACAGGTATGTGCTGACAAACTGGACGCAACACCACTGCTTTGCAGACGGAGTCTGTCCACGGGACACACACACACACACACTAATAGTTTAAAAGGCAATCAACTATTCACAACCCACTTAGAATGAAATCACTAATTGTCACGATTCGGAGTGACTATTTAACAACAACAAAATCCAATTTCGTTCTTCTCCGTAGCACTACATTTGTAATATCCATTACGTTCAGTTAGCCCTTGACGGTGTGGAAAGAAGGCCCAGACACGGCTGATGAGACCCAGAAAGGTGAAACCACTCGCCTCTGCCCACACAGAGCGGAAATAGTTCTCCCCACCCGCCACGCCTGAAATCCACCTCGCTCGTCATCTTCAAGTGCAGGTTTAAGTCATTTCTCCAAACCTCTTCTTATGACTGCCTCGCTTGGAGTAAAAATAATACACTTCAATCTTCTCTTATCTCATGATTAACATCATACTATCTTGTACGGTGGCTAGACCGAGTATTTAGATGCTCTATAAAGGTACGTCATAATTTTTAGGACATATATTTGTATGGATATATCTCACACCATTCATAATGCTGTTGATTGCCAACATCTTTTAATCTGCCCACAATTATGGAGTTAAGAAATTGGCTCAAAATTGGTTCGGTGTGGCCTACAAAATGCCATGTTTTAGTGCATGTACTCAAATGACATTAAATCCCAGCCATAGCTAACATCAGTGGCAAATATTAACCCAATTACGTCTGAGCCTGAACTTCATTCAGCAGTGGATTGACAAAGAGCTGCATGTTTTGGCTAATTACCTTCAAAATGACACCATACACACGTTGTTATGGTGAATGTGATATTTTTAGTGTGAGCTTGTCAAATGTGTGCGACTGTCCATTGGAGTGACGGTTAGGGTTTACGACAAGCGCTTGGTTAAACCCTGGCATTCAGCCCTGGGTCCAAGAGACCACACATGAAGTGGCTTTCGACGGAAGGCTGTGCTGGAATGAGATGGAACGAAGCGCTATGGAAGACCAGCACACGGAAAGAGGAAATTCGAGCAGCCCACCCTGTGCGATAATGGAGTTTGAAAGAACAGGCAACCCGATATCTTCTCGTGTTGTATTGTGTGTTGGTGGACACGATGCCCAACAGCAAGCTTCTTCAGAAACCGATCAACCACGAAAAACCAACAACGGCGGGCGACGCGTTCCTACGGTTAGCGGCTGACCCCGGCGTGACCTCCGGCCGCGCGCGAGCGACGCACCTTGCAGTGCTGGCTCTCGATGGCGGCAAGTCGCGCGGTGACGCGGTCGCGGGTCCTCCTCCACTGCTGCACCACGGCGTCGAGCAGCGCCGCCGGCGTGGCGGGGCGGTGGCGGAGGCCCCCGGCGGTCCCCTCGGGGCTCCCCTCGTCCCCCCCGTCGCCGGGGTCGCCCAGCTCCCAGTCCCGCTGCAGCGCGCGCAGGGGGTCGCCCAGTCGGTAGCGGCCGTAGCGCTCGTGCATGAACTCCTCCCGGCTGTGCGCCTGGCGGAGCGGGCGTCGGTGTCGTTGCCACGGTTATTAGCATCAGGAGCGTCGTCGTCGTCGTCACCACGGTTACGAGCGTCAGCAGCATCGTCATTGTCGCCATGGTTATCAGCAGCATCGTCGTCATTGTGATGCGCGACACCGTTATCGCTGCATCGTATTCATCCTGATCATCATTGCTGTCATCGTCATTGTCCAAACCATTTTTGGACTGTACTTCTGTGCTCGCGGGTCTACGGTCTCCACCTTCACAAACCGCATTAACCAGACTGGTGAAGTATGGCCAAATAACGACGACTGGGTGACGGGAGGCCCTCAACCAGCGGAAGATCGAATGTGTGCTGTCGAACATTATTATAACAGTGCAACAGAGAGAGAGAGAAGGAGGTCCCCATGTCAGGACCAAAAGGCTTGTTCACCCACCAGCAACCCAACGGCAACTGCGGGAGCACGGAAATGGTAGCGCACACACGCACACATACACACGGGTGCAGATCAACTGGGTGAAAGGGCTCCTTCCTTGTGGCATAAAAACATTGCAACTCTTTACGTCCAACAAATGGCGAAACGCTGACTTTAACGCGAAGGCTTTCATGACCAACGCTATCCATAGCAAACCCCTTGTGCGTTCGGTACCTGATGAAGCCGACTGCAAATTATCAGCGAAACGTCGGATTTCACTGTAAACGTTATGCGTTTGCTCTCCAACGCACCGTTCTGCTGATGTAGTAAAGCGCCGGCACGTTTTGCTCACGTGACAAAACGTTGCTGATTGGCGGTGTCGGTTTGAGCCAGGCTTACGGCACATTTTTTTTCCATGACATAACCTAAAAAGATATTTATTATGGATAACGGAGAAACGCGATCGTAACAGGACTGCGACAATGCACTCCATGCTCTGCCACGCTGGCTGAACACTGAAGACGGCACAGGAATGATGATGCCAGCTTGATTTACAATGCAAACTGGGACTACTGTGATTTCACTAAATATATACACTATGGGTACTTTTGCCAGTGTACATGTGTAAAATGTAGAAAAGGTTTTTTTTTACCATTTCTGGCAATAATACAGGTGTTAAGTTCTTAAAACACCAAAATAGACGTCTTTCACAAAGTGCCTAGTTTGCAAAAGCCACACATACCTGTGGCAAAAAATGCAAACAGGAAGCTTTGATAACATATGCATTGACCTTCAAACCGATTAGCCTACACCAAACATGGCTTTCTTTTGAGCCTGATTGTCAGTATTAGCCAGATGTCGCCAAAAGGCAGTCAGCAAAAGTAGCCATAGTTGAAACAGCTCGACCTGAGCTACTAAGCATTGATATTGCATTGTCCTGAGCTGACTGCCTTTTGGCAACATCTGGCTAACACTGACAATCAGGCTCTTAAGAAAGCCATGTCTGGTGTCGGCCAATCAGTTTGAATGCCAATGCATATGTTATAATTGCCAGAAATGGTAAAAAAAAACCTTTTCTACAAATATTAGATTACAATAGGTTTTACCGTATCTGGCGATTATGCAGGTGTTATGATCCCAAACACCAAAATAGACACATTTTACAATGTGTCCAGTTTGCAAAAGCCACACATACTAGCGGCAAAGTATGCAAACAGGTAGCTTTGATAACCTATGCATTGTCCTTCAACTGACCGACCTTCACCTGGCAGTGGCTTCCTTTTGAGCCTATTTGCCGGTGTCGCTGCCAAAAGGCAGTCAGCTCCAGACAATGCAGTATCAATGCTTTATAGCTTAGGTGGGGCTGTTAACGCTATGGGTACTTTTTTGCCTGTATACAAATATGAGATTACAATAGGTTTTACCGTATCTGGCGATTATGCAGGTATCTGGCGATTATGCAGGTGTTAAGATCTTAACACCTGCATAATCACTGTTGTTATTACCGACAGTCCTTTTGCCAAGCCACTGGTGTTTATGCGGGTTATTTGGCTACACTTCACCGCAATGGACAGTGCATGCCACAGTTTGATAACCACTGCACCACTGCTCAACATGTTGCATATTTAAACACTTCCTATACTTCATAAACCATTGGGTGTTTATAATAGTATTCCTGCTGTCACTGCATATGGGATTGGCAAGATGGACGAGAAGCTAAGATCGATAGAATGTAAATGTCTGGAGTGGCGTCGTTTAAAATGTTACTTTCGAGTATTTTTTCGTCTTTTTAATGTTTGATTTCGAAATAAAATGCGCGGTGTCGTTCGTGGTGTTTGCACCGTGTCCCCCAAGTGGTTGCGATCAGACGATGTACAAATTAAAATTGTTCCCATCACACACGTGCCAGCTTGCACAAATGTTATCGTTTAATGCTGACATGCACACGTTTCTGGCTGCAGAATTAGCGGCTCATCTCGACTAAATACGCAAATGTGAAAATGGGTACGCGATTACCATTTCGTGCCGTGTTGAGCGTGGCCATCACACCAACTAATTTATTACAGTACTTAGCAAAACAAGCCACACATTGATGACGATAATACTGCGAGTGCCCGGTGATGGACAATGAGATGAGATGAGATAATACTGCGATCTTTCCTTTGCACATCATCGGTGCCATCTCGGAGCCTCGCTTAAAATAACCTTACCTCGACATTTTTTTCCCATTGCAAAAAGACACATTGTTCCCAACGTTTAAATGTTGACTTAGGGCATTCCATTCGCTACCTGCATGAACGAGTACAAATAGAAAGAGCTGCCTGTTATCTATGTAGGTTAAACTGCAGACGAGAGAATCGGTTTTATAAACGCTGGTCGCTGCCCTACCTGTGACCCCCCCCCCAAGCCACCCCCAAATCGCTCTTGCCCATGCGTGAGATACGGCGTTCAGATGAACACCGCAAGCCAACGCATTCACAATAATGTCAATTATGGTACGCGGGAGAGTCCGACGGGAGCCAAAAGACTCCCCTGTGACAAGAGCCCTCTTGCACCGGGATATTTTGGCCGATTCCGTTTATTAATTGTTTGGCTTCGCGCTCAAGGGAGGAAAGCTGAGTAGCTGGCAGGGTGGCGCAGCGGTAACATCTGTGCCTCGCAGAGAGTCCTGCCCGAGGAGGTTCGATTCCTGCCTCGGGAGCCTTGCTGTGTGGAGTTGTGTGTGTTCTCCTCCTTCTCTGCGTGGGTTTCTTCAGCATTATCCGCTTTCTACCCACAACTAATATACACTCAATATTTATTTGGCCGATAACATCATAATATATAGGATGCAGTGTCTGAAACAATGTTGGCGTCGGCTAATGCCGTGGCTGCCTTCTCCCCACCTCTCAGTGGATTCCCAGCGCCTCTGTGTCCTTCCCTCTTCAAATGAATGCCCTCGACATTTAATGAATATCTGCCGCGGATTATAAATCGTACGGATTATTATTACTGGCGAACCCCCCCCAAACACTGTGGAGACACGAAGGGGAGATGTCTAGCCTCCAACCTAAAGCACTCGGCAAGCCCTGGTGGTCACACACACCCAAGTACTCGTCAAATTATACCCTGCTTAGCTGTCAACAGCTGATGGCATTGAGTATAATTATGGCAATTTGGTCATGGCCTGGGCGGCAAGGTGGCTCAGTGGGTAGCGCTGTCGCCTCGACAGCAAGAAGGGCCCGGGTTCGAATCTCGGCTCGGGTGCTGCTTTCTGTGTAGTTTACATGTTCTCCCCGTGTCCGCGTGGGTTTTCGCCGGGCACTCCGTTTTCCGTCCACAGTCCAAAAAATATGCTGCCGCATAGATTAATTGGCTTGCAGACTCAATTGCCCTCAGTGCTCTGAAATGGACTGGCATCCCATCGTGGATATATCCCTGCCTTGCGCCCTGTGTCTGCCGGAATAGGCTCCGGCTCACCGCGACCTTGTATAGGACTAAGCGGTTTCTGACAATGAGATGAAACTGTCATGGCCGATTTCCTACAGGTGACGATGTATTGTGGCGTGTTCGATTCGGTGCGTGGCCGGTGGCTACGGAGCACGGAACTGTGCATCGATTAAAAGCCAATTCTTACGTTCACGTGTGCACTGTTTTGTGCGACAACAGAATCGTTTTCAATCCGTACCGTGTCGGACATAATCAGTTCACGTAGCCCCTGAAGCTGCGGAAGGAGTGGTGGCGCAGCGGTAGCTCAATAAACCAACTGAGCTCTGTTATTGGGCATCAATGATGGCTGAGCAAGGTGGTGAAGTATAGTCCAGCAACCTCATTGTGGGCTAAGGCATGGGAGGGCTCCCATTTAGCAGTGGATGAACCAAGAACGGTAAACAGTACAAGGTGGCTTTGTTTACATTGTGTCGGCAGCTGAAGGACTTGACATATTCCAAAACGTACGCAGTTCCCACGGCCTGGAGAGAATATTGCATGTTTAAAAATAGGAGATGCCCCAATATAAATAGCTTTCTATCAAAAACATATCATTGTGATTATTGTTATATGTACGAAGAGTCCTCCAGGCGCCAACACCTCGGTATAAAAAAAAAATACCCTGGAGCTACGACAGATTTCACCTGAACGAAAATAATAATAATTAAATTTTTAGAGCGCTTTTCACCCGAGGGCCACAAAGCGCAGCACAACGCTGCAGAGAGCACGGCACGTCAACAACAACGACATAAGAACGGTAAAGCATAAACAATAACGGTTTTTTTTGGGTTTAAAATAGAAGAGCGCAATTCAGTTTAATAATGTTTAATAACGATAATTGATTAATTGCGAGCGGCGCTAAATGCCCTGCCGAGCTGGAGTTTAGACGCCGTGCAAAACACAGCGTTGCTTGTGTCGTGGAGCGCGGTACAGTAGCCGCCTCTTTACATCAATTTGTAAACACACTGCTTTTTAAATATATATATAAATTAATGCTTAAAAGCCCTCCTCTCACTCTCCCGGGCTGTAAACAATTCTGTGCAGCGGCAGACAAAGGCAGCCTTCATGCCAGCTTCCTTCCACGATTTCCCGCTGCCTACGGGCCTCAAGAAGAATGAGAGGGAGCAAGAACTGAACGACAACAAAAAAACCCCTCCTAAGATTCCTGGTCCTCCTCCCATCGCATCGCCACATCTGACACTCGCTTGCCACAGCTGCCAACACCAAGACGTATTGGGAGCATTTACGATTTCCTACATCATCCCTCGCCATTATTCTTGGATGTGCGCACGCGGTACAGGGCGCCGCCGCTGACATCGCTCTGTGCATCGCTTTGTGACCCTCGGGTGAAAAGCGCTCTCGAAGTGCAATTATTATTATTAGTAGTATTATCCAGGGCGGCCGCCGGCGCGGATCTTGTCGAACGGCGAGTGGCGGTGCTTTCTGTCTGCGCGGACCAGCGGGCCTGTGGTGCTGCTGCGGCCGCCGCCGCTGCTGGCGAAATGTGGGCAGAACGAGCGCGACGCTGCCGTCGTCCCTCTGCCCGCGTGTTCGCCCCGACGGCCGGCCGACTGCCGCAAACCCGAGCGGCGGAACTCGCCGAGCACCGCAACGAGCGACACGGCGACGCTCGAGTGCGCGGGGCGCGCGGTCGCGCCAAACCGTAGGGCCATGCGGCCCCCCCCTCCTGCTTCCACACGACAACCACATGCACTTTTTTTAAAACAAGTTACGCGCGGCGATCGCTTCAATTCCCATCACGTGCGATGGGCGTCGGAAGGAAAAATATTTCCTGGGTGGCGGCACTGGGGAGATCATTTGTCACTTTCCGCATAGAAACGGATACAGTAGTCAGCCCGGCACACAAATCCCAGGGATCCCAGACGTATCGACCTGCAGGCGTAAAGTAAGAGAAGTATTAAACAAACAAAAAAACACTGAACTGGTTTGCCCAATCCCACAATGCACCATGTTGCCAAGGTACCCAGTCCCTGCAGCGACGAGACATTCTCAGAAAGTGATTCTGAAAGCTCGACCTAATTTCCCAGGTATCTATGGGAAGACGTAAACAAGCTCGCTGGCTTTTGATCCAGTAGACAGTTCTTGGAGTTCACAAAACCCAGCGTGCCTGTATGAGAGAGCAATACGGCAGTGCTGGACCTGTAAAAAATGTCTGACGGCATCAGGTTCCCAACAAACACGGGCCACCTTTTAAAAAATCAATTACAGTTTTCGCCACAGGAATTGGAACGCAATCCCTGCAACGCACACTGGCAGGAGAGTTAATTGGCCCGCCCTTTCGTTGGAGAATACGCACCGCTAATGTAACGCCGGGGGGCAAATGAATTCTAAACGCCAGCGAGCTCGGCGCGGCACCGAACAACCCGCGCCAATTTTACGAACGCTCAGCAATCGCCTTGACGCCTTCACATCCGCGTAGCACCAGGCCTGGACAACACGGCGGCGCGGCCAGCGAAGCTGCCGCCTCACGGCAAGAAGGTGCCCGGGTTCGATTCCCAGATCGGGTGCCGCCTGTCCGTGTGGTGTTCAGAGGTCCTAAAAATGCCTCAATGGATTTTTTACAGGTACTCTGGTTTCCCCCCACGGTCCAAAGATACGCTGCCTAGGTTAAATAGCTTAACCAGACATTGCCCATGATGCCCTGAAATGTTATAACTGTCTTACCGCTCCCCACTAGACAACTGCTAAACAGAGCTACAGAGCTAAACATTTCCTTCCAGCTTCAAAAAAACTGATTTGACGACAAGATGACAAGCCCAGTGATACCTGGTGCATTTCGGGCCAATCACAATGTATGAAGGGATATGAATACTCTCCCATGTGAGTTTTATTCTTTATGGCATTGTACTGCCTGAGTATTGATGTCGGCTTCCACTACTCTGCATGAGAATTGCTCTCAAGAGCCGCTTTGTCGGGACAGCCGTGGCGGCACCTCTGGCGTGGGAGGCGAAACACTGCGATGGGAAGAAGAGCAACGCTCGCCACCGCTATCCCAAAACGGCGGCTCTTCACAGTGCATCTCCCGTAGCGCGCGCTGTACGGCATGCACATGGCCTGGCACAGGCGCCGCAGCGACGTCACCGCCACTCAGTGGCGAATGGCGGCTGTTGTCGTCGTCGTCGTTGCTGCTGTACGGGGGATTGCGTCTGACGCGGGTTGACGTTTTGCGATGCTCTGCTCCGCGTGCGTGGAACTGCAGGAGCTCCCTGCGCGCGCGGCGAAACGTCGGGCGTCGCGCCAAGCAGAGCGCGGTGGGACCCGTGACCACATCAGAGGGTTCCACGGCACGACCGATAAAACCGATGCAGTCGACGGAATGTCGTGCTGCAGCACGACACTGGGAGACAGCGGGGATCCTCTGATTTAGGGGGAAATTATAAAAACATTTTTTGCACGAATCGATTTAACACAACGCGTCTTTCGTCCGCCTGACTTCACGGTGCTGTAAGGCGGCTGACCAGGAACACTGTGTGCATTGCAGGTGACCTATCGGCGAATGCGGGCTGACTCAATTTCCTCGGATTCAAAAGGCGCACATTCCCAAAGCCTCCCCGAAAATATGCGGCACATTGTTAAAGCTCAAGCCTCCGAATTCCTTCGCCGAGTCCCGAGAGTGAACGATAAATTTGGACACTGTTCAATTCGCGGTGCAGTAACCCCCACGCGGCCAAACCCCCCCCAACGATATGTTACAACGCGATACGTTTGAAAAATCCTGCAAAATATATTTTTTTAAATGCCTGGCATTGTTGTAAATACGTCTATTTATATCGGGATTTACATAGATTACGTTAACTGCTGAGGCAGGTGCAGTGAGCATACATCGCTGCAAGCCTGCACAGTGCACGAGGAGGTGGAAGGGTTATATCCACGCCTGGCTGCCTTTGTCTTCCCAGTGCTTGACACTCAGCGCCAGGTACTCATTTGTAGCTAAGTCGACTTCGTGGAGACCCGGGATCACTTCAGACATCACTCACCGCTGATGTCAGCTGTGGCTAGTGAGCAAGCTACCGCTGTACTCGCCTACAGCTCCCAACACAACCACGCAACTGTTTCACAAACCGTTAATAAACACAAACGTCTCCGAATAGCCTTAAACAGACATTAGCGTCAAGGGCTCTTTGGTGAGCAGCTATAAATATGGATAGATGTTTATTGTTACAGGATAAAGCACCCAGTGAACTTGCAAACTCTAGATGCGGGATTCCGGTGACACAACAAACGTCCTAAAATGACGAACAGCACAGCACATACAATGAAAGAGAAGATAATCTTACAGTAATAATGTTTGGGAAAAAAAATACACTCTAACCGTAAACATAACAGTAATTAGTAACACTTAGGAGTGCACAAATAAGCAAACTCACAACACCAGATGAAACGCCAACTAAAATCATGAAATTAACAATATAACTCAAGATCGCACAGCACCATAAAATAATAATAAAGCAGTTAAATAGTGCAAAAATGAGGTCGGCACGGCACACGAGGGGGTTGGGTGGCCTCCAATATGCCCGACCACCTTTGTCTCACTCGGGTACTCATTTCAGGCTGAGCCGACCTAGGGGAGGCCCAGGACTGGTTCAGAAAATCGCCACTGGTGTTGGCCATGAGCAGGAATCGAACTCGCAGCGCAGCGCCCTTACCAACACACGACCACTCCCCATACGTCTAAACAAACAAGAGCCACTGAAGCTCGGATGCCGAATTTGTTGGGTTAAAGGAACTCCGCTGGAGATTTATTTTGCGTCTGCCGGCACGACTGAACTAAAACCGCCCGACGGGTTTTGACCAAACTTGGACTCAAGACGTGGAAGCACTGTTGGCTCATAGAGATCACACATTCGATCTTCAATCCGCCCCTGTGCACCGACCAAAAAAAAAACGTTCCCACGATTCGGAGCGATCCGGTTGCGTGTTTTCTCTCTCTCTCTCTGTACACCGTGCGCAACGCTGCGCCCGCAGCTTACGCGAGTTGACCACGACTTCTACGCGGTCTTGACTTTCCCCCACCATTACAAATGAAACCTGAGAGAAACGGCGAACATTCACTCGTGAGATTACAGTGGCATTCGGTTTGTGTGTGTGTGTGCCAGAGCGCAAGAGACGTTACAGCCACGTAAACACGGCGTTAGTCTGGAACGCTGACAAGATGCGGTGACCTGACACTGCAGTGTCTCATCTCAGTGTCAGAAACCGCTTAAGGCCGGTACAGGGTCGCGGTGAGCCGGAGCCTATCCCGGCAGACACAGGGCGCAAGACTTACACTGCAGTATAGCCAAATGAATAAACATTTATTCCAGTATCTCTGAATCCGCTCCCCACAGGAGCAAGCCCCCCTCCCGCCCGCCCCCCCCCCCAATGCTGGGTTTGGGTGGCCGTACTTCACCACCGTGGTACAATACGGTGGCGGTCGCAGAGGGGCAGGACCGGTTCAGATAGAACTTGCCAGCGATGTGAGCCGTGGCTGAGACTCAAACATGGAACAATTAAGTTCACAAATGTGTAACGCTTCCGATCTGCGTTATTGTTGTTGGTTTGCCGCTCGGATGTCGTTGTTGTTGCTGACATGGCGTTCTCTCCACAGCTCTGTGCAGCGCTTTGTGGCCCTCGGGTGAAAAGCACTCCAGAAGTGCAATTATTATTATATCATAAAGGAAGCACGCCTAGCGCTCACAGTCGCATCAATGCAAGGTTACTACAGTTGTAGCACTGCTGCTGCCGACTACGGTTGCCGTACTACGGACGCTCAGGTTCTCTAACAGAGATCAGATCCATGTCTTCATCCCCCCCCATCCTCCCATCCGATCCCACTCTTAATCTCGCAACTGCGCACTCACGTGCCCGAGAGATCAACAGCAGAGGGTGGTGGCGGCGGCAGTTTCACACTCTGCTCCTCAACCGTGCTGCTCGGCCTCCATCATCACTGGATGCGGCTTCACATCATGCCCGCGACACAAAGCGGGCGACCACTTCAAGATCAATGGGCGACTGCGTGCCAATGCAGTCGTCAAAGCCTCCGACAGGGACGATCATCGACGGAAATGGGAGCTATGAGAGAGATATTCTTAAGACGGATTGTGTTACGGCGTGACATTAGGGATGTATGTGGGAGGCCTTTAAGCGTCCGTAGATAATAATAATTGCACTTCTGCAAGTGCTTTTCAACCGGGGGTTTCAAAGCGCTGCACAGAGCTGTGGCAGAGAAAGCCATGTCAGCAACGACAATAGCTGATGTTTTCGCATTCTCCTGATATTCATCAAACGTTTACGCGTGGCCCAAAAACACCATGATGACAGCTGCATGCAACCAGAGGGCATTTTAGAGGCAGCAACAGCGAATGAAAGCTACACTCGATGAACGCATGTCATTCCCCTATATTTACCGTACCCCTATCGAAATTGTCGCAACGTGGGCTAACGCTGGCGTAATCCAACGATTTTCTCTAATTAAGCCAACGTGAGTAACAACAGGATGTTGAAAGCAAGGGCAAAGTTGGGCAATTCCCCAACCCACTCTCCCCGGCAATTGTCTATCTGTCAAGAGCCCGACACCGCGTATGAATTGCGCACTTGCTCTCACGACCAACCGTAAGGCATCGCCAGCCACTTTATAAAAGCAAGCCCCCCACCCCTCCACCCCATCCCATCCCCGTCTCCCCTCCCCACGTGGCACGGCTCGTAATGCTTCGCCCATGTAAAACTGCGCTTTATGGGCAATCTGCCGCACAGTAAAAGCTTTGCCCTTGCAGAAGCCGTCTCGGCCCCAGCTTCGCACTGCGGGTTTTTTTTAATTCACGCGATGAAACCAGTACAGTGCAGGTGACGGGATGCTCACGGAGTGCTGGCGGCGTGTGAACGCACGGGCGAGATTCTGACCACAAGGGCCCGGACCGATTCGTTTGTAAACTCGATTCGGAACTTGTTACTAAACGATGTTAATTTACGCCGGGAGGTGCGGGGGGGGGGGAAGAGGGGTTTGGACAAAAACGCCACCATGAATCGCGACTCACGTTCACCGAGCAAGGTTCTGGCCACTAAGGTCACCCGATGTTAAAGATGATGTCCTGGAATAATTTGTTTTTGCCGCTGTTGGTGGAAGGGTCTACACTAGAGGAAGCTCTGAAAAACCCGCTCAGAGTTATTTAGCCTACTCTTCTAACGAATGCACAAATAACACGTGAGTGCAGCAAGTTGTAATTCCCAAAAACCCACCAGAAAAAACACAAACTCTGTGCATTGGATGGTGCAGACACTTTACTGCCCTCCCGATAGCAATTGTTGCTGACACGCCGTTCTCTTCACAGCTCTGTGCGGTGCTTTGTGACCCCCGGGTGAAAAGCGCTCTGGAAGTGCAATTATTATTATTATCTCTGTCTGATCCATCAACAAATCTCCTTCAAGACTACCCAGATTGCAGGCAGGTGCCACCAAACCAAAGACAACATCCGTCGGGTTCTATATCAGCCACACGTGACCGGATTGAAAGGAGGAAATACTTGCGCCAAGCACTCGCATACTTAATGTCACCGCACATCTCTGTCGGAAGGACTGAACTCGTTTTAAGTAACAGAAGGGTTCCATTAGTAGGAAAATAATTTTATTTCTTTTATCCAAGGCGCACAGGGACACATTTTATGATCAGTGACATGCACAAAGACGTTAGAAAACAAGTATAATAATATAACTACTGGTGTGTATACCGCACAGTACTCAATATGGCCACGATTCCAGTAGATGCGCATAACAGCCCCGAAACGCTTTAAATGTGGAACTAAAATTCTTGTGTTTTGTGTGTTTCACCACTTTAATAACACACTGCCATGTTTATGCTTCAACAATTGTTGACCATATTAAGCCACGGGCTATGGAAGGTTTGGTTTTTTTGCTCTTCGCAAAACGTAAAACTACCGTAATACTTTGTTGCGGTGTTATTATTAATATTTTAGAGAAAAAAACGGTGCAAACGGAAATGATCTTTCACGCTTTCATGCATTCACCCACGCGCTGGAAGCACGAAGCCATGTATGGTGACGATTAGGTGAATACGTTTCGACATCATGAAATCTGGATTGCACCGAGTGCCGACGTGAATTCCCGTGTGCAAGGTGCGGTTGGACGATTCGACGCCTGAGACTTCCACTAATGTCCATCCCACCTGCACTTTAAAATGCAAAACCCTCGCGCAGGATGCGCTACAGCGGCTGCAAACAGAAGTAAGTTGAAACTCCGTGGCATTCAGCACGTGTGAGAAAGTCACATCCAACCGGCGTTTTCATTATTGACGAACCGCCGACCGACATTTCTTTTCTCTTGTGAGCGGAAGAGTAAATGTAAGATTATTTTACCACAAAATGGAAACGATTTGACACATTCAATTTAAATTCTAAATGTTGGTGCTTTTTTTTTCTCATCGAAATCGGGAACATCAATGGAATAGTGATGCGAAATTTGTACTGCATTCGGATCATTCTCGTTAAAATTTAACCATTTTTTTCTGACACGCCGCTAAATATTTAATGGACTTTTCTTTTTAACATGGTTTTGCTTTTTGGAGTGCACACGACACAACTTGTCGATTCTATCTGTCGGAATTTTACAATGAGATTCGCAACATGTCCTTGTGCGATTATTCACCGAGCAAAGAGAATGGGCAGCATCCGTAACCTACGATGCATCCAGCACTGCAGCCACTATGATACATGGGGTTCTGCGCAATAATGTTCACACCAAAGGCACATTGGTTTACGACCGTCTTGAGCCTTAAATAATTCAAAGAAAAGCTGCCTTGGTAATTAAGTGTCACCGTGGGCAGCAAAGCATTGATGCTGCATTCATGCACAGATTTCTGTTCCAAACACAATATCTGCTCACCACCGCTACGACGGTATCTGTCTGCAGATGGGTAAAATGTGCAAACGCACACAGCTTGGCCCAGAACCAGCCATCCGAAAGAAAGGAAGTGGAGAGGGCGGAATGCGACTTGACATTTTGGTACAAGCTGGCAGGAGCATTCTTTAGGAGTGCATGACGTGCAATGGCACGGCGTGAAATGAGACGGGACAGTATTTGGGGAATGGATGGGATGACTCAAAAGGGGCACGAGGAACCATGCGGAGAAGGCACCTTCGGGTGGCAGTTACGATACATTATCGACGAGTCCAAACAACGGTGCGTCTGGCACAATCGCCGTGTAAATAACTCGCGGCTATTCGGAAACAACGGTCTGCGATAAGAGAGTCGTGAAGGATGGTGTCGGCTTGGAGAGACCTTAATCCAGCTGTGTAATGACCATGGCTGATGACGATGCTGTGACGATGAACCAAAATAATACTAGAACCTGTCCACATTTACTACGGTGATTTACTGCTACTAATATAAGTAATGGAATGTGTTTTTCAAGACAATCCTCGCTGCATCTCAAGACTGAACGCATGTAAATAAAAATCTCATATGTGGCCTTTTAATAAAGCCAGCGGCTATGACAGACTGTTCTTCACACACGTGTGCACCATTGGCTTCCACGCCGTGTGAGTTTATCCGTAAGCCCAACAACTGTCATTGCACCGTGTGTTCATTTGCTAAAGAGTGGCACAAGATCCCAGGTTGCAGAAGATGCGTGCGGTGTGGAATAACCCCGCCACATGCCACATGCCTCTGTCATGGGGCAACGCTCAACAATTTGGCATTATTTTCAAATGTCCACCGTGCCTGGCTAAGAGGTCGTGCCTCTCAGCCAGTACCACCGAGTTCAACTCCGGGCAAAGCAGAGTCGCCTCATTAGTGATGTGGTGGTTAGCAGATTTCACTCTGAATCCAGCTACTTGATGATTCCCAGCAGAGTTTCACATCAGTGGTGAGCGATGAGCGATGTCTACACCAGTCCCCCCCCCCTGCTCCCCGCCTCCTTGCTAATTCCTCAGCAAATCCACACGGACTAGAATTGCCAAACATTCCGTGTGACCGACACAGCACAGAGAACTTCATCCAGCAGTAGATTGACAAAGGACTGTAGACAATAGATGTTTTGTTATTAAAGAAACATTTCCTCAATGTTGGCATTCAATTTGCTGCTGGATTGGCCAGTCGAACAAATACAAATGATCGAGAGGTACGGAGATAATATGAGCTGGCATTGGAATGAGGAATGGGATTTGATATTCTGATGTAATTTTCTTAAAATGAAACAAAACATTTTTATTTCTGCATACATTCGAAAACATTTTCGATTTTAGAAGAAGTAACATTTCTGATGCATCTCACACACAGTAAATCCCCGTTTCGCTTTCATTCCATTCTACTCGTCACTTCCCTTCCATTCACAATGTTTCGTTCACACCCAAAATGTTGTTGTTCAACTGCCAATTAGCTCCTGGATGAGGGCCTTACCCTGCCATGCGAGTTTTGAAGATGGCTTCATAACATACATCATTAGGTTGGTTGTGTGGGTTGATGAAGAAGGATTTCAATAGAACATGGGAGTAAAGAAATACAGAATACTGCAATAAACTTTGCTGCACGCCGCACAACTAAAGTGCTCTTAAGATCTGCGCTTTCGAGATGGCCGTGCCAAGCATTCCTCTGATCTTCTGCGTGACTTGACATGGCTATTCCGAAAGAGCAGCTCTTCAACGCAAATCCCATTAATAAAAACATGGAAACCTTTTTCGAAGTGCACCGCAGTTTTAGCTTATTAATCCTATATTAAAATAACCGTTATTCTAACTGAAGCCTCCCTTGAAAAAATATACAGTTAGTTTCAAGCAGCTCTTGCTAGGTATGCATTATTGACATTCAAGAGAATGACAAAATATGAAAATCCAGCCCAGATATGAAATTGCAGGTGATCAGAATAAAAGAGTGTTTTCGGAATGATTCCAAAATATTATTTCAACAACAAAGTAATGTCAATTATAAGAAATCATTTTGCAGCATCTCACATCAAAAGTGTCAAAGCATATCATCCGTCAAACAGAGGTCACGTAACGGGCACTTTGTAGGAAAAAATATCTGCGTTAAAATTGTTGCTTCACTGACGAAACTGATCACTATTTGAAATGATTATAATTACATATACTGCTTGAACAGTACGTTTTGTTAGCATTTTGCAAACTGAAATCCAGAGAAGACAAAATAAAGCTTGTTAAATTGGTGCGGTATTTATGTGCCATATAATGGAGATATTATTTTTCACAAATTGGATTAACATCTTGAACAATAATTTTTCCAAATAAACGTAGACCAAAATTCATCCCTGGCACACACCCATTAACAAACAAAGGTAGGTGTCTCTGTGTTCGTCAATAAGAGAACAGGACTGTGTGGACATCACTCAAGGTCAGATGTTCACTCACCCGCAGGACCTCAATCGCCAGGTCTCGTGCCTCGAGCTCTCCCTCCAAGAAACTCAGAAGGGAAAGCATTTGCGGTCGACTCATGTTCTCCATGTCAAGTTGACCTGCATGTCCTTCCTGCTGCAAGAAGGCAAACACAAGCGCCCGCAAAGCATCCTGTCAGGTTTATGAGAGGGTGGGGTGGCGGAATTGTGACCTAAGTTATAGCCAAGTTGACGTTAAAATATACATACCTTTTGGTTTAAAGAAGAAAACCCTCCTTCTTTAGAAAATTACAACCCCATCGTTCAGGAGCGCATTAACAGTGTTGTTTTGCATTTAGCATCGCGGTAGGACAAATGGTTGTGCTATATATGTTGTGACTTTACCAAAAAAACACATTCGAATTCAATAGTCAGTAGATCGACGTCAAAAGTGTGCAAATGAATTGACTGTGCAGCCGACCCAGTTAGCTGAATGACTGACACATTGTCGAGTGATTATAGTATTATAGTAAATCTATTGGCCACACCTAAGTATGAGTTGCTTTGAAAATCCGGGGCTCAGCTGACAACTGGCTGCTCGGCCTGGAGTCTATATAAAAAAAAAAGCCCCAGTGTAGTCATAACGAGCTATGAAGAACACACGACAAAAAACCACCCAGCAAGGACCACACATTAACACGCACGTGTCGTTGCAGCACAAACGCTGACAAGCCCTGTGTGACGGCACCACGCCCAGCGCACTTTTCCACCTCCGCCGCCCTGCGCACACAGAGCAAACACCCCCCCCTCCCCACCACCACCACCTTCTCTCCGCCCCGCAACCGCATTGACCGGACGAGGAAGGCACCACGCTGGAACGGCCCACGCCCGCCCGCCTGGCCGGCCGTCAAAAGAAACGAGTGATCGCTCATAGTTGCATAATTGAGAGGGGACGCAAAGGCACGGGGGTGGAGGGAGGAGGAGGGGGGGTTATGGGGCGTCGGCGGTGGCTTAATTAGCACTCACACATATCGCCGCGTTCACCGGACCTGCATTGTGTTGCGATGTCGCACAATGCCGGCGGATCTCCTGCGAGACAACGCGACGTGAAACGGAGCCGACCATGCAGTAAAATACAACAGCATGACGTCAGCGCTCAAAACCAGTCTCTCAGCAAGTTTCTGTCGCTCGCAAGTGGGCGTGCGTGCGTGTGTGTGTGTGGCGAGAGGGTGGCCTAGGAGGGGGCACATTTGAACCAGGAATCTCACACCACGTCTCTCGTCGTACGCACGACGGGACAGGTCGCCCCCCCCCACTTCCCCACTCTGCCAGGGTCACAACCATCAGGGGTCATCCGGCAGGGCCCTCATTATCGTAAATCACTGTCCTCGAAAAAAAATACATAATGGTAATGACTCACAGGGCCAATTATAGCTGTTGAGCATTACTGTCGGCGGAAGGGGAAGGAGGGTGAGGATTCTTGATGATGAACACACTGGATTTGCGATCCAGACGTCGCCACTTCCTTCTCCCAGCACGGCAGGTGAAACAACGGGGAAGTTTATGAAATCCCACTCGGTTCTTCAAATCCACTCAGTAAATATGAACACCAGAGATGAACTGCTCGTCAAAGAGGATTCCTCCCACACAGGAGGGCATCGTGGGGCATCACAAGCCCAAGGAAATGTCACGGAGATGAGGCGGTGCTCGACGCGGCTATCCCGAAAGAGCAACTCCGAAGAGCAATTCTCATGCAGCAAGCGGAAGAAACCAACATCGACACACCGGTTTGTGAATCCTTAGGTTGCGTAAGATCTGGAAAAGTGTGGGTTTTTCCCAACTTTTCCAAGATGCTTGGTCAGAGCGCAATGGTAGGTCAAATGCCCTCTTAGCGCTCACTCTGCCTCTGGGAGAGGCCCTTCCCACGAGTAAGAAAATACAGGATTGCACCTTTACCGTCGCTTGGGATCTAAATGTGTAGCGTGGGGCACTTGGGCGTAATTAAAGCGGCATTCGCAAGTTCAAAAACATTTCATCTCATTGTCAGAAACCGCTTAGTCCTGTACACGGTTGCGGTGAGCCGGAGCCGGAGCCTATCCCGGCAGACACAGGGCGCAAGGCAGGGATATACCCACGATAGGATGCCAGTCCATCACCGGGCACTGCGGGCAATTTAGTCTGCATGCCAATTAACCGATGCAGCATGTTTTTTGGACTGTGGGAGGAAACCAAAGAGCCCGGCGAAAATCCACGCGGACACGGGGAGAGAACTCGCAAACTCCACACAGCCGAGATTCGAACCCGGGACCTTCTTGCTATGAGGCGACAGCACTACCCACTCGACCACCGTGCCGCCCTCAAAAAAAATCCCGAACAGGAACATAAGCTTGCATTACAGCCATCTCAAGGGGTGGGGGGGGGGTTCGTTATGTTAATCTGATCAATAATTTACTGCGCTCATTTTTTAAAAACACCGCTATGGCTTTCTCTCCGCAAAACAGACTGCAGCCATAAAGGGTAGAGAGCAGAAATACTTAATGATCCAAGTTAATCAGTAGCGAGACATGTGGTCACCACTTTGCGCTTATGAATTAATATTACGAGGTTGTATATGTGCACTGTGCTGTAAATATTTAACCATCTGGAGCTCCGCGCTCTCAGCGGGATTTGGAAAGTGCCTATCTTCCGCTGGCAGCTCTAAGCCAGCACTTGGTGAACACTCCACATTTCCATGGGCAAGTGCAAGTCTCTCCTTATCTCCATCGCTCGCTGCAGTGTGGCGGCACCACTTAAGGGACGCGGACTCGCCAGCTGGTGCTCATTTTACCGACCCCCAGCAGGTAACGGTGATGATGAGGCCTGGAGGACTCTGACGTGCATTACAAACCGTGACCTTGCTCTTAGGCAAACATCCTTCAGGCCGTTAAATCACCCCCTCTGCAACGGCACTTGTCGTGAGAACAGACTTGCTTTTTGTTATAAAGCCCCTCCTGATAGGCTATTAGAAACACGGATAAACACCGCATCTCACTTGCCATGCATTCTATACACACTAATCCTGATTTCAAACAGAGCATGAGTAATAGGTATGCAGGCCAAAGTTCAATGACAGCTTTCCACCAAGCCGCTGCCAAATTAAAGCCTCCACACATCATGTGGGTGAACTGAACACACAGTACAGACTTCATCACACTAGTCAATGTAGATTGGTGACGATACGGGCCAGTGTCTGGTTCAGTTATCATTCACCTGGGAATATTTAGCTGTGTCCAAAATACGAACTCAAATTTCACGGGGTTTACAACTCGGCACGAAAGCCACTATGCCACCGCTCATCATCGAATCGTACACACTATACTTGTGTGTACATATTTTACATACACCAGCAGCGCCTACCTTATCTACAAAGAATAAATGAGTCACAGGACCATTTTGTAACAGGAAAAATATGCACGCCTATTCATTACAAGTGTATGTGTGAATCTGACACTCTTTTATATGTACAGCAAGCACAAAGGTTTTCCCTATAGCCTTGACAGATCTTTTTGGACACGTGCTGTTAAGGAGCACCGTTGAAGGCCGGTACAGCACACAAGGGTGTGAGAGACAGCAGTGCACCCGATCTCCTTTGGCTGGCTGGTGCCGATCTTTACACATCGCACCGGGTACTCACTTGACTTGGAGTCGAACTAGGGGACATTCAAGACCAGTTCAGATATTCGAATTCTAGTCACCAGGTCAGTAGATCAGCGATTAGTCCACCACTACATATCACATTTGATGCCAGCACACACATGTAAGAGCATAGGTATACTTACACATGTAGTACCATGTGTATATCCATATACAGAAAGATTATGTAGCGATGTCTATGTAATATAGGGATACACACGTCCGATTTGAGTGATTCTTCCACAATTAGCGTCGTAGGATTAACCAGACTCATAGCTTTCAAAATCCGTGATTGAGATATTCTTCCTGCTAGGTCACCTGCTGCGTATCTTATCTCCCAGAGATGTGCATTGAATATTTACAGAGAAATATGTTGAACCGATGTATTCTGCAGTTCAGTTTAGTATCTGTACGCAATTTAATCCTGCACAGAGTCGCGGGGAGCCAAGACATTAAAGGGCCTTTGTTGGGGGGCAGTTTTCTCAGCAGGCCAATTAACATAGGCAGCAGTGTGTCTTTGTTATTGTTGTTAGTTTGCCGTTCATAAGTCGGTGTTCTTGCTGCTGACATGTCTTTTAATGCACAGCTCTGTGCAGCGCTTTGTGACCCGCTGGGTGAAAATCGCTCCACAGGTGCAATTATTATTATTATTTGGAAGGTGGGAGGAAGCCGGAGTACCCGGCGAAAATCCATGCGGACACGGTGAAAGCACATGCAAACACCACGCAAAAAGGCACCCGAACCTGGAACCGAACCCGGGACCTTCTTGCTGTGAGGCAGCAGTGCCCCTCACTGCGCCACCATGCCACCCTTGGAAATAGATGTTTTTACAAATGTTATGTTTGCAAATTATTTGCTGTAACCTGCGTCTGTAGTATTGCAGCCTATGTCTCTGCTGAGACTTGCGCTATCAATGCGTTGGTCATTTGGGAAGTTTGTTGTGTTGCAGGAATCCGATATATTGGGTACTTTCTGCCGTAATAATAAACATCCGTCGCCTCCCGATTATAGAAATACGTTACAGACCCTGTGTGTCTACTGGCTAAAGAACTACTTTGTCCACATTCAGCAGAGTAGCGCTGCCGCGATTCTATTCCCGGCTCGGGTACCTTTCTGTGTGGAGTTTGTACATTCTCTCACCGTGGCCACGTGGGTTTTCACCGGTGACGCCCGTTTCCTCCCACAGTTCAAAGACGGTTAATCGTCCTGACTAAATTACCCACGGTGCCCTGCGATGCTTTAACTTGCTTCCCTCCCCCCGGTGGAGAACTGTAACAAAGAGCTGCATAGCTTAACGGTTCCTTGAGGCTTAGGTATAAACCGTCTAATACGTGGCGAGTAACATCCGCCACTGCTGGGGGTTCAACACCACCCTTCTTCACTCATCCGCGCTGCCCAGCACGGTGAAGTTTGCTCAAAGGGCTGTGAACGATTTCATTACAGCAGTGGCCATCGTGCGGCAGACATTCTCTGTCGTCTTGTTCATAGCCAGATTTTGTATCACTGCTAACAATTGTTACCATAAGAGGAAATGATAATTTCAGTCTAATAATTAAACAACCCAAAGGCAAATGAAATATACCGTGCAAACGGAAAGCCTGCTCTGTGGGTCTCCCACGTAAGCGCAAAAAAAACGGAAATGAAACGTGCAGTGAAGATTATATTGTCCATTATATTTAACCAGTTCCCGCAAGCTGAACTATGTAATGATACTAAAACAGCATATGTACTGTACAAAAAAAATCCAAAAAAGTTGTTGTTGCTGATTTGCAGTTCTTATGTCGTTGTTGACGTGCCGTTCTCTCCGCAGCTCTCTGCAGCGCTTTGTGACCCTCGGGTGAAAAGCGCTCCAGAAATGCAATTATTATTATTACATGTACATCATGTATAGAGGATACATGGGATAACGATATCACATCATGTACACTCGGTTAATTACAATTACATTGTGTGTGTAAATCCAGCTATTGGAATCGTAACACAGCAAAAAGGTCCCGGGTTCGAATCTTGGATTCGGGTGCCTTTCTGTGCGGAGTTTGCATGTTCTCTCCCCGTGTCCGCGTGGGTTTTCGCCGGGCACTCCGGTTTCCTCCCACAGTCCAAAAAACATGCTATTGCAAAGGTTAATTGGCTTGCAGACTAAATTGCCCGCAGTGCCCGGTGATGGACTGGCGTCCCATCGTGGGTATATCCCTGCTTTGCGCCGTGTATCTATCGGGATAGGCTCCGGCTCACTGCAACCCTGTACAGGACTAAGCGGTGTCTGACAATGAGCTGAGTTGAATCGTAACTATAATTCACCCTGGGTCTGGAACACACATGGATACAGTACACACGTCATATGTGGAGTGTGCAGTACCAATGTCCGGAGAGACTATCGTCATTATCAGCATCGGCGTTATACTGCACAGCGTCGTCGGAGCCGGAGTCTATCCCGGCAGACGCAGGGCGCATGGCAGGCCTCTGCCCATCACGAAATGCCAGTCCATGGGCCAATTAACGTTCGCAATAATTAACATTGGTAGCAAAGGACTGTGGGAGGAAAACGGAGTACGTGGCGATACCCCACGAGGACACGTGGAGTCTGCGGAGATAAAATGTAGAATCATCATCATAATTATCAACACCTCCGCTTAATCATGTACAGGGTTGCGGGGTGACCGGAGCCTGTCCCGGCAGACAGAGGTCGCAAGGCGGGACTATGCCCAGGATGTGCCGCCAGTATTACACAGAGACACTGGGGGGCAATGAACTCAGCAGACGGTGGGAGGCATCCAGAGTACCCAGCGAATACCCACGCGGACACGTGGGTGAGAGCACGAAAACTCCACACAGAAACGCAGCCGCGTCAAGAAACCAACCCTGGTCCTTCTTCCCGAGTAGCGGCGACAGCGCTACTCACTGCGCCACCGCGCCGCCCCTACAATGTGGAATACCGCAAGTTAATTCTCGCGCAAGTTTATTCTAGCGCAAGTTTATTCTGTACATCACCTATGACTAGCAGGAGACGCGTGCGTTCAAATCCGCCGTGAACCACAACCGACATGCGTCGACTGTTAGCCGCGGCACGATAAATCCGGTAACGTATATCAGCATCGTTCCCACAAGACAACCATGCGCAGCCGGAACGGACGTTTGGGGTAAGATCTGTTAGCAATCACCTATTAAGGTCGGCGGAGCAAACGAGCTGTTGGTTGGCCAGCATCAACGCCCGACCGCCTTTGTCTCCCCAGTGGCGATGTTTACACACCCGCACCAAGAACTCGTTTGAGGTCAAGTCTACCTAGGGGATACCCATAACCGGTTAATATAACCTTAGTGCTGTCGGCCGCGAACGGGTCTCGAACTCAGGTCTCCGGGTTCGTAGTGCGGCGCGCTAACCACCGCGCTACCCCGTTCCCTCGAAACGTACACACACACACAATACCGCACACACACACACAATACCGCACACACACAATATAATGTACACACAGTTTCCTACCACCAGTCAAGCAACACAGCGTCCTGCCGTCACCCTCTTATCCACTGCTGGTTGACGCTTTCACCCAGCAGGGATATGACCATGACTCGTCACCCGAATAGTTATTATTACTAATGAACACCACGTATACTACACTGCTCTACACATGGTTCGAGGCATACGCGATCCCCACCACCTGGCTTCGTCAGCGAGCTCCTGACCAAGGCGGCTGTCATCTGTGTCTCCCATCACTTCGCCCAGCAGTGGACAGATCACAGCTGCCGGAGCAGCGAAGACTCAATCCAGCCCATATCACCCGCAAGCAAGCCGGCCCCAACCACTGTCTTCATCAGCGAGCCGCCGGAGCAAGGAGCTCTCTGCCTCCCCCCCCACCACCATCACTCACCAAATCATTTACCTCCACCGCTGCCGTCGCTCCTCCGGCCGCTGCTCGGCATTGTGTGGGCCCGGCTCTGATGCGTGGTCCGGGTCCCGGGCCACTCGGAGGCGCCGCGGTCTCAGTCGCCATCTTATTAATAAAGGCTCCTGATCAGCAAGACGTCCTCCCTTCCTCCTCCTCCTCCTCGTGGTGCTCCTCGTTGTTGTTATTATTGTTGGTGCTGCTACTGCTGCTGCTGCGGTGGTGGTGGTCGCCGCTGGTGCCGCTGTTATTGCTGCTCCTCCTCCTCTTCCTCCCCCTGCTGATGCCGCTGATGATGACCCGAACTACTGGCAGCGCTGGCGATTTTGCTGACGTCATAATGGGGCGCTCTCATCCGCTCGTCGACGTGACGTCACGACCACAATCTCGGTCTTCGTCGTCGCCGCCGTCGTCATCTTCGCCGCGGTCGTCGTCGTCGTCGTCGTCTTCTTCCTCCTCCTCCGGATCCTCATCCCGAGCGCGCGACCGCGCCTCCCTCTCGGCACCCTTTGACACCAGCGCATTGCTCCAGCGCAATGCATCAGCCTCCTCCCTCGCAGCGCCGCGCACTACCAAGTCAAAGATCTTCCCCCCCTCCTCCTCCCTCCCCGTGTAGCCTCCACGGACTATTGGGGCAAGTCCTTTCAGCGAGCACCTATGAAGGCGCGGGCACGCTCGGTAGCCTCTGTGGCTCTGGTGGGCGATGCAACTGCAGCACCACTGCGCCTAAACGCCCTGCAGCAGTTCCTTAGGTGCACACAGCGAGCGTTTACATTTACACACACTCCGTGGAGCCCGCCCGCTGTTTAACAACAGCCCGGTCATAAGGGGAGAAGACTCTCTCGCACACAATCTCAATCATCGACAAAACTCTTGACGGGCCAGATGCCTTTGCTGAAGACTAGAAACATCCAGCTCACATAAAAGGAAACAATCACTTCCTTGGAGATATATAGCGCGTGGAAGACTCCCGAATAAACAATGCATGATACTCATATTTCTCATCTCATCTCATTATCTGAAACCGCTTAATCCTATATAGGGTCACGGTGAGCCGGAGCCTATCCCGGAAACACAGGGCGTAAGGCAGGAATACATCCGACGACGGGACGCCAGTCCATCGCCGTACTCATATTTGCATTTCTATTATTAGAATAAATAATGCATGATAATTACATGACATTACCCCAAGTCCCGTGGCTGGTTATAACTAAATTCACGATTAGTTATGTTGTAGATTAGTATTACAATTAAGGGAAGTCTATGCGTTCAATTACTGTATGGAAGCAGATATAAATTAGACAAAATAACGCACAGCGCCAGTCCCCGTGCGCAACGACCAACGTTATGAAGTATGGTCGGATAATATCCGTAATATCCATGGCCCTCCCCCTCCTCCTCCCTCTCTCGCAAGGCGTGAGGAAGGCCTCAATCCAGGAGCAACAAGGGGCTGCACACGCGTCTCGACCAGCAAGCAGCCCCCGCGCTGTGCCGCCACTCCACGGAGCGCTGGACGCGCGCACGGCCCGAGAGCGCGCTGCACCCGCCGCGTGACCGAGCGCGCATTCATTCACTCGCCGGGACGCTAGGGGGAGTCTCGGTGACATGCCGGTAAAATGATTCCTTTCGCTGCTGCCAAAAGCAACCAAAACATCCCCGGTAATACCCATGCTCTTACTTAACAAGGGTTCTATATTTACACGTGGCAATGTGATCCGCATTTGGCAGGGTGTGTTTGAAAATACACCCAAACCTCCCTCCCCAGGCCGTGCTGATAACGTTTTGCATATCCAAACAAGCTGTTCGCAACCCCGCACTAGATGTCACCAGATAGATCTGTTTAATATGCATCTGGAATAATATCACCGGACGATCTGGCAAGCATTAAGAATAGTAGACTATGTAGAATACACAGTGGAACAATGATAGTGGAAATGTGCCAGTGCTATTACATAATAAAGTGACCTTCTTCTAGGTACCATATCTTACAGGATGTTGATGACAATGGTCTTCCACAAATCTCTGCTCTTTGAATATCTAAGAATGTCCATTGTTAATATGTTCATCCATCTCGAGAGAGTTTTGACATAAAGCAATCTCTGTCATCCACAATCTATCTTTCCTTCAATTTTTCCAGTTATAACCAGATTTTCAATATCCTCCTTCCTCATAATATACCCGAGAAACTACGATTGTATCCATTTAATGTCATTCAACACCTTCTTTCTACATCCTATTCGTGACAAAATTTCTTAGTTTGAGGTTGTATTTATCCAAGACGCCTTCAAGATGCGTCTAAAGAACCACATTTCAGCTTCAATTATATTTTCTATACCTGGTGGTATTGTCCAACATTCTGATGCATACGTGAAAACTAGTATAACGTAACAATCGAGAACCCTTAGTTTCATCCCCACAGAAATTTTATTATTTATCAGTATCTTTTTCATTTTGAAAAAGTCATCTTTGTTCATCCGGCGATGGACTGGCGTCCCGTCGTCGGGTGTATTCCTGCCTTGCGCCCTGTGTTTCTGGGATGGGCTCCGGCTCACCGTGACCCTATATAGGATTAAGCGGTTTCAGATAATGAGATGAGATGAGATCTTTGTTCATCCCTATCCTCCGTTTTATTTCATGATCACATTTACCATCTGTTGTTATCCAGCTTCCCAGATAGTTGAATTTATAGACGTGTGTTTCATTTTCATTACCTATTTTGATGTCGCATAAAGGTATAATTTCCTTCTTTGAAATTACCATCCATTCTGTTTAACCAGAGTTGACAGTAAAACCCTTCTCCTCACTTTTACTAATAACCTTATCCAAAATTTCTTGCAGCTTTCCCTCTGAATCCTATCAGAAAACTACGTCATCCACGTAACACAGGTTATTCATATTCTGTTCACCAATTATCATCCCTGGCAAACCTTAAATTTCCCTCAAGATGTTCTCACTGTACAAGTTAAACAAGTTCAGTGAAAACACACAGCCTTGCCTCACAACTCTTTTAATTTGCATGAAATCACTTAATTCATTTCCGATCCTTACTGCTGCGGTTTGATCCCAGTATATATTTCTTGATATTCCCAAATCTTTACCATCAATGTGCAGTTCTTGAATAATTTTCATGAGCTCCTCGTGTTATATACTCATCTCATCTCATTGTCAGAAACCGCTTAGTCCATGTACAAGGTCGCGGTGAGCCGGAGTCTATCCCGGCAGATACAATAGAATGCTTTGTTAGAGTCAATGACACACAAATAGAAATATTTCTTCGTTTCAACTGCCCTTTCTGAAAGCATTCGGATGATAAAAATGGTATTCCTTGTCCTCGATCTTAAACAAAACCACACTGAACTTTTGCAACCTCTGTTTTTATTCTGCTTCTGTCTCTGAGCATTAACACTTTTAATTCGATCTTTGTTACATGGCTCATTAGGCTAATGGTTCCATGGAGGTCACATTCAATAGCTCGAGGTTTTTTTCGGGAATGCAATAAAGATCGATTTACTGAGATCCTCAGGTATCTCTCCACTGTCAGAAATCTCGTTGAAAATATCTGCCACTTTTTCGAAGCCAAAGCCTTCCAAACATGTTATTTGTTTCACTGCTATTTCATCTGCTCCTGTAGCTTTATTGTTTTTCATTCTATTAAGAACTGTTCTTTACTTCTAACTTCAGGATTTTCAAACAATCCATCCAATGTTTTATCGATGGCTTTCCTACTTGGGTGTCGTGAAATAAATCTTCAATATATTCTGTCCATCCCTTCAAAACTAGCTCTCTCTCAGTGAGTATCACCATTGTTAGTTTTTATGCACCCACTAGCTTTGCACCCTCCTTTGCCTGTGATGTTTTTGATATTCCTATACAATGATGTAACATCTTTGTCCTTTTGCTTTTATATTTCTGCGCGTTGTTCATTAAGCCATTTTTATTTTCCCAACCTGCATAATGATCGTATTTTATTACGCACTATCCGATACTCTGTCATTACGGTTTTTTAATTTTTCTTCTGCCTTCTATATATTCCAGGATCTCCTCCATCATCCACTTCTGTTTCCTTTGTTGTGCTTTTACTGGTATAACCTGGTTGGCTTCTTCCAACCAATGCTTCTTTAAACATTTCCCATTTCGACATGTTTCCTGGGTGGCACGGTGGCCCAGTGGGTAGCGCTGTCGCCTCACTGCAAGAAGGTCCCGGGTTCGAATCTCGGCTCGGGTGTCTTTTTGTGTGGAGTTTGCATGTTCTCCCCGTGTCTGCGTGGGTTTTCGCCGGGCACTCCAGTTTCCTCCTACAGTCCAAAAAACATGCTGCTACATAGGTTAATTGGCTCGCAGACTAAATTACCCTCAGTGCCCGGTGATGGGCTGGCCTCTTATCGTGGGTATATCCCTGCTTTGCACCCTGTGTCTGCCGGGATAGGCTCTAGCTCACCACGACCCTATGCAGGACTAAGCGGTTTCTGACAGTGAGATGAGACATATTTCCTTCCTCTTCAAGTTCTTGAAATCGTTATTTAACTTCAGTCGTGCATCGATCAAGTAACAAAGCCAAGAAAGTCACTAGCGCTCACGACAACATCGATAAGCTGACACAACTGCCAAGGAACGAGCTCAGCGCTCTACACACTCACCAGCAGCGTTAATAACATTGTACGAATGAGCTTACGCGTTGCAGCTCAACCTGAAATCGATTTAAATCCTTGCACATGCAATGTCATTTCACACTCATCATCCTCGTTGCCGATTCAGATTTAAATGTGTAAATGGGCTTCATGGGATTTATGGACGTCTCGCTCTGGCTCAGGTCATTAATCAGACGAGCCAGCTGCGTTAATAATAATAATAATTGCATTTGTGGAGCGCTTTTCACCCGAGGGTCACAAAGCGCCGCACAGAGCTGCGGAGAGAACGGCACGTCAACAGCAACAACGACATTAGAACGGAAAAATCAGCAACAATTTTTAAAAATCGGGTTATATATATACGCACACATCGTTGCATAACAACGTGTTATAAATTACCGCATTTCATTGCTGATGTGTCTCGTAAAGTCAAAACTGGAGTTTGTTCTGCTTTAAATAGCCCCGAGGCCGATCGTGACACACTGTATTTCTCAACCAGCAGTGAATTGAGAATGATGTTGGGGATCCAAGGTTCAATATTGCATAGTAAATTATTTTCACAAGGTATTAAGAATGCCCTTTAAAAAAACGTACTGTAACAACAACTCCTGAGCACCTCTACTCCTGTGGAGCATTAAGCTATACACTTATTGGAGATGGGCGGCGCGGTGGCCCAGTGGTTAGCGCTGACGCCTCACAGCAAGAAGGTCCCGGGTTCTAAACTCTCGGCTCGCGTGCCTTTCTGTGTGGAGTTTGCATGCTCTCCCCGTGTCCGCGTGGGTTTTCGCCGGGTACTCCGGTTTCCTCCCACAGTCCAAAAG
>JAZEWT010000008.1:18492982-18505276 GCA_036362905.1 Mordacia mordax | reverse complement strand
ACCACCACCACCTCCTTCACCTCTCGCTCCATCTGCCCCCTGCGTCGTGCAAACTCATCCCCGCGGCGTGCGTGCGTGCGTGCAGAGGCCGAGCATGGCTACGCGGCCTTGCTGCCCTTCAGCAAGGAGGAATCTAGCAGGAAAAAGATGAGGACGAGAAAGGTTCTCAGCAGCCGGTGAGCCGTGCACATGTGTTTTTTTTATACATTTAACCACTACAGTATACGCACAGTGCACCAGTACTGCTACAGTACTTGGCACATCGCGGTAGGTGTACAAGCACAGTGGATTAGTTGCTACCATGCGCAGTGCCAGTACTGCACCCATGTCTTTATACTCACGTGTACCGACATTGTTTGAAAAAGCGCTCGTGTGCCAACACGTGCACCGCTTTGTTGTCATTGTGTACTCCTGCGCAAAGCACTCGGCGTGTGCTGGGTTTCGTGTTAACGTGCGAGCGCAGTTCCAGTGCACCGTCGCATGCGCCGCTCTGTTATTGCAGTGTTGTTGCTGTCAACACGTACTGCACAATGGCAGGACAGTACGTACGTTGTACCACGCACGCACGCACGTCGCGCATTCAACTGCGTGACTATTTTTGCGGTGGAGCTGACACGGCGCTCGAGTGTACGCCGTTTAGTTTTATAAGTACACGCTCGGCCTCCTCATTCGCACGCCGCGTTGCAATGCTCCCCAGCACAGCAAACGAACACATTGCAACTGCCAATGTTTATTAGGCGTACTGTAACATCAGGAATTGAAAGCGCCCCGTGCGTGCGTTGCATTGCATGGCAAGGGCTCGTTACTTTTGTATTCAGTCGTCGTTAAAAGCACGTTTTTCATAGTTCTGTTAGCCCGTTGCCCGTTTATTAGTTGTAAACAATTGCGGCTGGCAACGTTAGCCGGGCACAAGCCAAACGGGCGGCGAAAATTCAAATCGTGGTGAGCGTTCGCGATATGCACAGGGCCATTCCGGCCGTGTGCGTACGTGTGCTTGAGAGATAATAATGACGGAGGATAATCTTTGTTGCATTGCTTTTGGAACCATCGGTGTATATTTTAAAATGTTTATGTCTGTTCGGTGGCCCGCGATTCAGCCGCGGCTCCGTCGGCGGGGGTGCCAGGCGCCATTTTGAGCGAATTCGTGAATTTATTTTGGGTCGCCAAATGATAAATAAGAGTAACGAGGTTGTTTGTGATCGGCGCCGTCGCTCACGCCGTTGTTAGCTCAGCTGCTGGGATTGCGAATGGGATGCTTTTGTGGCGTTTGCGTTTTGCCCGTTTGCAAACACAAAAGCAAAACAAGTCGTCTCCGCACCGCCCCCACCACCCCCCATTCTTTTGCAAAACCGATGGAGTTTCGCCTTCGGTCGGTTGGGGGCCTTTGGTGGTAGAGCGGTCAACATTTCCTTGCAGTCGTGGCGCTCTTAGGCGGCTGCCGTGCGAGGCGTTGTCTTATATTTAAGGCTCTCACCAAGGGTATTTTGCAGCTACACGAGTGTGTGCTTGGTGCTTCGGCGAATGCCGTCATGTGTTACGATGGCTAGATACAGATTTGTGTCGCGTCCCACCACCAACGGGCTCAATCAATACTGTAACAACCAGCACCCATCGCAACGCAGTAAAATGACAACGCAAATGTCTCTCTTGTGCAATCGTCTACACTCACAAACCGTGCAACAGATTGCACACATGCCGCTGTTGCTTTGACTCACTCATAGACAGGGAGTATAGCAGGCTAATGGTGCTGTGCGTTACATTATTTTCCATTATTTATACTGGCATGTTAACGTAAGGCACTCCGCTTTAACGTTGACCGTGGCATCTCTTGGACGGAAATAGCATTCTCTGCAAAAAAAAGTCTTTACGCGCAACATATCGCGTGTGTTTTTGGTGCCTGTTTTGTTGACAGCCACTGGCTTTTTTTACAGTTTTCTGTGCATTCGAGCAAAGTTGGAATTTAATTCTAGCGTTTGCCAATGCGTGACCGTGCAGTGTGTGGCTCAACGTTTTCTGTTGATACCTTCGGGGTATGTCGATGTATGTGTTGTATTTTTTTTTACCGTGAAAAAAAATGGTCGAAACTGGAACAGTATGGAATTTCTAACCCCTTGGGGACTGAGCCGAGCGGCCGTTGCGATAATTTGAAGCAAAAATAATAAAATAAAGACTTCATTATATATTTTTAAATGTTTGGATCTGCTGCAAAATGATTGCGCCAGACATAATCGCACAAACGCATTCTTGTGTACAAAACATGAACACTGAGCAAAGTTTGGAGGTGGACAGTGCGTGTTTAAACGTCATGCACTGTTTATGCACGATTCATGTTGTACGTAATAGACTTTCCTGCACAACATGGTGGGAGGAAGTGTTTTTACGAGATGTAAATTGCAGTGTGTGCTTGCACGTGTTTTAACAAGATGTTCTCTTAATATTGTGCCCAGTGGAAGAACGGAACTCTGCAGCACTGAACATCCCATTCTAGTTCCTGCAATAAGGTACACATTTTGATTTAAATTGTGGAGGTTGAACTTGACTTTTGATTCAAATCTCATATTCTGCAAGGAAAATTTAATTGCTTTTGTTTTGTTTTTATTGCAGATCTACGCACAATGAGCTGGAGAAAAACAGGTAATTAAAAACGGTTGCAAAATTGTTATTGCTGTGTTAACGCTATTGTGGACTTTATGTATGTCAAGGCTAGCAAATCTTTTGTTCAGGAAACAAGTCTTGCACAATGTCTGTTACCTTTATGTTCATCATTGTAAATACTTTTTTATCTGATTATGTGGCATTAATTGTTTTTGGGCCCACACATATGCACAGGCATGCTGTCCTCATTCACATTGTATGAATTTGAACTTCGTGGCTGTTTTAATAAAAGCAGGCAGGCAATATCGTTGATAATTTACTTTAGTTTTGCATTCGGTGCCCTTGGTATTTACACTGAATTGTAAAAAGCCTGAACATGGTCTCGCCTGACTTGGGCAACCTGCATTAGTCCTCAGATGTCTTCAATAAACTGCTTGTGAAGGTCTTTACTCTCCTAAATTAGTAGTGGTATTATTCACATGCTCGTATCTTCAAGATAAACCTCAAGCGCTGGCTTTCTGCACGATACGACTCTTGATAATTGTTTCGTGCCAATTGGCTGATATTCGGTGCTTTTCCATTGCATGAAATAGTATTTTTGCATGTTACTAGACGTTCACACGCCGAGGACAAGTGCTTGCAATCGATATACACATGATTAATTTTAATGTAATGTGTGGGAAAAGATATGGATGATATATATGAGCTGGCCAAATATATAAACATTACTTGCAGAAAAAAATAAAGTGGCTACTACATCCACATTTTGGCTACTACCTGCATATTTTTTCTCTCAATCCAAACCCTGCTAAGTCGCCGATGGATTGATTACCCTGTGCCACTGCAGCCCTGTTAAAGTATGATATCACTTTAAATGCGTCTGTAAAGTGAATGAAAATATGCTTCAACTGAAAGACTCTCTCGTCCATATATAAAAAAAAATTGGCACGCACAACTGATTGCATTTCAGTAAAGCATTCCTTTGCCAGTGGTGCTGGAGTGGATGCAAATAGGAGAGCAACTGTATTGTTGGTTGACGTGGCTCCGCCAAAACAGAAGATGGTGGATGAAAGAAGGGATGAGTGTCCATGTGGCCAAGATGTATGTCGAAAGCAATTCATTTACGGCTCGTGGCAGGACGTGAGGCTGTATTCGGGATCTCAAGTGGCGAGTGGCTATTAATGTACAGGGTTGTCCTTGAACCGCACTCATCCACCCTTGATTGCAAACAAGCTGTGCACAACAGCAAAACAACACGTAAAACCGCTCTTGTTCAAACGACGGGCTTATTCTTTTACAAGGAACACCTAAATACAGTTTACCCGTCATACAAACGTGGAAGCAATTTTACCGAAGCTAGATATGTGGATACACTTTTACCTGTAAAGTATTGATGTCCCATATTCAAGCAGAGCTTTATGACTGGTGTGTTCAGCTATGCCACTATTTGGAATTTGCATGCATCTGTGTGCTGGCGTTGAGGCGTGGGGGCCTCATTGAAAAGCATTCAAATATACCTGCCTTGATTTCCTTTGCAACTTTCAAATGCTGTGTTGACTCTTAACCGTTTTACAATCGGCAACTTCCAAGTTAGACAATTTAAATATGAGCGTTGTATGGAATGCATATGTATTATCCACGTGCATTAGAGCACCGGGTGCCAATCATGTGCAGTAGGCAGGAGGTGCCGATTACTTAGTGATGTCATCGGCTATTCATAGTGATTCCAAGCCGATGCTGACTGTAACTGCACCAAAAATGAATTAATAAAATGCTCGCCTGCAGATTATGCAACTGGTTTTATACAGAATACCCTCCTCCCCTTACCTAATACTTCACGAGGAAGCAGTACAGGTTTACAAAAACGCAATTTCCAGTTATTGACCTGCATGGTTTTCTTTTTGCATTGGTTCCTGTTTATTCTTTATGACTGAACAGACGCACATTTCCTATAAATGTGTGTTTTGCATTCCACGTGGCTCCCAGTAACAGTAGCTGGTGCTGCCTACTGGTTAGACTTTGCATTCTTGCTGGGCTACTGTTATGCTTGGCTTTGGGTGGAGTCAAAACTGGAGCATCAGGATAATTCAAATTACATTTCGGAAACTAACGGCATGCCCACTGTACACTGTGGTCTACACATGTACTGTTGCATCCAGGTATTTTTGGAAGCAAATAACGCATGGCTTAGTAACTGGTCAATTTTTATATATGCTTTTTGCCTATCCGTAGAACAAGTCATGTTATATTTAAACACATGAAATCCTAGACGTAGCCTATTCATAGCTTTTAAGTTGCTTGTAAAGAAACGCCTTGTTAAATACCTCTGTATATAGTGCTTCTGTAAACCCGGTCACCAGATGTAAAATAGGTGTTGGTAGCCATCATAAAAATGATGGGGTTTCTGCGAGCGCATGGCAAGTGTTCTATTTCAAGGTTAAGGTTAGGGTTTCGTGAACTGAACGCAGAACACGCGATATAATGTGCGAAGTGTAGTAGTCACGGTCGCGGAAAGAATGGCATCGATGTCTTAGCAAGCTTAAAGGGTGTTTGGAGCAGTGCTGCAGCTCGATACTTTGTCTGCACAGAGGTCGCTTCTCTTTGTGTTGGTGTGAACTAGCCAGGGGTTGTTAACAGGCAGTTACCGTATGACATCAATGCTCCTCAGTCATTACAGCAACCCTGGCACAAACGTGGTGAAGTTTGCACTATAAAAATGATGGACTCCCAACAGACGTGAAGGAATGTCCAATCGACCGGACATTGCATTAAGAACATGAGTTATGAGAATGATGTGTTGTACTTTGCTATAATCGTATTAACCTCACTATCATTATTATTGCTTTTAGGAGGGCCCATTTGCGCAAGTGCCTTGAGCGCCTGAAGGAGATGGTACCCCTTGAGGCAGAGTGTTCCCGCCACACCACACTGGGCCTGCTCAACAAGGCCAAAAATCATATAAAGGTAATAAGTGGAAACTTAATCAGCCACATGGCTTAGGGGTTAGAACACTGAATGCACACCTGAAATCCAAGTTTCAGTTATCCATAATTAAGCTAGGTGTTTATGTTTAGGTACAATTGATGGTCTGAGGCCATCTGCAAATAATAAAATGTGTTTTGAACTGGCAATTAATGTATTAATAGCAGGGCACATGTGCTGCTCCACATGTGAATATGGGTTTACTTGATTTGGTCTTGGAAGTAGTAATATCTTATTTCAGAGGCATTTACAAACACAAGGTGTTGCACTGCCCTGAGTTCCAGATAATCTTGTCTCTGAACTCACTTTTAACGTGAAATTGTAGTAAAACTAAACAAGACAAATATGAAACGGAACCAATAAATGTGGCATAATGTTCAAAGAAAAGTTAATTAAAACGTTTAAAAATCACTCCAGTTTTCAACAAAACCTTTTCTGTTAATGTTAACGTTTTTGGTTAAATGTTGGGGTTTCTTTTATAGTTTACCTACATTTTATAAATTCGTTGGCTTTTGTAGGTCATTGTAGGTGCACTTTCGGTGACCCGAAATGGCATTGAAGCTGTGGTTAAGTTTGTTTTGCCGGTGTCGGTGGGAAAGGTTCTGGTAAGTACACAAAACGGTCAGCACTCAATTTCTATAGCAAATTGTATTCCTATTGTGTCATTTGAGCCATGTCATGGGATGTACAAACATCCTTTCCATGGGTAGAACACATGTTAGTGTCCAGACTTTGAAAATAATTCCTGCAATAGGAGAAATTAAACGCTAATCTCACTTCCTTCATGATCAATAAAAAGGTATATACAATATCTCAATTGGTTCAAAGTTCTAGTTCCTCATTGGTAGTCTTCTACATTAAAGGAAGACAACAACATTTAAATAGCTCCAGTCTTGCAGGTTTATTGACAACATTTGTGTCCTGGGCACAAATATTGGAATTCCGTTTAAGCTTACCGAAAGTCTGGGGCTGTGATCTTCATCAAACTATTTACTGTAAATTCTCAACGCTGGTATAACCTCAATAATATTGCATGTTGTCCTTGGTGAACAGCTTTGACTTGAGAAGCCGGTTTAATTATGCCCAGGATTTGAAACCAGGATTGTCAGCCATGCTGGCTAAGTGCTGTAGCATGATACTAGTTCCCTGTGCCACCCTGCCACCTCTGGTGCATGTCACTCTGCCACTGGTGCATGCTTATGTCGCAAAAGGTGTCGGGCTTGACAGCCAATTGCTTATTTTGGGCCCATCAGAAGGAGAGCGGCAATGTCTCCGTCATTGACCCTCATGCTGCCCATTGGCCGCTGTTCTTTCCGCAGAGGCTTGAGGAGCAAGACCGGAGGGCCCAGCACCAGAAGGATCAGCTGGAGCGTGAGCACCGCTACCTGCGGCGGCGCCTGGAGCAGCTGCAGGGCGCGCCGCCCGCCGTGGAACGAATGCGCACGGACAGCCTGGGCTCGGTGCTCAGCTCAGAGCGCTCGGACTCTGACAGAGGTGCGTGCACAGCCCTGATAATAATAATAATAAGAATAATAACGCACCACACATATTCGTACAATGTCGAAGAGATAGAGGATAACGGAGAAGTGCGAGGAAACCGCTGAAAGGCGGGGAAGGCAGCCACATGGTTAGCCGGCACCAACATTTGCCAGACACTGCATCCTACATATTATTATGGTATCGGCAAATTCATGAAACGCTGGGTGTTGTATAGCTCGTCGGGCTGAGCTGTGTCTTATTTTCAGCCTAAGTGTTCATGGTAGCTCTAATTTCTTCTTTGTGCCTTTTGTTCGAGCTGGAGCAGTATTGCGAGCTGTGCTTTACTCACGGTGTGCTCTTTCTAGTGCCCGGGTAATGTTTTCAGCCTGTCTGTACCTGGCGTAGCTGTCATACATTTCAACCATTGCTGTCGTAGTAGCTCAATTATTATGTGACTCATTGGCTGGCGTTGACTGTGTTTTTTGTTGTTGCAAATGATGTACTAGCAGAACGTAAATCGCTTTGCAGCATGTGTTTTAGCAGCAGTATTTTGCAGGCAAGTTGCTCGCACTGGCTGTGCTGTTTTGTATCCTGTGTGCTGGCAGCAGCTCTATTGTTTTGCAGCCTCTATCGTGGCATTGACTGTGTTGTTACACAGCCTTTGTACTATTAGTATCTGGTACACTTTGCTGCCTATGTATTAACAGTATCTATTGTTTCTCAGCAAAGAGTACTGTCGATCTTTTTTTCCCTCCCCTGTGCTCTCGTGGCAAGTTGTTTTGTGTCCTCTGACATCAGTAGCTGTATTATTACGTCTTTACGCTGGCAGTAAACTTCACAGGCTGTGTGCTATTCAGTAGCAATGGTATTTTGTACAGTTCCAGTATTTGGCAAGCATTATTTATTTTAGATATCAATTATGTAGGTACACATTGTGGCTTACTCTTAAAGATCATAAAGTCAAAATATCTGTGGCTTTCGATTTGTAGCAGCTGACAGCATATCTTGATTCATTGAGCCAGTTTGTAAATACGAATATCGGTGGAGCGGTGGTGCAGTGGTGGCACAGTCGACTGAATTGCACTGAAGCAGTTTTGATCTCAATGGCGAAAAATATCAGATCTCATCCTGCACACCCTCTTCAGCAACCCATGCACGAGCATGGTGAAGTATGGCCAATCTCTCCCATGACAAGCAGTGGATTATATAAACAATTCCAATGGCCTGGCAAGTTTGCACTGCTTGGTACGCACAAGCACAAATGGCACAAAGCCCAGCATATTCATCAGCAATGTTTTCCTGCAACGAAATATATACCAATTATTTACGTATATTTCTGTATCATAAGTTTACTTTCATGGTGGTGTAATTGAGAAATATGTTGTTTTTTGTGTGTCAAAGTTTTACCCTTAACATATTGGGACAATTGTGTGTGTGTGTGTGCGCGTACCCATGCATGCTCCCCACCGCGCACCCTCCCGTCCACGTCGATCCGTCGCGGCTCCAGAAGAGGTGGACGTGGACGTTGAGAGCCTGGAGCTGTCTGTGGGCGGTGAGACGGACAGCCTGAGTGTGGGCAGCGTAAGCGACGGCGAGAGCAGTGGCAGCAGCATCCTCGCCAGCTCGGCCAGCGACGGCGGATACTCGAGCTCCAGCCTCAAGTGGCCCAGCTTCTGCTAGCTGCTCCATGCCCTGGCCTGTCCTGCCTGCCACCAGCCCTGTACCCGAGTCCAGCCGGCCCTGCCAACCTTCTCGACCTGTGCCTGCTGTGCTGCTGGGGCCTGGGCTGCCTGTGTTTGCTTGCTGCTCTCTACCTGGCCTGTCCCGCTTGGGTAAACCTGACCTGCCCCTCCTCCACAGAGAAATTGTGGAACATCGGGTTCACTTGCAGGCGTTTAGCCTCGGTGCCAAGCCGTGTTTAAGTTTTGTTTCATTTGTATTGTTAATTTTATTACGATAGGTATTTTTGTGATCACAAACACTTTGGGATATCCCCATATTTAACAAGCAAGAATATTTTTCGATTTTCCCCCTCACCCCAATTTTAAAACGTATGATTAGTATAGGACATTTTTTAAAAAATCCTGGATGAAATCCGTATTACTAAATGCAACTTTTTTTTTGTTTCGTTGATTGAAATGGTCCCTTCCCAACATCGCGTTGAGTTTTAACGCCGAAGCATGATGCCTGCTTGTTCCACGCAGGACTCAACAACATTTGTCCTCAGTGCCCTCAAGTGCGGGTGAGGCGGTGGGCTCGCAACTGTGAACACAACATTCCAGACAAGTTCTACCAACAATTGTAACGCTTAAGCGGAAAACACTTGGTGTTAGTTTATCGCTTGTTCTCACAACGCAGGAAAACAAACGGCAAAAAAAAAATCCGCCTTCATTGTTTATAGATGGTGCATTTTACAATCAAAGCACTTGAGCTTATCGGCGAGAGTTATACTACATTATGGTTAATTGTTTCAACAAACGTGTGAATATCGATTGATAAAAAAAGAGTTATATTTATTTGAGAACTATCGGCGTTTGTGATGGTGCATAAACGTAAGCCTTTGTGGCGTTGGTATGTTATGTACATATGTGGGGGCGAACTGGAGCATTGCATGCATTTGCCAGCGCTGCCCTCGCGTGTTCGGGAAACGCAAGGAAACCTACAGCCAGTTGAACGCCTCTTGGTATCGTACCAGTTAGGACATCAGAAGTGCATGACAAGAAGCGGAGTTGATGTTTAAAAAAAATCGTTCTCCTTGTTGCATGTTTACGTTGGAATTCCTTTTTTTTCCTCTGATAGGCTGGAGAATGACCGAAACTGCAGCGATACCAAGTTGGTTCCACTTGCTCTAACGCCGTCGCTATCCCATTTATTTAGCTTCTCAGTGCACCGGACGGTCGTGCAGACCTCGAGGGAGCATTTAACGTGGACCAAAGGCTAGAGTTTCCCAAAACACTGCGAGGGAGATGCTTCACTAGCTCCCATAGGTCTGATTGTCATTTTATGTTTCGGATATTATCTTTGAAATTATTTTTCTCTCTTTTTTTTTTTAAAAAGAGCCGATCTGGCCAGTGCCAGACAATCGGTGTCTAGTATTTTTGTGCCAGACTTTGAGCATCTCGTTAACTGGTGCATTTAAAAAAAAAAGCGGATTGTAGGCAAGTGGACAGACCATCTGTCAGTGCTTTATCGGCATTAATAGCAAATGGTGACTCTTCGGTGACGGGTTGCGGTACTGTGCGGTTACCTGGCAATTTACGAAGGGTGGTGGGGGGGAGGATGCTCCATCCTTTAATAAAACGGATAGTTGGTAACCCCCCAAGTAGGATAATAATGGTGCATAAAATAAACTGCACACGTGCGTAAACTCCAATTGATAATTGGTAAAATCATTACAGAAGCAAGTGTTATAGAATAGTGGCCACAAAACTGTTGGGCAAGAGGATTTGGGTGAGTTTGTGGAGACCTATTGAGGCATTTGTCGAGAGCAATAGCATTTCAATGTTTTCGGGTAATTTTCACACTCTGCTGCTGCCCACGAGTAGTAGCTGTAGTTGTTTAGTTTGTTGTTGGGTAAATGTCAGGTAATTTAGCACAAAACACTGCCCAGTTGCTGAATTGCTGCCAAATAATTTTGTACATTACCTTGACGATTTTGTAATGTAGAGCACTGTGAGATTATTGTTAACAAAAAAAGCATACAAAAATGTAAAAAAACTGAACTTGTACATATAATGTAGATGTGCAGTAATCTGGCTGTGTATTTTTACAAGCTTTTGTCCTCTGCACTTCTAAAACAGTTGTACAAAAAAAGGCAATAACTACCTTTCCAGAGTGTAGCCGTGTTAGCTTGGTGATGCCCTTACACCGGACGTTCGAATTGTCTTCTTCCAGTGGTTACCTGAGCCGGTGGAAATGCACAAAAGCACGGACACGATTAAGAGAAATTTGTGGTAATTTTTGGAGACACGAGCGGCCGAGAAAGACGCGTCGCGTGCGTGGAACAACTTTGAAGCACTTTGCAACTTCGGCGGTGTCAAGTGTCCAGTGGCAAGTGGATAATTAAATGCGAGAGTAAACCATCATTACTCGACTGTGCTAGCGCCCGGCGTTCGTGGAATCGCACAAATAGAGCGAGCGCGCAGCCACATTCGCGCGCTGTACGAGCCCTACAGCACCCAAGTTGTTAGAACCGTAAATATCAGGTGGCGTGTCTCCCGGTCGGCTTCTACCGCAGCACTCAGAAAAAAAAAACTGTGTTGGTTTAACTGTCAGAAGGTTTTTCGTTGCCGCGCGCGTTTCCACTGAGCACGGTGGTGGTGACATCGCATTCATTTTAAGGCTGCACTGATCACCTTTAGTGACCAATCGGGCTGGCTGTAAATAGGAGAGTGGTGCACGTTCTAGGAGCCATTGTATCGTTGGCGTAGTTGTTACTGGGCGTCGTGATGAAATGTAATGCTGCTCGTTGTCAGACCTTTGCCACGGTGACTGATCAAGCCTCGGTGCAATTTATTTATGGATTTAACGTATTGGTGCAGCCTTAACGTTTCTCCCTATGACAAAACAGACAGAACTTTAACGAGGACTGCTCAAAAAGACAGCTGTTTGTGTTCTTAACGTGTACACTTATTTGAACTATTAAATGTGCAGCAACAGGAGCTTAAGTAAAAAAACATGACCTTGATTCCACTCGTCAACTTTTCTGGGAATCTCGGCGACTTCACTGCAGCTTCTTTATGGTGCCTTTTTAGTTTTCTTTTTATTGGGCTTTTCAAGTCTAAACAATTGGCAATGCAATCTCTCTTTACGATTCAAGTGCCCCACGATGAGGCGTCCATCATGTTGAGCAGAAAAATGCCCCAATCCGCTTACAAGCTGAAGTAAAATTTTAAGGCACTGATAACAAGGGTAGCCCTCCCCCTCCCCCTCCAGTTTGACAGTGATAAAAGCATTTAAGTTACACTGTACGTGTTGACTATAGTTGTATGATATGATAAAGAAACTTTTGTATCATTAATAATACTGTTCAGGCTGCACTTCCACGAGTCAGGGCCTGTTAACAAAAGCTTATACTCATACTTTATTTTAAAGTAAAGCATAACAAAAGACTAGTTGATAAAACACCAGCGCCAGCATGTTTAATTGTATCAATTTAATAAGCTTTTCAAGTCTGTATAACCTTTGTACAGGACGCAAACATTTGTATTTAGATTTTGTCTTAACGCAAAACTTACG
>JAZEWT010000008.1:18481583-18492912 GCA_036362905.1 Mordacia mordax | reverse complement strand
CCGTTCGTAATCGTTTTCCCACCACCGTTAAGCATTAGCTGCCCGTGAGAATTGGTGTTGGACAGCACATAATGTGCACCTGCTCGGTGCTTGCTCACCTGTTGTACAATTAGATTGAGATACGACAGGACAGGTGATGCTCGTTGTGTTTCGCAAAGGCGATTAGGCTGTCAACAGAAACTGTGTAGTGGTCACTTCCTCCTAACCAAAGTAAATTTGTATTTCGGAAAAGTAAATTCGACGTTTCTCATTGTCCAGGACATGCGAGTTCTCCCGTCTTAACCCTGCATAGCTGGTTGGCCTAAAAAATATCTAAAAAAACAGCCTCCCTAATCTGACACTTAACTTTGGGTTTCTATGAAAGGACAATGCAGACAATTGCGTGCAAATATTTATGATTGGGGTTTTCTGAGCCATTAATACCTTCCAATGATCAATGATTAAACGGTTTCAATTGCTTGTTTGGGAACCGGCCATGAAACTGTGGCATATGATGAGATCAAGTCTTCTGCCATATGCTCTCCTCTTGTTGAGCAGTGAAGGATTTTGAGAAATGAGCCATGTTTGGGGTCTCCTAAATCACATCTGACCACAGAAGGAAAAGATATATGCAGCCAAAACGACAGGCTGTGCATTGTGAAGATCTTACAAGCGATTCATTTATTGAATGACACTTGTACACATAAGCGTTAAGTACTGGTCAGCTCATCACTGTTCTTCATGTATTAACAACCATTGTTTTGGCTACATATTTTTAGCTGTTAATAATTTCCCATTGTCCCGAAACCGGGTGCTGAAGACAGTCGAGCATTTTCTTAGTTGTTGACATGGTGCTGTCTGTTTTTCATGCTGTTACTCACGCAACCCTGCCACGCAGCGCAAAGCGCCTTTTAACATTGGATGAAATTCCGCAACCGAGCGGCATGCCTTGCTCGCCCTTCCGTCCCAGAAGTATGCCCCCAACCCCTGCGCGACTTGGAGCATTCCACGTTGTCACCAGACCTAAAAAAGTGGCAGCCCCGTCGAGTGCCGTGTTGTTGCGGAGGGGGGAGTGTGGGTGGCTCTATGGTTGGGTGTGCCCCCCTTGGTCATGGCCCTCGAGTCTGCTTCAGGCAGACTGCGGAGGGACGTGATTGGAGGTTATGTCATCTAACAAATCATGCACAACATTGCACTTGGATGCATTGTCAAACGTTGGCCAATGCAAAACTGCTATACCGTCAATTGTAAAACAAAGATTATACAATTGTTTACCATGCTTATTAGTGATCTTTAATTAAAATACCTAGAATAGTTCTTAAAGGTCTTGCATACAGTTTGTTTTATTTGTAGCCCAGATAAGTTAAATTGGCACTTACCTGGGTCTCGCATCAACAAGTACGAATGTATATATTACTGTACTTGTGCGTACTCCTAAGTACTTTCTAATTTGTGCTTTTTGGAGGGACAAAGGAAGCACATGTTCTATTTATGACCAAATTTTAACTTCCTGTGGCAATCTGTGGATTTTTATGGTGCTTTGAATGTTATGGTGTGATCCAAAATGTTTTTGTTTTTTTGCTCGCAATTAGAATGTCAGTCCTATTCTGTTGGTTTCCATTTACAAAAGAGCTATGGATTGTCTCAAGCTGAAGTGTGTTCAACGCAATGCATGCACGTTGCCTTGCATGTTGGGCATAAAGCAGGAAAATCATAACCGCTATAATTTCAGGCTTTCCTGTGTGAATTAAAATTTAACATTTACTCATGTGAATGCAGGAATATCTCCAACATAATTGAAGGCCCTGCATCACAGTCACACTAAATTCAGTACTTTCAAAACTTACGGGTATATAGTGAAAGGGAATAAAAGTCTTCAGGATAAGTACTATCCAGTTGTGTAATATCTGAACCGTACTGGGCTTTGATATTGGCACTCATTATCAAACTGCTGCCAGTTAGTATTTTTGCCCACACAGTGTAGGCAAAAATCCTCGTGGATATTTAAAACTTAATTAGGAATAAAACGTTTCAACATGGTACGAATTGAACACTTAATTTGCGTTTTTCTACAGCATGTGTAAACAGTATAGTGTGACTTTTTTCATTCAATTTGTCAGGAATTTTTGTACAGTGTATTTTGCTTAGTTTTAACAAGAACATACTTAAAATAACCAGCAACGTTTCAAAATTTTAAAATGATTTTCAAGGGTTCTGTTTGAACTCTTGTGCCCGCCTGCTGCGAGATGGCAGTTACCTTGTGAATTCAATTGCCAGTATGGACCACGTTGTAACCCTTAGTGTCACGGTCCGTGTTAAATTTAGTCTCTTCCACCACAAAGTACAAAAATAATCAGGGATCAGTACAATGTCATGCTCTCTCCGTTGCCTCCCAACAAGATGCTCTTATTGGTGTCTGTTTATTTTTATCCGAAGACATCGTGAGCAAGATCGTCAATTTTAAAGATTTTTTTTTATTTCCTGCCTTATGCTTGGCATGACATTTGTATATCCATATTGGTGCATTTTCTAGGTTTGAAATTACCAGTGTCTGAAGATTGGAAAAAAATGGATTTAAAAAAACACGCGTGATTTTGTAAAAATATTTACACAATGCAATGCTAAATTTTTAAAGAATGTGGAATATCCAATATAAATACTGCAATAGGTATCCAAGTTTGTGTGAACGCTGAGCAACGTGAATGGCAATTTTATTTCCTCAACCCTTAACCCCCCACCATTATAAGCCGCACTCCACCGAACTAAAGCATTGTATATAGCTTTGTATATAGCATGTTCTCAATAATTTCTTTATACAATTCATTGAAGCTTCGGCAGTACGGAATTATCATTCACTATAAATGTCGAGTGAATGCCTACCTTTTGCAGCTATGTGTAATATTTCTTGCCACTTTAGTATTGGTCTCCCCGACTGGTTAACATTACAACCAAGACTCCTAGTTGATGAGCGCTTTAATTGCTGCTGATTTTGGTTAAACAAAAAAAACTGGCTGTAACTGTCACATTGTCGCGTCATGTTGCATTGAATTAATTGTTTTACCTTCGTTGTTTTCAGCGTTGACTTTGCGCAATTACATCCTGAAAATGCCGCTTGCTGACAAGCAGCGTCAACGTCACGATGGTTTCCCGTCGCCAACTAAAGCATAGACACGGTCGATCCATTACTTTTATTGCAGACCACAATTTCCCCCCTTTCTTACAATTCCCCTGACTGGGCTATTTGGCTAGTTACCAATAAAACCGAAAGTTACGCGCACGATTTCTTCCAAACTGTGCGCAGATTGCAACCGACAATTCGTGTGCTCTCGGAACTCAAGAAGTTGACAACTGACAAGAGGCTCCTGATTGCTACTGACAGTGCAGTGTTCTGAAGTTAGCTGTAAAAAAAAATGTATGCTGTGTATGTACTGTATATTGTATTGCTGTTCCCCATTATGTAATAATATAGTTTATTAAAGTTTATTATAAAGTATATTTTGAACTGTTCAATTCATTTTTTCTAACGGTCCCGTGTGTTGTACGCAGATACCTAAAATATCTGAATAAACAAATGGGGGGAAATAGTAGTTGGTGTAGCGCTCGCATGGCACATTGAATTACTGTTAATGTGCCATCCGTGTACGTGTCAGCCCTATTTGCCAATTCACTCCTAGATGCGGGCTTCCCCCATGCCTCCTCGGGGTTATTACACCACGATGGTCATTGTGGTCGATAGTCATTGTGGTTTAATGAAGGATGTGAAATCGGAATCTTGTCAACTGCTATTCGCCATGCAGCGCTGCCACGCTATGACAGCGTCGTTATGGTGGTCACTAATCCAGGCACTCGACTCAAACCTGTTTGAGTTCAGAGTTGTGACATTTCGGACGATTCGGTCATAGGTACCCATCATTTTAGAGTGCGTAGCTTTATAACTTTTACGAGTATAAATATTTAGACTTTTTTTTTAATATATTGCAGTGCTTTTCTGCAATCGTGATGAATGGCAATATAGGATACAGTACTGCAATAGAAGTCAATGGCAATTGTAAACAGTATTAAGTAAGCAGCTTGTTGCGGGCTACGTGCACCGCAATTCACTGATAAAAGTGGAAAGAACACCCTTGATGGCAGATAAAGGTATTTATAGACGAGGAGTAACGTGGAAGAGTACGGCTCACTCTGTCAAGTGCGGTCTTGCTGACCCTGACTGCAGCGTTCATCGCAATCCCACTTGTGACCCAGTGTTCAAGCAGAGCCCAGCTTTGCTTCGCTGTGAGGAGCCCAAGGCCATTCATTCCAAACGCACTTTGGTCAAGAGCAGTCACGAGCATAATGAAAACAAAAAAACATTGAGCCAATGTTGGTGTGACATTTTTAGAAACTAGTTAATTATTTGAATCTTATTCTTACAGCCGATGGGGAAGTTGCATAGGTTTCTGTACACATACGTGTGGTCTCTGTACAAACTCGAAACGGAGTTGAGTTATTTGCTCACTGAACACGATGCATCGTTAAGCAATTCCAGGCAAAGTTATTTACAGCACGAGCATTCGCTTCACCTTTGGCAACGTCTCTACTACAACCGTGTCAGCAATTGTCCCCTCTCTATAAGAGCCTTGTCCAAACATGCACTGTTGTGAACTCTTAACATTCACTCAACATTGTCTCATGACCTGCAGAAGGCAATGACGCACAAAGTCCCTGATGTTATGCCCATAAATAAACTTTCCGCTCACCATCTGAGGTCGTGCCCTCTAAAGAAAACCAGCGCTTTGAAAAAGGAATATTTTTTAGTGGTAATTTTAGTTCTTGGGTTATACGCAGGACAACATTATTGTTTAAATCGATAGCCATACTTTCACCGCTGTTCTGGAAGGGAAACCTTTAAATCGTCACTGCAACAAAACCAGGTTTTTATAAACCTATTCTTTGTAAGATAAACACTGAAGAAAGCAGAAGGGCATGTTTCCTTGCATACCTCAATGCGATAACCGTTTACGAAAATATATTTCTCTAAACTTACATTGCCAACTTACAAAGGCCCCTATTAATAATGGCATTTCTGGCGCGCATTTCACCCAACGGTCACAAAGCGCTGCACAGAGCTGTGGAGAGAACGGCACGTCAACAACAAAGACATCGGGGCAGTTCAACTGAAAGTCAAATGACGGCTGTAATTTATAGAACATCGGAACTAGAACGGAAAAGCAGCAACAATACACTTTTTGGGGGGTTATTGAAATTCCGCTTAATACTTCCAATCGGACTTAACACAAAATTCTATTTTTACTATCTCAAGCGACAACACCCGCCAACCCGACCACACTCCCCCCAAAAAAGTTATTGAAAACCCATTAATAAAGCATTTAATATGCTATTTGTAAAACGCGTGCACAATTCCATGAATGCTGAAGGGTCCCGCCGTGAGCGTTAACATTCAGTCCCAGTGCACCGCGGCCAACTCGCACGTGCATAAAACGATTCTGCCACTCGTAACAAAGGTGAGAACATCGTGTCCTCAGCGCCATTCCTCCATATTCTCGAGTTCAGCAGCAAGGCACAAACCCACCTACCCTCTGTCCACGTCCCCAATAGGGGGCGCGGTGGCTTAGATTTTTGACGATGGAGACCCCCTTATAAAAAACAATTGAGATATATTTAGACACGCTCGCTGCGTTACGCGCTGTGGGCGATCCGATTCCAAGCGTGTAACATGTTCCTCTGTCGCATCTTGTTGACGACGTTTTTTGCTGACATGCCCGCTTTGAGATAGATGGTAGATGTTTGTTATCACACCAGAAAATACCCAGTGAGCTTGAAAGCTCTGGATGCGGGATTGCTGCGATGCTACAAACTTGCAAACGGGAATGTTTCTGCTTGCTCCAACGTGTCAGATAAGTAATCAATGAATGGGACGTTACTCAGCTGAATTTGTTTCCAATTTGTTGTGTGTTGTTGAAACTAATTTAATCTTTTAAAAATCGGCCACGTGCAACAATATTGCTAAATACAAGGATATAATCGTTGAGAATGCAACTGAGAGAACACCAGAATATGTTTATCATGAGCAACTTTTCATGGCGGATCAGAGTCAATGCGATGACAGGGAGGTTAAATAAGAGCAAGATGGAGAGTGCTTTGTGAAAAAATAATTTGATCGTGAAACGTAATGTACCAATGTGCCTGAGGCATATTAACTCTCCACCATCTGGGACAAGAGATCTAAAAACTCCTCTAGAGAAACACACTTGAAATTACACTGATAGGATAACACAAGGATTGAGGTGGAAAAACATTCGTCATGTAATGGAAGTACATAGTATTGTACAGGACAGGTAAAGGATGATGGCCAAGACTAGTGCAGATTACCATTCGAAGTGGCACAGGAAGTCCTGCCCAAGGCGGTTCAATTTCCGCCTTGAACACCTTTCTGTGTGGACTGTGTGTTTCCCCCCTGTTTTGCCTGGGTTTTCCCCCAGATTTTCCGATAATGTTGTAAGATTCTGCGCCAGCTAATTGTGTGGCTTGACTGCCAACTCCCCCCCAATCCCCCCCCCCCTTTACCTGACACCTCGGGAGTTGAACGACATTGGCACGTGATATTCCACAATGAATAAACACGTGCCACGCGTTATAAATAATATCTATTATTATTAGAGTAGGAAACGTGCCCAAAATTGAGTGATGAGTTCATGAGAAGTGAGATAAATCGTGGAATCACAGGAACATATGGGAAAGTGATGGCATTGAGAATGGATGGTGATGCTGACAAAAGGAATAGTCTTCAAATGATATAGATAGTATGTCATATGTTGCAAAGCATAGATTATTAATACCATTTGCAGGGTTGGTTCCGGATACAGCTAGTCTGCATATGAATTTAGCATGAAAACCTCCATAATAAATACAGAACTAGGGTTTAAAATATGGCAAACATGTTTAGCTAAGTACATTTTTGAAAAATGGCATACAATTAAATTGTACTATACTTGATATATTTGCAGATCCACACTTTTGATAATGCTTTGTTATCCAAGGCACCGTGACAATCATGCATTGTTTATTTTAATATAGGTATCCAATTCAAGAAGGGGATTATGTACACGTATAGTAATAATTTATGACTCGATGAATTTTAGGCACGTTCAATAACGTCAGTGATTATGAAATAAACGGACAAGATTTAGTTTCACGAATTAGTCATTGGCTTCTCAGCCTTCAGGACCAATGTTTTTCAGTAACATCTTTAACAGGGCCCCACTTTTGCTGGTGAGAAAATCAAAACCAGTACGGAACCTACTTCAGCAAATGCTGTCCTGATGACCCATAGGAGGTTAATTTGTACGATTATTTTACAAATTCTGAAACAGCCCCCACTGTTTACCTTATTATACAAAACACAAGATTGATAGCGCTGTAATGTGTAATCTTCCACTAACAGTACATGGGAGCAATTTTTCCTGTTTCTAATTGGAAACCCAGTGTCATACACCAGAATTGTCTCCGCAGTCTACAAATATGTAGTCCAATTATATATTGGGTGACAACAAACGCTATGCATTTAGACGGGTCTCAAATCAGAAGTCTCCTACCGAACTGCTTCACTAGGGTGGCACAGCCTCATATATTAAGAACTACTATACGCATTGCTATATAAAAGTGTCACTTAAAATAGTTTGGATTTAGATGGCATCTATATGTGACTGCATCTCAAGGTGCTGCACCTATATCCTGGGATGCTCTTCCACCGCATTTTCACCAAATCAAATCACTTTCCCGCAATCTTGTATATGAAAATATTTCTATTCATCACTGAATACAAAAATCGGTGTGCTAAGCTCCAGCCTCTGAGTTCACGCACGCTTAGCGTATTCGTGAAATAATGATGTTATAGTTCTTGTCATTATAAACAGTGGGAGTATTTATTTTATTAGAAGAGTGAGACAGTCACTCATTGGCAGAGGGGGAAAGGGACAATGTTGAGCCGGGACTTAAACAGGGCTTGGTAGTAGATGGCAGGGGGAAGGACATTACAAGACGAAGGGGGTAGCAGAGGACAATGAGTGACCTCCCACTGAGAAACGGTTGCCTGGAGGACCACTAGTCAGGCTACAAAATTTGGATGGCCTGGTCCCTGCCACAAGAGCATGGATCATTTCCACCACCAGATTAAGAACAGCAAAGGCGTGTCCTCACTGTCTGTGTCAAACTCACGTTTTGCAAATGACGTTATGACAACAAAGCTTATGTACTATAAAGTTTATTAACATTATATAATGAGCACTACACACATCGTTTAACATGCACACAACGTACGTTTTACCCGCCATGCTGAGTGTACGCAGCACAACAATGAGACGGTGCGGACAGCTAAACGCACTGGCTGTAACATGACACCACATCTTTGTTGTTGCGTCACCAAAAAACACTGCTGACAAAGGCAACGGGGAGCCACATCAACTATTATTCTCCCGTCTTGTTTTATGAAACCCAAGGTGGAATGTGGTATTGCGAGGTGAAGAGTTGGGCAGTGAGATTGTAAAATATGGACAAAAGCTTGAACTATGGATGTGCCCTTCAGCAGGAAGTTAATATGAAGAGTGTACTGTTTGTCATCAATATTAAACATTCATCCAATCCATGTTGTACTCTGCTTATTGACAAGTGTCAGGCAAAGGTGGGCATCACTTCTTCCAGCTTTCATTGCCATATGCGCTTATCTTCAGGTCAATATCGTTGGTTAACTCATCGAAGTACACATTTCTTCTTCCTCCGTTACTCTCCCCATTCCTCCAATACGACTCTCACCATCATTTTAGGCAGCAAGATGGTGCAGTAGCAATAAAGGTGGGAATCAAACTACCCAAGGCAATTTGATTCCCACTTTGGGCACCTTTCTGTTTGGAGTTTGTGTGTACTCCCCCTGTTCTGCGTGGGTTTCTTCCGAGTTATCCGCTTTCCTCCTACAACCAAAAACACATTAATTGGCCGATATAGTGTATAGCAAGCAGTATCTGGCGGGCTGTTCCCAGCTGCCGTCTCCTCACTACGGTTTCCCCATGCCTCCGTATCCACCGTATCTCATCCATGACCAGGAATGGAAATTGCGTGCGTTATAACTTACATTATTATTTAACCTTGTATAGTATTCCCAATTCCATTGTCTTTCTGCTTGTCTCAAGCCGAGCTCGTTTTGTTATCGTAATCGCCTATTTCTGCTGTCGAGCTGCCACCCAACGTGATAACTGTCAACGTAACAGGATTGAAATACCTTTTCTAGTCGCCATTCCTTAAATATCATGTCCATTCGACAGCCTCCATTTGCTAACACTTTCACAGCCGTTTTTTTCCCCAAAATGATCCCAATTCCTATCCCTTCAGTACCGCCGAAAAGGGTTTCTAACCTTAAAAGCTGCCGTTAGTATCTGGCCTCCAATGCCGACAGCTCCAGCTCCTTATTCCCGTGCATCTTGCACCTTCGCGTCTGAGTATTTGTTGAAAAGAAGAGGCGAGGATGAGCTGACTTGTAAATTCCTCTTCCAATAAATTCAACGGCTGCTTTTACCAAAGCGCTCCAGAAGTGCAATTATTATTATTACTGGCTGTCACATATAGGATGCCGTCATCAACTATCTGTCAAGCAAACCTATTCCAGCCCTCTTTAGCACTTCCATAAGAATGAACCATCTATCAAACGATTTTTTTTAATGTGACATACAAGCACCCGTCGACGATGGTCTAGGCTTATTTCCCAAATATATTCACTTCAAATTGCTTCCTAAATTCCACACACTTTTCTGAACACAAGTTTATCGTTTTGAATAATGCATGACTCCAACAAGTCAGGTTGCTATGGTGGCGGACACGCATTGAAAGGGTCAAGGTTGTTACAGAGGGCTCTGCAGAAGAGGCTGGCAAAGGATTAAAACGCTTGTGCTGCCACGATTATGGAGAATGAATGTGTCAGGATTCTCCGTTAGGCTAAACCGCAACGGTTTAGCCGATTACAATGTTAGGCTTATATTTTTACAAACTCAAATTAATCAAATATGCTATTGCGTGTCTATGTGAAAGGATATGATTTGCATTTCCTTACGGCTGTAGATCAAGTATAACAAAAACCAAACTATACATTTTCTGTCAGCAATCATAGCCTGGGGTGGTACAAAAACACTTTTTTTAATGACAAAAAGAATCACATATCACCTACAATCCTATCTGCAACTCCGCATTTTTTTTCCATCCAGAGCACCTTTAGTCCATCTAAAGCTCTATTTCTACAGATGCACGTCTGTACACATCAGAAGAGTGAGCATTCATAATAAGCCAGTGGCTTGTTATGCAAATAAAAATAGAATTACAATACGACGAGACGCCAGTCCATCGCCGGACAATACACAGAAATAACATAATAAATTACGAAAATCCAAGGACACAACCAAGACCATGGTGTGCCGTACGTTACGGGAGGAATTATGTGCTTTTCAAGAGAACGAAAAATCCACAACTTTGTTACGATATTGTGGATCATGCGAGGAGTCGCAAAACACATGTAACCTGAGAGTTAGAGATTCATAGACTAATGCAGCGTTATGTACATTCTTATACTTTTGCTACCAGTTTTCTGTAATGGTGTATTTAATCGTTATGTAACATACTTTCAGCAATATTTTATTACATGTGAAAACCAAGTACTTTCACATACAAAAGGCCAACACAAATAAGGCCAGATAAATGCCTATTAAGACCAGCAGTATTCATTTTCAAAGGGAAACTCATAGGGCAGCTCAATACAATATCAGAGAAAACTTCTGACATTTCAAATCCATTCTATCTACAAATGAATTCAGACGTGCCTGATGTAAGATGCTTAAAACATTCTGTTAACATATTGAAAAAAAACAAGAATTGTATGCAAGTATCAAGCTCATTTAATTGCTGCAATTTGAGCAATGTTGGGCATAATACAAATCAAGCGATTTGCTCATATCGGTTTGGTGGTAGTATATAATAATATAGAATTTAATAACACATGCTTGTTAACACAACTGTACTGCTTTTGTCCCTAGCCAAGCGCCTGACCAGTAGTGAACTCTATGCGTGTGGTGGTGTTTGGCGGGGAAAGTTGTATCAAAAGTTGGCCGAGACATTGCCAAGTGTTGCTATAAGCGCTCGTCGAGTCTGAATAAACGCTAAGACTATCCCGAGTTTCACCGTGTCCCAATCAAGTCCTCAATAAATCGCCATGGCATAGTCGATAGAGTGGGGTCTCGTGGGTTGGTCTTAACCATGACACAAAGTCGCATCAATAAATAAAAACGGGCATGTCTGGATGTAGCACGTCGAG
>JAZEWT010000008.1:18462329-18477739 GCA_036362905.1 Mordacia mordax | reverse complement strand
CCTTCACACAGAAAGCGTGAGGCATACACAGAAAGCGTGACACCTTCACACAGAAAGCATAAGACGCACACAGAAAGCGTGAGGTACAAAGCGTGAGACCTTCACACAGCGTAAGGTACACACAGACAGCGTGAGCTCGTGAGACAAAGCAGCGGAACGCAGGCTGCGGCCTACCGGAGCCCAGGGACAACAGAACACCTCCTGCCCGCGCGGGACAATCACCACCCCCCCCTTCCCCCGGTCTCGTCACAAAGACTGCAGCGCATACCTGAACGAGAGCGACTGCACGGCGAAGACAATGACCGCGAACTCGACGAACGCGAAAGAACAACAAAGACGAAATCCTACTCTGCGATATTCTTGAGGGAAATAAAGAAGGTAAACAGAGAATTCTCTCGCAGACACGCCGCTGCGAAGAAGAGACTGCGACTCCTTTCCCGGCTGACGACTTGGTGACGTCCCAGCCACTACGGCGTGAGGAGCACGCGAGCGGAAACGCGTTTTTTAAATAGCTTCGCAAAGTCTCATCGCTCATCTCATAGAAACCGCTTAGTCCTGTACAGGGTCGCGGTGAGCCGGAGCCTGTCCCGGCAGACACAGGGCGCGAGGCAGGGATAGACCCGCGATGGGACGCCAGTCCATCACTGGGCACCGAGGGTAATTTAGTCTGCGAGCCAATTAACCCCTATGCGGCGGCATGGTTTTTTGTTGGGGCTGTAGGAGGAAGACGGAGTGCCCGGCGAAAACCCCACGCGGACACGGGGAGAGAACTCGCAAACTCCACACACAGAGAGGCACCCGAGCCGAGATTCGAACCGGGGACCTTCTTGCTGTGAGGAGGCGACAGCGCTACCCACTGGGCCACAGTGCCGCCCGAGCTTCATAGTGATGGGTGGTAATTTGGCAGTAAGGCGTTATAATAGTTTTGACACGTATTATTTGACATGGCATGACATCTTGCAGACGGGGAAAGTAAGCGTAACCAAACTGTTTATATCTTCAACAGGACTGCCTGTCGACTGTGATCCACGTAGACAAGATAAGCTGTGACGAGACGATTGTGTACCTGGATCAATAATCTATCCATCCATCCATCTTCTTCCGCTTATCCGGTGCCGGGTCGCGGGGGCAGCAGTCTAAGCAGCGATGCCCAGACTTCCTTCACCCCAGACACTTCCTCCAGCTCTTCCGGGGGTACCCCGAGGCGTTCCCAGGCCAGCTGAGAGACATAGTCTCTCCAGCGTGTCCTGGGTCTTCCCCGGGGCCTCCTATATTATTTATAATCTATACAAGACTGTGTCGACTGTAATGCACGTAGACAAGAAGAGACGACTGTCTGATTGACCAGGCGCAGATTGGAATTGTAATTTATCAGACACTATTAACATAATCGTGGACAGATCCAAATGTTAGCCGGATTTGAAACATTACGCTTTGTCTTTTCATACTATGTCGAAAAACGCATCTAAGCGACATCATCTCTTGGACAAAAATAATGATCAAGATCACTGTGTACCTGGATCAACAACACATTTGTTGTGTTCACTTAACTACCAGTCAACTGAGAGTATATGACTTCGACTAAATATGTATCCAATCTACTCTTACAGCTGTTGGCTGATGATCTTTCTCTTATTTAATTCTCTGGAGCTGATTTCACTCTTCCACCACTCTAGCACCGAAACTGTACTTGTCTTACATGTCGTTTTAAACAAATGACCTTAAACGTTTCAAACATGGCCTTAACTTCGTTCACCGTGCTTCCTATAATGTGAGGAAAGGCAACACCAATTTACTTGTGTCATTTATTTATAGCGGAACTTGGTCAAAGCACATTAAATCGGTTCGCCGTTAAACAAGTGCTTCAGAGCAAAGGTTACCAGACACTTCAATTAACCAATTTAAATTATTTAGCTCACAGTACAGTACGTAGTTTAAGTTTCTTCACTCCGTTCAGAGATATGCTGCTGCCAAGCTTAATTGGCCTCTTACTAAATTTCTCCCGGCGCCCGGCAATGATTTGGCGTCCCATTTATGGAAAGAGCCCTTTCTTATGTCCTCTGCCTGCTCGGATAGGTTCTGGCTCATCGCGCGATCCTGCACAGGAAGAAGCCGGTTCTGATAACGAATTGATATGTATTAAACCGACGTAAGAATAAATGCATTTACAAATGCACATTATTACGGCACGGTAGCACACTAACGCTGCAACCTCGCAGCAAGAAGAGTCTGGTTTCGACTCTCGGCTCGGGTGCTTTTCTGTGGAACCACAGTCCAAAAATATGCGGCCCAAGTTAACTGTCCTGACAAAATTGTCCCCTATGCTCTATTATGATGCAACTTACTTACCCCTCCCCGCTTGAGAACTGTAAAAAAGAGCTAAATTACTCAACGGTTCCTTTCCAACTTAAAAAAAAACAATGGAAAAGTAATTTAAAAATGTATTATAAAAGCACTTCAAAGCAGTTTATCCCGGTTCACCTCCAATTGCAGTCCGATACAGACTAATGCTTTTTGTAGCGATGTTCCTTTTACATATTTCCTCAATCGTTTAGCAGTAAATGCACGTAACTTTCACCTTTTGCTCATGTTTACCATCTCACTTTTCCTTCTTCTCATCTCATCTCATTATCTGAAACCGCTTAATCCTATATAGGGTCACGGTGAGCCGGAGCCTATCCCGGAAACACAGGGCGTAAGGCAGGAATACACCCGACGACGGGACGCCGGTCCATCGCCGTCCTTCTTCTTTTTAAGTCATTCTATGATTTACGATGGAACTTAATAGCGAAACGCAACCATACCAACGTGCTTAAAGTTATTTGATTCCATCAGCGAATTTCACCTGTTATGGTACGTATCGGAAATATGATCACCAAACGTGGAATGTAAGCTAACGTGTGCACAAAACGTGGAACGGAGGCTGTATGGAATTACTGGAGGAACGCGTGTATCAAAGTACGCTATATGATCAGATGTCTCTTGAAGGGCTCTGAGGTCACTGTAATATCAACTTGTCAGTTCGACGTTTACTGTGTCGCAGGAATCCCATATCTAGAACTTGCAAGTTCACTGGGTACTTTCTGCTGCAGTAATAAACATTATCTAAATGTAAGCTATTGGAACTTTTGCCAGTGTAAGGAATAGAGAAGGGTTTTACCATTTCTGGCAATGCAATTGCAATGCAATTGTCCTGAGCTGATTACCTTTTGGCAACATTCGACTAACACTGACAATTAGACTCAAAAGAAAGCCACATTTGGTGTAGGCCAATCCATTTGAAGGACAATGCATATATATAAGCTTTTTGTTTGCATATTTTGCCACATGTGTGGCTTTTGCAAACTAGACACTTTGTGAAAAGTGTCTATTTTGGTGTTCTAACATCTTAACACCTGTATAATTGCCAGAAATGGTAAAAATGCTCTCGGGATAGCCTCGTCGTTCGCTTCCAATCCTCGCGACGTTTCGCCTCACACGTTCGAGGCATCCTCAGGGATAGTATCAGAGGATGCCTCAAACGTGGAGGCGAAACGTCGCGAGATTAGAGCAAGCGAACGACGCGGCTGTTCCGAGAGAGCAGCTTTTCGAAGGAATCATCATGCATCGAGCCGTGAAAACCTACATCATTATAGAAATGGTAAAAGCCTTTTCTATTCCTTACGTTATCTAAACTTCCATGGACAATGCTTAACGTGCAGGGTTGAGATCCGAACGGCTTCATCATATGGTGACATGCCACGCATAGCACAATCAGAAGGAAAAGGTGAAAAAATCATGTATTGATGTAGGTTCACAGCTCGACAAGAACTAACAGCTGCTCTTTCAGTCGTCGTGTCGAATAGCCACCCCGTAAGAGTAGCTCTTAAGAGCAACTCCCAATAACAATTGCCTATTCAGCAAAGTAAAACTGCAATCAAAAATCATTGCAACCACACATACATACAGTCCAAAAATCCAGTTTTATTATGAATATCACAGTTTCTTAACCACAACAAACATTTCTATGCTGGCAAACGTTAACACAGATGGTATTGTGCATGGTTTGAGAATGGCTCTATCTGTAAGACGTGGGCACTGGTTATATACAATAGTTACGGTGTGTGTGGACAGATGTAAGTACCAAACGCCCTCTTGTGTTCAAATAAATGGAGGGTCTACCATCAATGCCACCATTATTCATTATATTTGACGGTACAGACGAAACCACAACAACCAAATTGAATGCCATTTTATAAAATACCAAACCACAGACCAATGCGCTTGTGCATAAATAACAATTTGAACTATAAGGGCAGTTTGTACATTTTGCAGTGCAACCATTTTTCTCGTGTCAAACGTTCTCCTGTTCATTGTTTACAGGCATCAGCGTGTGTGCTTTGGGTAAATTCACAAATAGCAATAATGTCAAATACCCGACCGCAACACTGCAGGTAAATACATATGAACCCGGCATTCCTCCGTTACTTAGCAACCAGGCCACACCGATAATAAAAAACAAACTCATCTTTGAGTCTCCGAAGTGGGGGGCAAAACGTCATGAAGGAGATGGGAGCCTTCGACACGTTTATCTCGAAAGAACAACTTTGTAAAGCAATCACTATACTAATTACTTCGTCAAATATCGCGAATTTATGCATGTATATCCTACAGTTGGGCCTATAAACTAAAAAAAAATCGCTTGGTCAGAAACGGCACTGTTTAAATATGGTATTCAGTTAATGCTTGCTGTGCACGTACTCTTCATTTTAATTTGTCAACTTTAGAACTGTGCTCTTCTGCTGTAATAATTAATTGCTATGATTTTACCTTGGATAGATTTCCACAGGAAGTGTGGTTATTTAATGCAAGATGGTCCTTTAAAAAAAATCTCCATTCATATGACTGGAATTCCAACAGGGATTCACTGCCATGAAAACATTATGCAAAAGGTATCTTATTACAATTCCAGATTAGCCAAGTTTTTGCTATGCTTAGCTTAGCCATGGCTAACATCGCTACTGAAACATATCACGTAGGCATCAGCCATATGTCAATGGTGATTCCCCTGGGCTAGCCAGGTACCAAAGACCCTTTTCCTTTCTTGCCTACACGCTTTGCTAGACTCCGCACAACACGACTTATTATGTTTCCACAATTCCGTAACTGATTTTAGGTTATTTAAATCAAAATATTACTTCATGACAGTGATTAGGAAAATCGCCAAGTTCTAGTTGACATTAAAATGTTGTTTGTGTAAGTTGCTTTCATTTGATTGTTATGATTTAAAATGTAAGTCACACATTGTCCAAAAATATATGTTTTACACACGCATTATTTAAATAAGTGTACCCATAACAGTTTTCAAAAGACAGAATACATACTCCAAACAATGATATAAACAGTGAACTTATCCACGAGTGCTTCAGTAGATGATAAGCAACAATAACAATTTCCAATACAGTTCAACAGACAAAGCATAGTAAAATCTATTTCGTTAAAATTATTTAAAATGTTAATATTCCATAATCACCAATTCTACACAGGCCCGAACACAATGCTCTATTTTCAGAGTTAAAACACATTAAACTGTATGCTGACACTCTTTGTATTGTGGAAAAAATATGACTCAAATCAGTCTCTTCCATAAATCCCTTAAAGACACGTGAAGTGTTCAACTTTGTAATTCATGATGGATGCACTTATGTCTTGACCTGACTAAATCATGAGGTTTAACTTCAAGCCAGGCTGATAAGATTAGCATGTGATAAAGTTACAATGCTAAGTGCTGGCAACACATTAAATGTTGCACCTGACCTAAATTGCGACTAGTGCTTCACAGGGAAACAAATGCATGCACGCATAAAGAAATATACTTCACTAATAATAATAATTGCACTAGTCACAACATAAAAAAAAAGTTATCACTGCAAACTGCTTAAGTAAGGAAACGCAATTCATTGTATTGATTGAGCGAGCGTCTGGTCCACAAAATAAAACGAGCAGTGGATATCTATGCCAAACTACATTAGCTCTCTTTAACTACTGCCCTTTGTCAATCTGCTGATGGACGAGAGTCTTACCACCCCCTGTCAATCACAGAGATCGTTTAACTATACTTGTCATTGTGAAATGATGAAGGTGGGGGGGGGAAGGGACCCCTAAATCAGTTCAGATATTACGAACCACTGATGTTTACTGTGGCCTGGACTCTAACTCAGGAGTTCAAGCAGTAGGTCTCCCCTCCACCACTACTCCAGTTCTCACACGCCCCCTGGAGTTGGCACAATACTCCCATAGGAGGTAAAATGCCGTTTTAATTCGAGTGGATACAAGTGCCCCAAAACATAGCCTTTACGCCCTGAAAATGATCATAGCTATTTGGCAAGTCATCAGCCGAGGTTCGTCCGTCTCTATATTGTCCAATCCTCCAGCGCCTATGTATTTTTTTCTCAAGTCCATTCAGCTAGGGCATTACTACGGCAGCGATGCATTCAGGCCAATTTATGCCAGATGGACTGTAGCCGAGCACAGAAAAAAAGGTGATAACCATAGTTTAAATGTGCTCAAGCATAGTGTCCTTCATACCTGTTTGATTCAAATTGAAACCACAGTGACTGTCTCGTATATAAATTCACGTCTTTACTTGTGCACGCACAGCTCAACGTTCCTGGTCAGCCACTCTCTTATAATCATATACATGTTGCGCACTCATCCTCATTACAACATTTACAAATATATACATGTAAATTAAATAGCACATTAACACAACTGTTGAGCGATGCAAGCTAAACATGTATACCCTGGAAATACCCAGTGGCTAATAACATAGCATGTTGCATCAAGACTCTCCGATTCTCTGAAGCTTATAACAATGGTTGTGAACATTTAACTTCACTTGAGTCTTACTTAAAACACAACGGGAGTTAATTTTAGAAGATTGGCAGGGGTAATGTCTCATCACGAGGTCTCACCTCTGCAAAGAGCTGGTACACACCAGGGATCGTGTATAACAGTGAGCTTGCAAGGCATACCATTGCCCTAAATGAGGCGATACCCTGTTTATACCATGGATGATCGTCTGTCACGCTGTACAATCATATTTCGTGCTCAAAAATCAGACTATAGCGGAAAAACCAAGCTAGAATTCTAAGCAACGCATGAAATACGCATTGGGCAACCTTGCTTAACATCCTATATAAATAAAATGTTACGTGATTCAAATTAAAACACGTGTTAATGTGCAACAATTGTCAGACAGGAATTAACAAGCGCAATATAATGTATATATATTGTAATGATGTAGGTTTTCTCGGCTAAATACATAATGATTGCTTCGAACAGCTGCTCTCTCGGGACAGCCGAGAACGATCGACGCAGCTGTCCCAAGAGAGTAGCTGTTCGAAGCAATGCATATATATTGGTCTTTTTAAAAATAAAAAATTCAGTCGCAATTCAAAGAATGTGTTGGGAAAAACCTACTACTACGACTGAGGAGCCGCACAGTGAGAAGCTGCTGCTGTCTATTATTGCGATCACCATCCGAAAGCTTGGCAAAGTGTGCAACGTGAAGTGCTAACCAGTAAGTCGGGCAGGTGGTTTGGTTTGTAAGAGGCTCAGATTGGTGATCCAGTCGAGGAGCAATAGGCGAGGTCATATATCGTCTGATCCTGTAAGGTCATGATAGACCTCGGCTATTTTAGAGCAATTGTTCCTGGCCACCATCATTTGTAACAGTTCCTGCATAATCTCATCTCATTGTCAGAAACCGCTTAGTCTTGTACAGGGTCGCGGTGAGCTGGAGCCTATCCCGGCAGATACAGGGCGCAAGACAGGGATATACTCACGATGAAACGCCAGTCAATCACCGGGCACTGCGGGCAATTTAGTCTGCAAGCCAATTAACCTATGCAGCAGCATGTTGTTTTGGACTGTGGAGGAAACCGGAGTTCCCGGCGAAAACCCACGCGGACACGGGGAGAACATGCAAACTCCACACAGAAAGGCACCCGAGCCGAGATTTGAACCCGGGACCTTCTTGCTGTGGGGTGACAGCGCTACCCACTGGGCCACCGTGTCGCCCAGTTCCTGCATAATGTTATGTTTAAAAAGAATTAGTTGCTTGTAATGATGTAGGTTTTCACGTCTCAATGCATGATGATTGCTTGGAAAAGCTGCTCTCTCTGGACAGCTGCGTCGTTCGCTTCCCCGATTAGTTGCTTGATTACAAAAACCACTGCTCCCCCTAGTGAGAAACTGGGAGAGTAATATCCAATCATATAGATCTAAGTTTATTATTTGAGATGAAAAGTACCCAGTGAACTTGAAAGCTCCAGATGTGGGATTCCTGCGACACAACAAACTTATGAAAGAACTAACGTAACACATAAAATAAATGGGCAGATAAACGTACGGCAACAACATCCGCAAAAATGAAGCTATAACCGTAATTATGAAAGTAATCAGTAACACTGAAGATTGCACAAACGAAAACACCCCACACACCAACTTGTACAAAGACCATATAGATTACAAAACTACCATAAGTTGCTTGCTCTGTAGACTAAGCACTTCATAAAACGCACTTATTAATGAAGTCTTTTTTCATTGACTGGACAGACCACTGTCACTATACTCCACTACCATAATGAGTTACCCGACGTTATTAGCGACCAATGAATGCAGTCAATAATGGTTGAGACCAAATATGCCTGGACACGTGTTGTCCTATTAATGCAATGATTCATTGGGAAAATTTCACGGCGATCTTCACTCACAATTGTCACTGGTATTATATGCTGCAAATTTTTATATTGTAAAAATGTCGTTGCCCACCCCGTCTGAACAAATCTGACTACAGCTCGTGCTCATGGGCAACTGGGATTGCAAATTTCCAATCAGATCGCAGAAGTCATGAGACAACATGACGTGTAGATCGCATCATTTGAGAAATGATGGCTTCATATCAGTGCACCAGTTGCGACGCGGATGGATGAAAGAGAAGGCCTTACATTTGATTTGTCGGTAAAGCAAAACGTACATTATATTTCGTATGACTGAGCGAATGTAATTACGGTATGCATAAACCAATGGCTGAATAAGCACCTTATTCTGTTGCCCGTCAAGGTGCCCCAGTCTCTCACGGTTACCCCATCGCTGGCGAAGGTGCCCGTCAAAGATTATCCATTAGTCAGACACACGCGGCGTCGAGCGGCAGGTGCGCGGAGGGTGACAGCGCGCCGGGCAATGGAACGTCACCCGGCCCGCGACAGCGCTCTTTCTGGTGGCGTAGCAACTGGTTGCGGAAGAGGAAGCGCTTGCGGCAGGCGTCGCAAGTGAAGAGGAATACGCCCAGGTGGATGAGGCCGTGCTTGACGAGGTTGCGCCGCGTCGATTGGAGGCCGCACACGCGGCACGACAGGAGCTCCGAGTCCACGTGCAGTCGCGCGTGGTTCCATAGCGCGGCCATTTTCTTCTGCACGGCAATGCCACACACCTGCTTGTACGGGGGTGGAGGGCAGGGAGAGGTGGCAGAACGAGGAAAAATTCGTTGTTTATTTTCTTCTGTTGCCAATGTCGTGAAAGTACAGGGGGGACAATAAATACGTTGAGATAATCATTACTTCTTCATCTTCGTGGATTGCGACCTCATCCAGATACAGGGGGTTGAGTGTTGTAATGAACCCTAGAGATGTGTTGCCTGGAGTAAAGTACTCCTGCTGGGGTCTCCCTTGGTAAACAGGTCTAGGGAAAAGTTCCTGATAAATAAATATCCGAAGACCCCTCGACACTATGAGGTGTGTCAGTAAGGACATCCAATTGTAAAATTCTACTCCTATACCCCAACCGTTCTGGGGGTAACTGTCCAACCCAGGTCACCTTGGATACTGATCGTATAAACCAGCAACACAAAGATAACATCAAAATAACTTTAAAATATTCAATAGAATAGAGAACTGCTATGAACGGCTGTTCTTTCAGCACAGCCATGCCAGGCGGTCCTCCTCTCTCGCTCAATATAGCTAACACAAAAGAAACCGCTCTTCCGAGAAATTCTCAAAAATCGCACCGTGAAGACCTATACAATTACATTCCATAGGATTCTTAACATTTCAAGCGAAACCAGGATGTTCGTCGGCCTTATCACGTATCACTCGCCTGACACGGCGCGCTCTCCGTTGACTCTTGAGCGTCGGGGTCCGGGTGCCACGAAAGACGCCCGCCCTTGATCTGCGGCCTGCGGCGGCGACAGTGGCTTTTGTAGTGCAGCGCCAGGCTCTTCTCCGACAGGAACTTCTTCCCGCAGTGCTTGCAGGCGGAGAGCGCAACGCCGGTGTGCGCCAGCGTGTGCTCCACCGCCACGCTGATGTGGCTGAACATGGCGCCACACACGCGGCATGCCAGCGTCTCCATGTCGAGGTGCCCACACGAGTGCTCGCGGAGGCACGAGACGCTCTCCTCCACGTGCTCGCCGCACGCCTGGCACCGCAGCTGCCCGTTTGAGACCAGCGCGGTGGTGGTCGCTGCATTGCCCCCGTTGAGCAGGTCACACTGCTGCTGTTGCTGCTGTGCACTGTTGGCCAGCGGGATCATGTTCAGCGTCTTCTCCATTGCACGTAGGAAGTTCGAGCTCTGTCCGCTCTGCAGGATCTCCAGGCTCTGGTCGTCGAGCTGCAGCTCGGACTGCGGTATGTTTTCGTCGGACAGCGTGAACGAGCACTGCTGCCCGCTGTCCGGAATCTCCGTCTTCACCAGGCAGAGGTCTGGGAATGATTCCGCGTTGCCCGTGCTCTCCTTGTCGAGCGTCGCAAACTGGGGGAGGTCCTCTTCACTCGAGGATTGTGTGGCCTGCTTGGCTGGCAGGGGGCTCTTGCTATCATCGCCATTGCACTGCCCAAAGGAGTTGTAGCTGCACCCTGGAGTATCGTCGCCTTCCTCCACGCAGTCGTACTGCCCACTCTCAGAGATGTACGTGGCATCGGTGTCCTTGTCCGGAAAGCAATCTTCCACATCGTCTGTAACAAACACCCGGCACACCTCCTCCAGGCACTCGATGCCCAAGCTCTGAGCGGCTTTGAGCAGTTCACGGAGATCTTCCCGTCCGACGCTAACGTTGCCCTTGTACACAAAGTCCAGGACCTGGTCGAAGGTCTTCTCCGTGAGAAAGTCCACCACAAACGGCCCCATGTTGCTGCAGGGTGTGTCGAGAAAGATGCCGCGAAAGTAGGTGCAGGTGCTGCTTAGCACGGCCTTGTGCGCGAGATAGCGCCGGCTCTGCACCTCCACGACGGCGTCACAGAAGGAGCCACGCAGCCACAAGGCGCTCAGCTCGCGCAGAAGGTCCGACAGCTGCTTACCCGTCGACAGGCTGATCTGCTCCTCCACGGGCTCCTCCATCTCCTCGGTCGACATTGCGCACGCGAGCTCCACCCCTTAAGAACGTGCTCCCTGGTGTCAAGACGTACAGCTGCGGTGAGAAGTCCGAAAGCGAAATAAGGCACGGTGTTCATCAACAGTACAGCTGTTGGCCGTGCCCGATGGTTAACTGCCAAGGCATGTTTGTACTCAAGTGCAGTCAAAATTCAATTATGAAGGCTAATAAGATGGAGGGTGCAGGATGAAGCTAAACAAATGTTTATTTGCCGATATTTGTGGCCAAGTGGCCACCGAGCCACTGACTTACAAGGAGGCATGGTTAATCTACAACTCGAATAGGCTAAACACACAATAGTTACTGGTAATCTAAACACTGAGCACGCATCTGATCCTGGTGTCTAAAGAGCAAGAAGATTTAAAGTATACCAAAGAGCAATGAGATAGAGGACTTTGAATGTAAAGGATGAGAGAGATAACATTTGACACGAAGATGACAAAATTATGAATACCGGTAGGTAATAGATGTTATATGCAAGTGACAGATTTAAATTAAGTTGAGCAGGTCATCTCGCTAGGACATCAGATGATAAATGATCAAGCTTAACAAAAGAATGGAGATGGATGGAAAGAGAGATGGGACGACGAGATGGCCGGATGAGATAAACAGGTTTGGAAGGGCGCACTGGATAGAGGCGGCAAGACATCATGAAGAAGGGGGGGGGGGAGTCATTCAGGGAGACCTTTGCCCAACAGTGAAATGTTAACCGCTAATAAAGAATGTTTAACTGTAAAGCTATGTTTGTAGTAAAGCAGTGAACGTAATTTGTAATGGCAGCGAATATGCACCTGGTCACCACACTGCAGAACATTTACAGCTACTGTCGACAGCCATGAATGGGATAGGAAGCTCGCTAGGGTAACCTGCCAGGAGGCATCCACTGAGCTGGTATTTGTCTCGGACTACGATTAACTGTAACCACCTGAGAGTGCCTGTTTACAGTTAAGCAATTATAACAAGTTATTATTCAATTGCTCTCAGTTCAAATAATGAGACTGAAAGCCATTTATAAGTGACATATTTTGCTTATGTTCCAGCAGTCACAATGCCCTGCAGCAATCACCATGCTGACAAAATGCAACACTTGAGAACATATTACGAGAGTACTTTACAAAATGCCAAACCTTACCCGTGTTGTATTGCTACACTGGTAAATTTCCTCAAAAGGTTAACACTTGCTAAGCACGCTTATAGCAGCGTACCTAAAACGTGAAATTTGTCCTGCCACTGTTATTTAGGCCCTGTGTGTAGAATGAAAGACGTTACACGTCTCCTCCACACCGCTAAAATAATTAAGCTAAATCACCCCGACAAAGTGTCTTCCTGAAAATCAATACGAATGCACCTACGCTTGCACAAATGCAGTGGCCACTTGCCAAACACATCTCAAGTTTAATGTTCTTCATGTTATTACGCTCATGATCAGATCATTCTGAATGAGACCATATAACCCGGAATGAGAGCAACCCACGAAAGCAAAGCAGACTTAATGCAATTACTTGGAAGGGCAACCGCCAGGGCTTGCTTGCCAAGCATGAGGCTGAGGTGTGCTGTCAACGCCTGGAATGCGTAGTGGGTCTCCTCGAGGCTCCTCTCGCAAGAAGCCACTAATGGCATTGGCCAATCATCCAAATGCAAGATCGTCCTGAAAATATCGAGACTGAGCAAGGCTGTAATAGGTAAAATCATATGGATCGATATTGTCAGAAATGTGGAAATGACGTGAGAACAGCTCACTTAACAGTTACACATCTACTACTGACCTTAACCCAAGCTCTACACCATACGTGTAGAGTGGTCCTGCAACCTATTTGACATAGCGTTAAAACAGGCAAGTTTATCCGATTAACAATGTAGTCTTTTTGTCTGGGTACTTTTTTTTGCAAGTGTACATATGTAATAAGTAGAACAGGTGTTTACCTTTTTTGCCAGAAAATGTAAAAACCCGTTATACTTATTAGTCTTTTTGTCAGTCCACTATTGGATGAGCCCCCCCCCCATGCCTTGCGAATGGCGATCCACCATATAGTCAATGTTATGTATGCAAGTCAACCGATTTTAGCATAATAATTAACTGCATTTGCTTAACCCAAGCAAGGCTCTGAGCTTATTCACGCTGAAGCTATGATACATTGTTTACGTTTGTTTACGTGACAACTTTGTCGGGTTGACGAGGGCGTAAGACACATTTTTCTTTATGCAATCGGACACAAAACATTTTCATTTCTTCATCTGCTGCTGTCTTGTCTGCTGTAGCACTGCCCCAAAACATGCACACGACCTCTCGCAGCGACGTGACTGACATATTTCAAATGCATGACACGTGCAGGTGAGCGCAGCGATCGTGACTTGAAAGCCTGTGCGTTTTCATTACCAACGACAGTGGGGAGTTTACCCGAAATTCACAGCTTGCAAAAACGAACGTTGCTTTGCAAGGGGTCTTCAACCGCTACATCAGCGGCATCAACGTTCTACAGCGGTGTTCACATGACCTCTCGTATTAATCACCATATGACGCTACATCTTTTAGCGAAGGGAAAAGGCCGTGGACATTTGCAATCATGAAAAGGGAGGCAATAATTCACGCTTCTGTTTGTCGACTTGTAAATTCCAGTTAGAATCACATTCCCACAGTTAGCTTGGCCATCAATACCAATCACATCACCTACCGCAGACAGACAGGAAACCCGGAACAGACAGATATTTCAGTGACGCCCTGTGGATAGATTCTCACAGTCACGACGAACAGCTCGATTATATTTGATTTGATTGAGCGTGTCTAATTCGTTTTTAGTTTAGTTTAAGCAACCTGAAGAGAATATTAACATGGTGATAATGGTGGTTGTCAGGGCATCCCACTCACCAGCCGGCACTGACCAGCGTGAAATAAGGTCAATCGGCTCACGACTGACACGGTGCGTGTGTGTGGGGGGGGGGGGAGGCATTCATCCAGCAGTGGATTGACAAGGGGCCCGCTCCCCACCATCATCAGCCACGGTCAAGCCACTTCCCAGCTGGGATGAAGGCCTCTCTCTCTCTCAAGGCGCCGCGACACCCGCGCGGTGCAAGCAACGCGCTCGGCGCACGCCACCGCCAACTGATGTGAGCGCTCCGTCTCCGGCGCCGTCGTCACCGCACAAAAGTGGTCGCCGCTACGCCCGACAAGGCAGAAGGGGCGACTCTCGGCCGTGAGAAGTCCCCGGAATCGACGCTCGACGACGACGCCGCCGCCGCCGCCGCCGCCTTGCGGGACGGCATCGCCGAGAAGGCGCGCAGGGCACGGCGGCCGGAGGAGGAGGCGGAGGCGGGCAAAGCGGCCCGGTTTGAACGGCGACGGCGCGCACGGCGAGATCGCGTCGAGACCTCCCTTCCCCACTCCCCCCGCCGCCGCCGCGCGCTTCGACGTATTGGGGAGCGTAATTGAGTGCGATTAATGAATCTAACCGTAATTAAAGCGGCGCGGCGTCGCGAAGCCCTCACTTACGTTCACATCCCGCGCCCCAGGAGGCGATAACTTCCCTCTTGAAGCTGCCCGTGTGTACGGTGGCCCGCGCCGTCCGCTTTTTACCAAACGCGTTCATCGAGAGTTGGGGGCCGCCACCTTACGTGGGTAACCGTGCAGAGCAACGGGAACAGATCTAACGGAGCGGGGCGATCGCACGGCTTGTCAGCCGAAAACGTCGTCGGGAAAAAAGACGTTCGGGAGAACTTATCACACGCTCGTAACAGAATAGTCCGTCGGGCGGGTGGCTGTGCTGGTGGAATAAACGAGGGAAGGTATGGCCACGAGTCGCCATTTTACGTAGGGATACAGATTCCAGAGCAATTGTAACCGGGTGGATACGGTGGCTCGCGCGTTCATATTTAGAAAAAAAACGCCATACCTAAATCGCCATATAACATTGTCGAGGGATCTCATCTCATCTCATTATCTCATCTCATCTCATTATCTGAAACCGCTTAATCCTATATAGGGTCACGGTGAGCCGGAGCCTAT
>JAZEWT010000008.1:18442677-18458606 GCA_036362905.1 Mordacia mordax | reverse complement strand
GGGGGGGGGGGGGGGGGGGCCGGGTTGCTGCCGTGACGTCTCCGTCCTCCACGTCACCCCGCGGGGCACGCCGGGAAGAGTGACACGTCCCGTGGTTGGAGACGGAGGCGAGGGGGGCAGCGACGGCTCAGCTGCCCGCGTCAGCAGCACCGCACGAAGCAGCAACAACAACAACAACAACTTTACGCGACGACAGTCGCCCGCGCGTCGTGGCCATGATGAAGAAATTCGACAAGAAGGACGAGGAGTCTGGTACGAGGCGCCGGCTCGCGACGCGCCGAGTTGGGAGGCCCTCCTAGTCGAGCCGCGCCGCCCTCTGTCCGGCGTCGCTGAGGCCCTCGTCGAGCTCGGCGTTAAACTCTTGATTATCCTTATCGATTGTTGTTGCCGTCGTCTGTGGGCGGTTGACGCGCGTCGAAGGGGATGGAGCGCTGACATTGTGCGCGGCTTGGCTTGGCTTGAGCGTTACGTTGCGGGAACGCGTGAGCGGTGGTGTGCGGCGGCGACAGGCAGGCGGCTGCTGTTTGGGTGGTGGCCGTGTTCGGCAGTGGATGGGACCGTGGCCGATGTGCCCTGTTGATTTATTCAGATGCAGTTAATGCAATTAGAGCGGCGACTCGTGTGCTCTACCGTGATACAAAGCCTATTCCACGGGTGTTCGCCAACCAACGCTAACCGGTGGTGAACTAATGCCAATGACCGAGCCTGACCTGCAACTATAGGCGCCCTCAAGCACGGTGGAAATGAGGTTTTGTTTGAAAAACTATGGGTGGCGCTGGAGGCAGGAGGGCGCGGGGAGAATACGTCGTCTGTGCCTTGGTTGTGGGAATTAACACGTCAGAGTAGACATGAAGTGGGCCCGCTGGATCAAAGTACAAATACCGTGTCAGAGACATAGCCATCGGAGCAACTGGGAACCTGGCTTTGAGCCATTGGAGCAACTGAGAACCTAGCTTTAAATCCGAGTTTTGTCCACCAGTGATTATTATTCACTGTGTTCTCCGGTCATGCGAATGGATGGCTTAATCCTGGTCACTGATGACCACCCTAAAAATATAAATATTAGAGTTTTCTCATAGTTTGGCACATTATGTCTGGGGAATAAACATTGCTGAGAATGTGAAAGTCCCTTGGTGGCGTTTAGGAAAAATGAAATATAGCGTATTACAACATGTTTATTGAATTGGTGTGTGCCTTTTTATTATGGAGAATGTGGTGTACCACCTGATTTGTGTTAGTCAATTTACTAGACCACCCAATTGTTGCCATGGAGGAGGAATCGCATAGTTTTAATGTCCAGTTAAAATAGCTGTTAGAGTCTCAGAGTGGATTTCATGAAGCCTGGGGAATCAGTAGCCTACAGTGGACAACTATTCACGTTCCATCATTTGAAGTTATTCACCACATTCACACTTTTTTCAATACTTAACTAACGGCATGCTCTATCTACATACGTTATTGCTGTGTTATGATGCGGTTGCTGGCCGTCACTGCCGCCGAGAGCGTACGAGTTCGAAGCAGGAGACTCGGTGGTTGAGTCAGCTTAGAATCTTGTTTTTTTTTACACCTCCACAAAACCCATTAATTTCGCCTCAAATTCCCAAAGGCAGTTTTACAATTTGGGCTAAAGTTAGATTGCTTTCTGCCATGTTCTGTAAGGCAAATTAATTGTATTGCTTTTTCCCTAAGCATTTCTTACAGGATAGCCTCGTCCAGAGCGCCGCTTTTCTTTATGACGTTTTGCCTCCCACGTTGGATGCTTTCTCAGGCGTTCTGAGGCAGTGCCTAATGAAAAAAAAATGCCCCCAACATTGTATATGAAACATCTCCATGGAGAGGGGAGGAGCGCTCGACACGGCTGTCCCGGCAGAACAGCTTTGGAAAGCAGTTGTCCATTGAGTCGTGAAAACCTACATTAGGAATTTGTGTTATGACGTGACACCAATGGTAACATTAAAATCTATTGGGGGATAATTGCACAGTAACAGCTATAATGAATGGAACTCGTGTCAGGTAATGAAGAGGAAGTTTTTTTTTAGTTTGGACTTGAATGTGCATCGAGGTGTTGATTCAGCTGTGTGGGCAGCAGAGGGATTTCCAGACTATGGAGTAAACTGCAGAGGAGGAACGACTACAGAGAAGGAACGATCTCCCAGTAAGCAGAGGTCGACTATGACATTCAATGGAAAGTGTAGGTTTCTGGTGGGCACCTGGAAGGCAGTGGGGTGAGATGATAAGGGGCAGGTCGGTGAATGTCCATAAATGATTTAGGAGATGGCGATTTTTTTCACAGATTTAAAATTGGTTTCGAAGCCAATAGCGGAATCTGAGAATTGAGGTTGAAGTGTTATTGGATTACAGGTCCTTATATTTTCTTATTTTTTACTGCACGCTTGTCATTTGAAGACACTTTTTATACTTTGATCAGGTGAAACGTCAGTAAATATGAAAACCATTCTTTCAGGAGGGTTTATTGGATAATTATTTTTGAAGTTGTATTGCATGTGGCCAGGGAATCACAATACTTGAAAGACACACATTCAAGGGAATACAATTCAAAACTTCATATAGCTAGGTTGTCAGCCCATTTACTTTGCTGCATTCCAAGGCACTTTACTTTTCTATAGGTGGATGTCTTATGCACAGCTTTTTCCCCAATCCATGTGTGATTAATCCATCGACCCCACCTCCAGGTTATTGAATAAGCAGTCTCCATCAAACCTAAAAAAAAGCATTGTTTTTGTACAGCAGGAAAACATTGGGGAAAATATAATAGCTTTTTGCCATGTGTGTGCCCTTATAAGATGTCCGGCTTCATTGAATGGAAAGTTAGTGGTGTAAGTCCTGAATATATATGAAGATTCTTATGCCAGCTTTTTAATAATGCCACGTGTTTTGGTTTTCAGGTGGCGGCTCCAACCCATTCCAAAATCTGGAGAAAAGCGCGGTCCTTCAAGAGGTCAGTTTTGTTCCTGCAGCGCAGCTGCATGTCTTTTGTTCTACGCAAACCGTTGTGCACCATTAAGCATATCAATAGTTATCCACTCTATATAATGAGGTGTATTGTGTTTATACCTTTATAATATTTCTCTTTTTTTTTTGTATGGATGGAGTGGTGCAAGAGAAGGAATTTGTATAGTAAATGGAAATATTGCCTTTGTACCTTCTTGTAGACCCGGCTTTTCAATGAAACCCCAATCAACCCACGGAAATGTCTTCACATTCTCACCAAGGTGGTTTATCTCATCAATCGGGTGAGTTGTGTGCTTTTTTATTTTTCTGCTGCTAAAACCAATATCATAAGCGCTCTAGAGGTGCAATTATTATTATACATGCATTTGCTGACACTGCAACCAGATATGACTTACAGCTCATCATTGTGTCATTAAGTTGACTGGATTTATCATGTCTTGGAAGAATTATGACACGTGACATGTGCATTGATGGATAATTCAGCTGTGAAATTATACTGTAATGTAAACGTGAATTTGCAAGCTACGTTCATAAGCCAGTCTTTTTCGGTGACTTTGATCCTATCATGCCTTTGATTGATGTTTCAATGTGGTGGTGACTTGGTTCTTGAATAGGGGGAGCACCTGGGAACCACTGAAGCGACAGAGGCGTTCTTCGCCATGACCAAGCTCTTCCAGTCCAACGACGTGAGTGAACGGCTCTTGTTAGGGACAGCTTGCACCATTATAAACCTTTATGAGTATTTTCCGGCAAATTAAGCAAGTGTTTCTTCAACGCACTGTTTTGCTTGATTTGGTAATACGATTGTAAATATAGAGCCAAGTTGTTTTATAATAAAAACAGTCCTTATCCCACCAATGAGGGGTCTTAAAATATGAACTGGTCTACAATTTACCTGCTTAACATGTTGCTATAAAGCATAGCCAGAATGCAATTTGGCTGATGGGTTTAAACTGGGGCTTGTTGATTAGATAATATTTCATGGGCCTTGCGTACATATTGGCAATGCGAATGTATTATGAAAAATGTACTGGTCTTGTTTTCTGATATTTGCGTGGATATAATTTTTGTTTCTCTCACTAGCCTACACTAAGAAGAATGTGCTACCTTACCATTAAAGAGATGGCTAACATTTCTGAGGATGTCATTATCGTGACAAGCAGGTAATGTTCAGTTAAAATCAATAGCAGATAATATAAAATGGCTGATGTTATTTGATTATTATATGTAATTCTAGTTTGGGTTAATTATGATAATGTTTTAAGCTCTGAGTGTCACAGTTGGTACTCACTAATACTTCATTCTGTATATCGATGCACTGCCCAACTAAGTGTTCCGACTGAGGCTATATAACGCTAATCCTATTCATAATTTCGTCCTTTTATTTTAGTGACGGTTAAAAAGGTCTTATTATAATGATAAATAAAAAATTGCATCGACATGTCATTGAAGCAGCAGTTTTGTAACTGTGAACATAAACGTTTATTCATGAAGGATTGTTGATTTTTTATCGAAACATGTGTCATTTTATTGTTTAGTTTGACTAAAGATATGACTGGAAAAGAAGACCTGTACAGAGGGCCAGCCATCCGTGCACTTTGCAAGATTACAGACGTAAGTTTCCAGTTATTCACAATCAAAAAACATTATTGTATTCATTCTCTACTGTGCAATTGTCGCTGCGTTGTTTATTGAGTCTTCTTGCCGAAATCAGGCAAGTGGGTCGTATTTGTTTAACAGGTTATATTGCCAAGGTTATTTAGAACATTTTAATTTGTACAGTGTTTTTTACTTTAAGAAATGCTAATGAAAAATACTTCTCCAGAAGGGTCAAATATCAAAATGTTTGATCATAGTTCTAAATGTTATTTTAACAGTTGTTATAAAGGCTTGCCTTATTCATACAAGATGGACATTTTAAAAAAATAGTTTTGTCTGCTGTGAATCATTTGTGTGGCTATCTAGTGCCTTTTCAAATTGTGAACTTGTTGTTTTATAAGTCAAGGGATGCATCTATATTTCTTTACCGTTTGTTTACGGGTAATTGTAATTATCTGTTAAACAGACAACCATGCTGCAAGGGATTGAACGGTACATGAAGCAGGCCATTGTGGACAAGGTGCCAAGTGTCTCCAGCTCTGCCCTGGTGTCGTCGCTGGTATGTTAGTCCACATAAGTCCTCGTGGTAATTTATATAAATCACAGCATTGCTCTTCAGAGCTGCTCTTCTGGCATAGTCATGCGTCTCTATCTTTCGTGACGATTCACTTCCCACTTTCGAAGCATCTTCAGAGCATAAATGTGGAGGATTTATCCTCCGTTGTGTTATTCTTGTACCCATGCATAGTGTTGGTTTAATGGAATTTGCAAACCCAAAAAACTTCACTTGACTCGCGTTCACTCTTTCGATGGTGACATTGTGGGTTAGCAAGATTCTGTCGGGGCGCTCCCTGACGACACGCCCGCGCGCTCCCTGTCCACACAGCACTTGATGAAGGGCAGCTTCGACGTCGTGAAGCGCTGGGTGAACGAGGCGCAGGAGGCGGCATCGAGCGACAACGTCATGGTGCAGTACCACGCACTCGGTCTCCTCTACCACATCCGCCGCAACGACCCGAACGCCGTCTCCAAGATGGTCGCCAAGTTCACCAAGCAGGGCATGAAGTCACCCTTCGCCTACTGCCTGCTCATCCGCATCGCCAGCAAGCTGCTGGAGGAGGAGGACGGCGGGTGAGGAGGCTTGCAGCTCTGGATGCAGAGCAGGAGTTGTGAGCTTATCGTCGAGATTGTTTGTGGAATGGTCAAAAGTAGGCACATCCTCTGCACAGCCGACATAAGTACTGTTTGATGAGTACCGTTGTACTGATGATATTGATTAACAGTAATAGTGTATAATAATAGTTGCATTTCTAGAGCGCTTTTCACCCGAGGGCCACAAAGCGCTGCACAGAGCTGCGGAGAGAACGGCATGTAACAACAACGACATTAGAACGGAAAATCAGCAGCAATGGTTTTTTATGGGGTTTTTTTTACAAATCCGAGCTGTGAAGAGAACGGCATGTCAACAACAACAAATGGTATCCAATGAACAGGGATAAAACATCTCCGTGGTCTGAACGAGCTGACGTTTTTCAGTACACTTGTCCTGTTGATGTGAAAATATTATTGTTAAAACATGTATATTGGATACAGTAAGAGAAGCATCTTACTTTTTCATTAGTTGAAAGCTCCGGGATCTCTGCCACTAGAATGTAGCACTACTCACGGAACTTATCCAATTGAAAATGGCTTTTATTTGGCATATACAATGTTAGCGCTTTATTTATTTATTTGTACAGGGTTTAAACATTGCGAATGCCACAGAGTATTGTGAGTACCCGGTTGTGGGTAAACGATGTTCATCTGCTGTACATTTGTGCATCTTTTGACATCAGGCACGACAGCCCGCTCTTCGACTTCATCGAGAGCTGCCTGCGGAACAAGCATGAGATGGTCGTGTACGAAGCGGCCTCGGCCATCGTGCACCTGGCCAAATGCACGGCCAAGGAGCTGGCTCCCGCTGTCTCCGGTGCGGACTTGTTGCTGCTTTGGCATTCATTCATCTGCAGGGGGGCGGAGCCTATCCCGGCAAACACAGGGCATATGGCAGAGCAATACGCAGGGTGGAATGCGAGACCATTGCAGGATGCCGGGGGATAAATTAGTCAGGCCAGTTAACCAAGGCAACAGTGTGTCTTTGGACTGTGAGATGAAAACTCGACTAGCCTGCAGGAACCCCAGGAGAGAGTGGAAAAACGTGCAAGTTCCACACAAAAAGGCACCTGAGCCAATAATATAATCTAGGACCTTCTTGCTGTGAGGCAGCAGCCCTGACGCTTGTTTATGTAGATGTGCGTCTGTTCATGTGTCCAAATGTACAGCCAATTTTATTAGAATCTACCCAGCCTTTGTGGACCGTGGGGAGAGGCGGTTATTTGACCATACGTCAGCCACGCTGGTCAATGTGGCTTTAGTGAAGGTGTAGAGCATAGGTGCATGAGCATGCAAGTAGAGTATAACTTTGTTTTCTCTAAATTGCTCTCTTTTGCCCAACACTGCGCCCTGCAACCCTATGAAAACTTAGGCACGGGTGTCAACCATCTCGGCCCTTTCAGGCCCCTACCTGTCTTCAATTTTTGAGATCTGATGACTTCCGGAACTTTTTTGGGTCATTTGGTCTTAGGCTGTTTTCTTTTATCACAGTGCGTGAATTGAATATGTTTCTAATACTGTATACTTGACAACCTTGACCTATCGGGAACATAAGGGCTGGGAAATCGTGATACAAAGAATACCAACTCACATTCCATCCTGTGGCGTGTACTGGCAGAGATGAATACTGAGCTGGCGCTGTATCAGTCACACGTTGTACCTGTGATGTCAGCAACATCTTGATTATACTACTGCATTGTGCAATTGTTGTGATCCAAGCAAAGTACTCTTTCTTTCAATGTTTTCCTTAGACAAACAAATACTGTTAACCTAGGCAGCATTGTGTCTTTGAACGTTTTCCTCCCACCGTCCAAAGACACACTGCTGCCTAAGTGAATTGGCCTGCTGAGTAAATTGCCCCAAAAGTGTGGCTTACGATGTACTGGCATCACATCCTGGGTATTCCCTCGCCTAGCACCCTTTGTCGACCGGGATAGGCTCCCCCTCCCCCCTCCCCCACGACCCTGTACAGGATTAAACGAGTATTAATAATGATTGAATGAAAAATCCATTATTAAGTTCTGTCATATGTAGTTTTCTCAAAATGAAACATGCAATGTATTTTTTAAAGCATGAACGTTTCCAGTTTGAATACAATACAGCTTGTCCAAGTAAAGAAGCATAGGGAAAATAGCTGAGAATAATATTTAAATGAGCATTCCCATTTAAATTGGCGATAAATGAGCACTGACATTTATGACAACCTTTGGGCATTGATTTAAAAATGAAAATCCATTTCTTTCCAGTACATGTATGTCAATGTTTACCTTTATTCTAATACAATTTCATATATGGACAATATTAAGGGAATTGAAGTTAACTGGTGTATAAGTGGTATGACCCAGAGTTGTGGAAGTTCCATCAGTTTTTTTGAGGGGTTCTGTTCAATGGTCACAGGCCTTCTCTACAGCTCGTAAATGAGTCAACTGGGTGTGTGTGTGTGTTTAAATAGTCGGCAATGTATTTGGTAAATGCAAATTCGAGTTCACATGGGTCAAGTATTCTCTTTATATAATAATGTGTTCAGTTTAAGATTGATGCCTCTTCTCAAACACAATGCACCTTACAAGGCAATTTAAGCATAAAAAAGCCATTATAACACATTAATATATAAGTAAACTAATATAAGCTAAACGCATTAACAATAGTGCAATTAATTTGCAAACATACGTTTTAAAGGTTTGTCGAGCGTTGCTTATAAATTTTCAACAGTCGATGAGTTGCAGACATAGGGGCAATTCATTCCACAAGTGAGAATAAAGAATCCAAAATACCCGTTTACCGTACGTAACAAGATGGAAACGCGGGATGATGAGTAACGAGTTGTGTGTGTTTGTAATGCGCCGTGTGTTGATTTGTGCGTCCTTTGTGTTCCCATTCCCAGTGCTGCAGCTGTTCTGCAGTTCCCCGAAGCCGGCCCTGCGCTATGCCGCTGTGCGCACGCTGAATAAGGTACCGCGGTTCCCTTCCTGGCTTTAAAAGTAAAGTGATGATTTGTAATGCTGTAGGTTTTCACGGCTCAATGCATGATGATTGCTTCGAAAAGCTCGGGATGAATAGTCACAGGTGCAACAGGATGGGGTTAATGTGATTCCGCGGTGTGAGCAGGACAATGGAACCCTTTCAAGTTGACCCTGACGATCATCCATTCATCCTGGAATGCAGCAACTCTGTGCAGGGACTCAGCACATGCATAGTACCTACATATAAATAGGAGCCACAAACACGACACACGCACACTGCGCCTGAGGATGCCTCTAATGTGCGAGGTTAAACGTCGCGCGGTGGAGACAGGAAGCGGTTGACGCGGCTGTCCCGAGAGAGCAGCTTTAAAAAAAAATCCTCAAAGTCATGATTTGGCAAGAACACGTAATGAAGACACTTCTTAAAAAACAATGTCTGTTCTTTTTTAATAGACTCAGTTTATACTGCAGTGCCACTCATGAAGTAGAGTTCATACAAAGCATATAGCATTTAAACATTCAGCGATTACATATGTAATGATTCGTTGACCAAAATCAGTGTGACTGACAATTTCTGAATGTAAGAATTGTCTTTATTTTAATATGTAGAATGTTTTATTATTTTATGGAAACCCAGAATTGGCCCAAAAATACAGCAGAGACTGATTCTACAAGAACGCAAGGGAAAAGTGGTTGATTCTTGAATAATAACCTGGAGTCCTGACAAATCCGTAAATCATAGCAGAAGAAAATCTTCCTTGGTCGAAACAATCTACCTCTGGTACCTTACTGGTGCAGCTAACATGCTTACGGTGTTGAAAGAACATCTCTGGTGCATTGTGCTTACGAATTGAAATCGTGGGCTGTATCGGATCAGTGGTTTGTAGTTTTGCCACCCCCTTCCTTGTCGTCTGGACGGGTTACACGGATGACATTTGCACGCTCGCCATGCAGGTCGCTATGAAGCACCCGTCGGCTGTGACCGCATGCAACCTGGACTTGGAGAACCTGATCACAGACTCGAACCGTAGCATCGCTACTCTGGCCATCACCACACTGCTCAAGACAGGTAGCGAGAGCAGCATTGACCGTCTCATGAAGCAGATCTCCTCCTTCATGTCCGAGATCTCCGATGAATTCAAGGTGCGTTCGCCAACGCCTTAAGGCACAAGGGCAGGTTGATGAACATGTAAAGAACATTTGTGTCTTTCTGTGTGGAGTTTGTATGTTCTCCCCGTGTCCGTGTGGGTTTCCGCCGGGCACTCCGGAATTGGCTTGCAGACTAGATTGCCCTCAGTGCCCGGTGACGGACTGGCGTCTTATCGTGGGTATATCCCTGCCTTGCGCCCTGTGTCTGCCGGGATGGGCTCCAGCTCACCGCGACCTTGTACATGATTAAGCGGTTTCTGACATTGAGATGAGATATATATTTTCCAGTTATGTTCCACATCTTGGTAAGATAATAAATGACCTTATCGCATTATCTTGCATGTCTATTAGGTTTTATTTGATTTGTCGTTATATGCGTTCTTACATATATTACAAATCAAGCAAACAACATTATTATAACTAGAACGTTTATAATTTCTAGGTTCCTATTCCTCTTGTGGCCAAAAACGTTGATCCCTACAGTTGCTTGTGGTACTGTCAACGTGGTTATATTTTCAAAATATAATTTATTCACCGTCAGTGGTCCATATAACCGGTAAACAATTAGCTGCTGATACGCGTGTGCGCCCTCTTGTAGGTGGTGGTCGTTCAGGCTATCAGCGCACTCTGCCAGAAATACCCACGCAAGCACTCCGTCATGATGAACTTCCTCTCCTCCATGCTGCGTGACGAGGTAAGCACGAAGTACCGCTGTCTTCCAAGGGAGGGGGGGGGGAATTATTGATGTTTTTCTTGTCCTTTTTTTGGCAAAGATGCTTTTCAGTTTCAATTACCGACAGTAGGGAAAATCATCAAGGGAATGTTTTGCTCGATGGCAAGCCACCCCGTTTCGTTCACTGAACACTCTATATTTAAAACTCAGAGACAGTGGAGACTAAATTTGTCCTCTGACAAGGGAGATGTGGGTCATGTAAGCAGTAACATCTGCATGCGATATAACATCTTAGTCACTTCGTTTACTGAATAGTCAATTTAATAGGTAATAATAAATTAAAATTGGGTTGCTCTATGCATACATAAGTTTAACATGAAGGCTTTCATGACCAATGTACATAAAGTACTTTTTAGGGTTGGGTCACATGTTAAATATGCATACATTTTATATAAACATTTAAATTCCCCTGCTCTGTGACCTCAGGGCGGGTTCGAGTACAAGCGCGCAATCGTGGACTGCATCATCAGCATCATCGAGGAGGGCGTGGAGAGCAAGGAGACCGGTCTGTCGCACCTCTGCGAGTTCATCGAGGACTGCGAGCACACGGTCCTGGCCACGCGCATCCTGCACCTGCTGGGCCGCGAGGGCCCGCGCACCACCACGCCCTCCAAGTACATCCGCTTCATCTACAACCGCGTCATCCTGGAGAACGAGGCCGTCCGTGCGGGTCCGTGGCGCTCGTTTTGTTTCTCACCGCGTGGACGTCCGTATTGGAACGTTTGCTCGCAGGACATCCAAAGTGCTTCTTGTGTTCTGTTAAGGGTGGTGCAGTTGTAACATCTGCGCCTCACAGAAAGAATATCCTGCCCGAGGCCATTCCGTTCCTGCCCAGGGTGCCTTTCTATGTGGCGTTTGTGTGTTCTCCCCCTGTTCTGCATGGGTTTTCTCCAGGTTCTCCGGTTTATTCCCACAGTGAAAAGAAACATTCCCATTAATCAATTAGCCGATAACATAATATATAGAACGCAATATCTGGTGAGTGTTGGTGCTGGCTGACTTGCATAGCTGCCTTCCCCCATCTCTCTGTGGTTCCCTGCCCATCTGTAATGATGTAAGGCATTCTGGATAAGGGCATCTGCTAAATAATAATTATTCATATGTATGGAAACTTTGCAATGCAGTCAAACATGCTTTTGTGTTTGGAAGTGTTAAATTATAAAATTATTAGTAATGGAAGCCTTCTGGATGGGTAACTTTCAGCAAAAAACGCGGTTTCATGTTTGCAGTCGGTCATTTATACTGGTTTGTGCCTCTGTGTTTTCACAGCCCTTTGATTAATTTAGCGAGTGTTCGGTAGTCTGAAATACTTTATAAGTCATTTGGTGATGCGGTACTGTGGTGACAGTGGTACACACAGGCAATAATGCAAAAAAAAAACTAAACACAGCTGTCCATAACACAGCCTTCAAAGTAAAAGCATGCAATGGGCAATGTTTTAGGCCGGATACTGAAGTTCGGATCATAATTGATGACGTGTGTAAGAGTTAGTGCCCTTCCAGTACAGACTGGACATGGCCAGACATAAGCAGCTTCCTCCTTAGTTGAAAATAATTAAAATAAATATGTCCTTCTTTGTGCAGCTGCCGTCAGCGCCCTTGCAAAGTTTGGTGCCCAGAATGATGACCTGCTGCCCAGCATTCTCGTTCTTCTGCAGAGGTAACGACCTGCTTTATATCACACCATTTATGATCAGTAGCCAACATTACATTGTTTAACAACACCAGGCTTGCCACAGCCTCCCATTGTTTCACCACAATAATGCCACTTTCTAACGCCTCCAACTTTTGGATTACTCGGAAGCCACACTCGTTCCGACCCCCTTTATTTAAGTCTTCATGTTATGGTGCTTTAACATGTTGAATGCGTTTTTCAAGCTTTTGCTGGATCAATTCGTACAACACTCAATTTATAACAACACATCTCCTGGGTTTTAGGCGTAAGCAATTGAGGAGTTAAGGTTTTGTGATGTTTGTTTGAGCTTTGTATTTTCGGTTTTGCATGACAGGTGCATGATGGATGGTGACGATGAGGTACGAGACCGCTCAACATTCTACCTCAACATCCTCCAGCAGAAACAGAAGGCCCTCAATGCTGTTTATATCCTCAATGGTGGGCCTCATTGCACACAACAGACACGTGTCAAAATGAGCCGGCCTGCACCACAGATGCACAAGTGTGGTTGCTGGGATTTTGAGTCCTTGTCGTGTCTTGTAGGTCTCGCCGTGTCGGTGCCCGGTCTGGAGAAGGCACTGCACCAGTACACGCTGGAGCCGTCGGAAAAGCCTTTCGACATGAAGTCGGTGCCTTTGGCGACTTCGCCGCTGGCCGAACAGAGAACAGCTGGTGAGTGTGTGCTACGCGTGCGGTTTGCATGTCTTTACGACTGCATATTTTCTTGGTTGTGCTCCACGTCATGTTTGCAGCGTATTGTTGGGCATACTTTCAGGCAATACGCGGTACGTGTGAACGCAGAGTCACGTCAAAGAGCTCGTGGTCACTCTTTATTATCCACAATTGGTGAACACTGGCTCTTAAGGCCCACAATAGAGTGGGCAGCAGTTGTTTACTCGTGATAATATAGCACATATGACTTGACGTAATTGAGTCATGCTCTAGAAAGCCTGGAAAAAAAGGTGATATCAAGGAGCTTTGTCAATAACAGACAGTTCTATTGAACGTATAGCAGGTATTGAATGTGTTTACTAATTTGAAAGACACTATCGAAATCTTGGAGTAGACGATGGGAATTAAAAAACTGCAGTATGAGGAAATTAAAGAGAGACCTGACATGTTACATTATGGTGGTTGACCACGGTATAGATGAGAAGATAGTCTGGTAGAAGGGATCCTCAACATTGGTGGTATTAATGTATACAATTCATAGAAACGATGACACTGGTTTGCTGTCTTTTTTATCATTCTGTACACAGAAACTGGTCCAATCATCACACAGAAGCAGCCTGATAAGGTGGTGGCTTCTCGCCAGGAGATATTTCAAGGTGTGTTCAATCGCAGTTACACAGCCGTCATGTAATAATCAATGTCTATTGTAGCATTCATCATCATCATTTATAATCAATACACTGATATCACCATCCCTCAAATCATGTGACGTCAGTATTCCTTGTACCATGTTTATGGTGTGCATGCTCTTGGGCACGTTCTCACATTTGACTCTTACTCCATTAGTCTCAACCACTGGCCATCATCCCTTCTCGTGATAGATCCTGTGCAAGCCCACTTTATAGAGAAATCATTGTCGGAAATAAATATGCATCGCTTTCGTTGTGCATTGTGAAATGTGATAATAATAATTGCATTTGCAGAGTGCTAATTGCGTTGGCACTGCTGTGTAGGTTTCCACTGTTGTGCTGTGTAACTGTCTATTCTGTTTTCTTGTCATACCGTGCACTCTTCTGCATGATGTATGACATGGCTTCACTTGCTGGGAGCTTCCGGAGCTTAGAGCGAAGTGTCGAACAGCACGCGGTACAACCTAAAATTACGCCGGAGGGCGACCGGCATCAGTAAAAATCTAATGTGTTTGTGACGCGTGTGCTTGGGATGTGACAGAGCAACTTGCCGCCATCCCTGAGTTCAAGAGCCTGGGCCCCTTGTTCAAGTCGTCGCCACCGACGCAGCTCACCGAGTCGGAGACGGAGTACGTGGTGCGCTGCATCAAGCACACGTTCCGTAAGCACATCATCTTTCAGGTGAGTCACAAGACAGCACGCTTGTGTGTCATGTATAACCCTGCAGCAATTTGTCCCCAATGATATATTTCCAAGACGACAGTGGATGTACATGTGCCGAGCTATGTTTCGTCACTGTGGACCAAGCACCTAAAAGGCAATACCCGGCCTATCAATGATGAATACATGTGCAGCCTGTTTTGTGAATGTCCTTCTAATGGAGGGCATTTACATAAACTTTTCACCCGACGCAATGTACATTAATTAATGATCATCCCCTCCGCGCGCTGCAGTTCGACTGCACGAACACGCTCAACGACCAGGTTCTGGAGAAGGTGACCGTGCAGATGGAGCCCTCGGAGGGTTACGAAGTCCTGACGTGCATCCCAGCCGCCAGCCTGCCCTACAACCAACCGGGCACCACTTATACGCTCGTCGGCCTTCCGCAAGACGACCCCACCGCCAGTGAGACCTCTCAACGTGACCGTTGACACCGACCGGACATGCCGCCCGGGAGGCCCCTCGCGCCACCTTGTGTCTGCCACCACCGCGCCTGACCGCGCTCTATTTCCCCTCCCCCCTTCCGCCCATCAGTTGCGTGTACGTTCAGCTGCACCATGAAGTTCATGGTGAAGGACTGCGACCCCAACACTGGCGTAGCTGAAGAAGATGGTTATGACGACGAGTATGTGGTAAGTGTCACCGCCTCCGCCGCCAGTCTCTCACGATTCAATGCCGTTTGCGGCCGCAGTGGTTGGCGCAGTCGTGCACGTGTTAAACACTTGTGTCCTCGGTCGCGATGCAGTTGGAGGACGTGGAGGTGGCGTTGGGTGACCACATCCAGAAGGTGCTCAAGCCCAATTTCTCAGCAGCATGGGATGAGGTTGGTGAAGAGTTCGAGAAGGAGGACACCTTTGCCCTGACCGCCACTAAGACCATCGAAGGTGCGTGCTTGACTATTTGTAATCATCAGCAATCCTACCTGTTATTTGAGACTGCGTGCCGTACCACAGCACGTTCTTTGATGTAGGTTGGCAAAGAGTGAAATGCTGCTTCCGCGCGCTCACTCTTTACTGCTCATTCATTTGTAGGCGCATTTGTGCACTTCACACTCCCATGACTTGAAACATCAAATCCACTTTTTTGATATTTTAACTAGCTGTTTACATAATCTCAAAAAAAGAGGTATGCATGTGCCCATGTTAATTGTGTTCCACAACATAACCAAACGTTTAATGTTTTACATTGTGTTTTTATATATTCATAATGTAAGACATCAATGGGAACGAGGACATCAATTTGGTCTGTGCCTGTCATAGCCCCACTGAGCCTAAAATGCAAACGTCATGCAGCAGCTCATCAACAGCACTGGAGGAAGGCGACAGCAATTGGGTAATACATAGTGCTGGCTAGATGACACCATTGTACATGTGCCTTAGCAGCATTGAATAAGTGCTCGCTGACAGCGCTAACATACCGATATTGTAATAAATAGAACAGGTTTTTACCATTTCTGGCAATTATGCAGGTGTTCAGATCTAAAAACACCAAAATAGACACATTTCACAATCTTAACACCTGCATAATTGCCAGAAACGGTAAAAACCTGTTCTGCTTATTACATGTGTACACTAGCAAAAAGTACCGATGTTGGTTTTCATGACT
>JAZEWT010000008.1:18369555-18382337 GCA_036362905.1 Mordacia mordax | reverse complement strand
ATAGGCTCCGGCTTCACCGTGACCCTGTATAGGACTAAGCGGTTTCAGACAATGAGATGAGATGAATAGGTGTTGCTTATGCCCTAGCGGTAGTTGTTGTGCAGTATGCTGATCAATAACAATAATAATAATAGCACTTCTCAAGCGCCTTTCACCCGGGGGTCACAAAGCGCTGCACCTACCTGCTTACACCACTCTAGCCTAGCAGCACTCCCTGGCAATGTGGAGCGAGAGCATAAATCATGGGCGTGTAACGCGACAGAGCAAGCGCCTGGTCGACTGAATCGAACCAGGGGAGGTCCGGGTTGTAGACCCGGTGTATCTCTGTGTGTGCCTCGTGTGCCGTGCCGGCCATCGCGAGCCTACACGGGGGAGCATCGTCTCCGCGCACCCCCGCCAGGGATGCGAAACCCCCGTGAACAACCACGCACTGTCATGATCGGCCACGATCAATCCACTGCTGGATGAGTGCCTCCCCAAAAGCCATCTCCAAATCTCACAATCCTGCAGCGATGGAACAGTCCGGGATTCCTCTCGCGTTCAATCCCTTGGCTTCCACTCCCGTATTTTCCGTTCTAATATCGTTGTTGTTAACGCGCCGTTCTCTCCGCAGCTCTGTGCAGCGCTTTGTGACCCTCGGGTGAAAAGCGCTGTATAAATGCAATTTAATTATTATTATTATTTATGTAAACATCAGCGCTAAGTGTACTGATGGAGGTTGTCACGGCTCGATGTGTGATGTCGATTGCTCTCCATAGCTTGTCTTTCCGGATGGCCGTGTCGAGTGTTCGGGCGGCAGGGTGGCTACACAGCGGTAACATCCGCGCGTCGAAGAGAGAAAGTTCCAACCGAGGTGGCTCGATTGCCGTCTCCGGCTCCTTTCTCTATGGAGTTCGTGTGGTCGCCTCGTGTTCTGCGTTTCCTCCCGTGAAAAGCGCTCTATAAATAGAATTATTATCTCATCTCATTGTCTGAAACCGCTTAGTCCTATACAGGGTCACGGTGAGCCGGAGCCGATCCCGACAGACACAGGGCGCAAGGCAGGGATACACCCACGATGGGACGCCAGTCCATCGCCGGGCACTGCGGGGTAATTTAGCCTGCGAGCCAATTAACCTATGCAGCAGCATGCTTTTTGGACTGTGGGAGGAAACCGGAGTGCCCGGCGAAAACCCACGCGGACACGGGGAGAGAACATGCAAACTCCACACAGAAAGGCGCCCGAACCGAGAGATTCGAACCCGGGACCTTCTTGCTGTGAGGCGAAATCGCTAACCACTGGGCCACCGTGCCGCCCTAGAATTATTATTATAAGCCAAAATTAATTTTATCAATTAATTGGCCGATAACATCATAATATACAGGATGCAGCGTCTGGCGGGTTGGCGCCGGCTGACCGCCTGCCTGACTGACTCCCCCCCCGTCTCTACGGCGTCCTCCTACATCCTTATCCGCAGGCGCGGAGTTTAACGCGGCGCCATACAAATTGTGTTCAGTATTATTCATTATTGTTCCATTCTCTCACCTTCGCGACGTATTGCCTCCGACGCTGAAGGGGGCATCACTCGCATTTCTATGTCTCTAACGTGGGAGCCGAAACGTCGCGTAGGGAGGGGAGGAACACTCGACACGGCTATCCCGATATAACACGCATGCAGAAGCAATTCTCATCAACACAGTCAGTATCTGTACGCGTTTAATCTTGCGCGGGGCTATGCCTAAGGCGTGACGCCAGTACATCGCAAAGCAATTTATGTTGGGGCTATTTACTCAGCAGGCCAATTAATCTTGATAGCAGCATGTATTTGGACGGTGGGATGAAACCGGAGTACCCGACAAAAACCCACGCGGACACGAGGAGAGAACAAGCAAACTCCACAAAGAAAGCTACCCGAGTAGCGAACCGAACCCGGGACCTTCTTGCTGCGAGGCCGCAGCGCTACCCACTGCGCCACCGTGCCGCCCTAAATCCACAGCGTTACATCACACAGTGTCATTTAACGTGATTTATGCAGCCCTGCTTTAATCTACTGCTGGATGAAGGCCTTCTAACGCCGCGTCGTGTGGTGGGTTGGCGTGGGGTGACTCAGCATCACTCGCTACTGATCTCAGTTGTGGTCCGGTATCGAACTTCAATCCCCGGGTTAATTCTCATTGCGCTAACCACTGCACCACCGCTCCATCCCAAGTAATGCTCACAGAACAATATCGCTAAATATTTCATAATTTCCCGCTTGCTCGGGTTTTTTTTTTGCATTCTCTGTTGCTGGTTGCTAACTAGGTCTTAATTGGAGATCTCATCTCATTATATGAAACCGCTTAATCCTATATAGGGTCACGGTGAGCCGGAGCCTATCCCGGAAACACAGGGCGTAAGGCAGGAATACACCCGACGACGGGACGCCAGTCCATCGCCGGGCTGGTTCGATTACCCTGTGCCTAATTGCGTCAAATTTCATATTAATATCCCTTCTGGAACATCGTTAGATTTTGCATCAGTCGATCTGCAGTCGTCATTGCCTCTTTACCGACAGCGAAGGGGTGTCTGCGAAGAATCAATTGACGTTAAAAAATGCGTCTAAATAAGCACGCACATTCCGACCACGAATTATGGCCGAGTCTCGCTAGATTTCAGCAACTAAGTGAGGCTGAGCCTGGCCAGCGCTTGGATATGCGACCACCATGCATAACAAGTTGCTATGGGTTAACGTGGTGAGCGAATCATCAGAATCCATTGTACTGTGCTATCTATGATCCCTACGTCCATCGCTGAACTGCGGAATTTTGTTCGTTCTGAAAACTCTACCCCAGTCGCATGCAATTCTACGTGAAAATGTGCGTAAAATGACAATTGTAATCTGTATTCATTTACAGCCCTTCGTCAAAACCCTGCCGGCGGTTACATATAATATTCTATTTATATAATAATATAGCGGAAAGGAGAGGTGGGGGGAGGGAACCGCACTGACAACCGGCGCCAACCCACCAAACTCTGCGTCCCTGTATTTATTAAGATGGTGTCAGCGAATTAATTGGCGAGTTTTTTTTTATTCAGTTGTGCGAGGAAACTGGAGAATTCGGAGAAAAAACGCGCAGACGTTACCACTGCGCCACGCTCTTGTCCAAGCAAGTATATTTGTTAAAAATAATAAATTGTTTTTATATTTTCCGTAAATCTGCGGTTTGGTCAATTAACCCGGAGTCGAAATGGAATCAATGTATCAGTGGGGCTTTCACCCTGCTCTTAAAATAAGTCCACAGATTCAATTAGCTGGGAGGGGGTTCTCTGTCCGTGCGTAATTCTCAGGGCCCACCACAATGTGCCGTCGTCGTGGCCCTAATAGATTTTATTTTTAAACGCACACGAGCGTGCGGAAAGCACGTGACTCAATGTGCGTTACGCAACAACACAATCACCCCGAGCAGTGACTGATGAAACCAGGCAGCCTTACATATTAGGTATATAACCAGCAACATGTTGGGCAATAGCCCTTCTATGCAGCGCATATATAGGCCGCTCTATTGTATTGCGAATAAGGGGCATTGCCTGCAAAGTCACCGATTATCAATCAGTCCGTTTGTACTTAAGCTGGAAGGAAGTGTAGTTATTTTTAACAATTGTCCAGCGGGGAGGGGTGGGGAAGTTACAATATGTCAGGGCACAGTGGGGTAATTTAGTCAGGATAATTAACCTGGGCAGAATATAGGCAGCCTGTCTTTACACTGTGGGATGAAACCGGAGTACACAGTGGAAAACCCACACAGACGCGGGGGAGAGAGCACGCAAACTCCACACAGAAAGCCACCCCAATCAGGAATCTAACCCGGGTCCGTCTTGTTGTTCGGCGCCAGCCCGAATCACCGCGTCACAGTGCCGCCTATTATCGTCTTGTTATTTTTAAAGTAGTGTTATTTATGTGGAGGGTTTTTTTATGTTTAGATTTTTGCTTAGTCACTACTGTCGACGCGGTTTCCTTAATGGCTCCTCGCTAACAGCAGCATTCGTCCCCCGCCAGTGAGAAAACTAATATCGGTGAATCATTGTGCACAGGTGCCTTTTCCCACAGTGTCTGTACGCATGGTTTGTTTCCACTCGAGAGCAGGGGGTTATGATTGTGAAATAGATATTTGATGATTGCTCCGAAAAAGCTGCTGTCTCGGGACAGCCGCGTCGGTCGCTCCCTCTCTCTCTCCATCGACACGGCTGTCCCGAGAGAGCAGCTTTTCGGAGCAATCATTATGCATCGAGCCGTGAAAACCGACATCATTGCAAATAGATATTTATCGTTACAGGAGGAAATGTTCGGTGAGCTTGCAGCTCTGGATGCATGATTCCTGCGATACAGCAAATGTTTGAGCTAGAAAAGCTTCTAGCTCAAGGCCCACTAGGCCTACTTGGGTCAGGTCTCCACAGACCGCTAGATGGCGCTCGCTGCCCACTGATGGGTCGCGATCCATCAGCACAGCGGATAAAAAATAATAATAATTACATTTCTTGAGCGCGTTTCACCCGAGGGTCACAAAGCGCTGCGCATAAATTAGGTAAAATAAGGACTATAAATCAATGGACACAAAATGCCACTTAAAATAAATGTTGACAAATTATGTTGGTCGGCATGGGCCCCTAGAGAAGAAAGACAAACAAGGCCCCACCACCCTCCTCTCTCTCGTCTGTCCAAGTCCCCCCCCTACCCTCCTCTTCGTGGCCCTCTGCCTGGGCCTCTCTGGCCCGCGGGACCACGGTGCAGGTCCACCGCCCGCACACCAACTCGCCACGTCGTCATCATAAATATCACCAAAGGAATGATTTTCTGGCGGCACGGCGGCCCAGTGGGTAGCGCTGTCGCCTCACAGCAAGAAGGTCCCGGGTTCGAATCTCGGCTCGGGTGCCTTTCTGTGTGGAGTCTGAGTGCTCTCCCCGTGTCCGCGTGGATTTTCGCCGGGCACTCCGGTTTCCTCCCACAGTCCAAAAAGAATGCTACTATATAGGGTACCTTTAATAAGCGCTTCGCCATTCTCATCATTCATCACCTCCTTTCCACAAGTGTCAAAGGTCCCCCGTATAGCCTTCACAGACTGTAGGGTCAAGAGCTGTTAGCGAATAGCGCCCTTAAAGGGCACTTGGCACACGAGGGGTGGGTTACAAGCACCTCGCACGACCAGCGGTGATGTTTAAACGCCGCACCAGGTACTCATTTGAGGCTGAGTCGACCTAGAGGAGGCCCAGAGAATCGTCACTGGTGTTGGCTATGTAATCGAACTCGGGCCGTCGGGTTTTGTAACGCAACGCGCGAACTACCGCACTGCCGTTCTTCCCTCCTCACCATCTCCTCCTTTCTCCTCCTCCACCACCGTCGTGACGGAAGCGCGCGGGGGGTTTGGTCACCCATCAGTCGTGACAGCGGTAGGAATCGTGAATCGATCGTCGTACGGTGGGTTCGCCATCGTCATCCTCACCTCGTCCAGCGCCTCCAGCAGCCATCGTTACGGGGGGACAGCGGGGCGGGTTCGTCCTGCGCAAGAATCTAACGCGGGACGACTTAAAGCAAAGGAAACCGGGCATTTGAAGTTGAAAGGCATCAGACGCGAGATCGGCTTTCATCCGGGGCCAAGAGAAGCCCGGCCAATTCATCAAATGCCTCGCACAGAAGAATCGCGAGTGTTGGTGTTGTTGTTGTTCCTGTGCTGGTGTGTTGGGGGGGGGGATGCGGCGGCGTAGTGGTTAGCGCAGTATGATAACCACGACGCCAATGGCACAGCCATGATTACATCGTATTTGGGCGGCAGGGTGGCGCAGTGGCAACATCAACGCCTCATTGAAAAGGCAGTTCTACCCGAGGCGGTTCGATTCCCAACACCGACGCCTTTCTGTGCGTAGTTTGTGTGTTCTCCTCCTCTTCTGCGTGGATTTTCTCCGGGTTCTCCGGTTTGCTCCCAACAACTGAAACATCCTAATTAATTCGTTGGCTGATATTATCATAATATGCAGGAAGCAATGTCTGGCGGGTTGGCGCTAGCTGACCATCTGGCTGACCCCCCCCACCCCCGTGGTTTCCTCGCTACGCCTCCTTATCGTTGCCTCGTTCATGACCAGACGTGGTATTTGCGCAGCGCGTTACAAATCGTAATCTTGTGTAATTCTTATTTTTTGAATGTCGGTTTTCACGGCTCGATGCGTGAGAATTGCTCTCCGTAACAGTTATTTTCGCATATCCGTCTCGAGTGTTCCTTCTCTCTCCTTCGCTACATTTCACCTCCAACGCATCACCTCAAACAGGCCTTTTTTTTACCGTTTCGCTTGATCGAGAGTGTCTTCTGTCTTTCTTTCCTTACATTAAAAGCAGGGCGGCGCGGTGGCCCAGTGGTTAGCGCTGTCGCCTCACAGCAAGAAGGTCCCGGGTTCGAATCTCTCGGCTCGGGTGCCTTTCTGTGTGGAGTTTGCATGCTCTCCCCGTGTCCGCGTGGGTTTTCGCCGGGCACTCCGGTTTCCTCCCACAGTCCAAAAAGCATGCTGCTGCATAGGTTAATTGGCTCGCAGGCTAAATTGCCCCGCAGTGCCCGGCGATGGACTGGCGTCCCATCGTCGGTATATTCTTTCCTTTGCTTCCTGTGTCTGCCGGGATAGGCTCCGGCTTCACCGTGACCCTGTATAGGACTAAGCGGTTTCAGACAATGAGATGAGATGAGACATTAAAAGCAGAGCTGCAGAGACACTGGGTTCTGCAAAGATGTTGCTGTATCTTGTGACGGCACGAGTCATCTCTGGAGTTCTACTGGCACACCAAAAGTATCTGGACGTGAGAGAATCAGGTGTTTGTTCAAATCCTGACATCATCCGAATTTATATCAGTCGCGATCGTCTATAACAACACACTGCTTACCTATTTGCTTCCTATGCAGTTGTGGGGCAGAGACGCCCCGCCGTGTCGCTGGACTCCGTGCTCCGCGAGCCCAGATGATTCTCTACCCGTCTGTCGCTCGCTGCGCGCATAACAATGGACTCCAGTCCTCCCGGGCATTATCGCGACACGCACGGACGCCTGATGACAACGGGCCCGCTGGCGCCCTCACGCACACTCAGCGCTAGCTCCCCCGCGCGCGGTGCCACCGCTCGCTCTCAGCGAGCAACAGGACTGCTCACCCGCTCAGTCACGCACAGCGCTTAGAGTCACGCAAAAGCGTGGTGCACGCACAACACCAGACGCCACACCACCTTCCCTGGACTCGATTCTCTTTAATCACTGCCCAGCATTATATTTCACCACTTAGCATAGTGCTCTCTTCTTGTGCCATGCGACTGCCGTCTCGCCGCGCACTCGACACCGGCCTCGCTCCCTCCCTCGTCCTCACCAGCGCCGAGGAGACCCCTTCTCTTCCAGCGTCCCTTAAGTAACCCGGTCTCATTCAGATGCTTATTACGGAACACTTTGGCCCCACTCCTCCGTTCCTGCCCTGACGTTTTGGAATAATTCATTCTCGTTTGAACCCACATTTGAAATTCGTACCCACTGCCTTCGGCACATTCTGAAGGAAAGTGCGGAACAGGGAGTGTCCACGCAATGAATGAATCACGGCTGTGCCGTATGTTAACCCTGGCCTGTACGAGCAACAAACGCATTGATACACGCTGGTGGTCCTCTCGTCACTGGGTCGCGTTCATTGTTTTGAATAGCGCAGGGAGGCACAACTTATTTTGTCACGACAGTTCCAGGTGAAATAACCAAAGGGTCACAAACTGGTCACAAATCCTGCTCCCTGTCCCCTCTCCTTGCAGGCACACAGAACATGTACAGCCGGCTATCGTGGAATAGGCCTGTGTCACCCACACGAGTGGTGTAGTGTATAGGATAGTGTATAGTAGGGTAGCGTTTAGAGTAGGCTATAGTAATTTAGTGTATAGTAGTGTAAAATTCATAATAGTGTATAGAGTAGTGTCATTTATCGTAGTAGGCTAGAGCGGTGCAGGTGTATGCCACAACACAAGTGAATGTTCACATACGCCACGCATCTAACAACTGATCTTCAATACAACCTAGTCGATGTTTGATGATTCTCGACGTGCAGGGCGCAATGTGGTGCCAGGCGGGCCCTGTTCTGCAAGCCGCGTGTTGTACGCCCGCCGCCACCGCTCGGAGATTTCGAAGCGCGCCTCCTCCGGTCCACGTTTTGCCGCGGACGACCCCTGATTGTCATTGGTGGAGGGAACAGAGCCAGATGATTGGGGATCATTACGGCAGTTGCTAAGGTTTCTGTGTGTGTGTGCGTACGTGTCCTCGGACTATTCCCGTTAGAGGGCGTGCATGTGTGCGCGTGTGTGTGGAAGCCGGCGACCCGAGTTCGAATCTAGCTCACGGCGAATACCAGTGACGATTTTCTGAACCGGTCACGGGCCTCCCCTAGGTCGACTCAACCTCAAATGAGTACCTAGTGCAGTGTGTAAAAATTGCGACTAGTGGGACAAAGACGGCCTGGTGTGGTGCTGATCACCCATCTCCTCATGTGTCTGTGTCGACCTTCATAGGTACCCACGAACGGCACTTGACCCTCGAGTCGGTGAAAGCTATACGGGGTACCTGTGCTGCAGTTCGTGCAGCCGATGTCACGCTGCGTTACGAACCCCGCCTACCGAGTTCGATTCCAGCTCACGGCCAACATCAGCGGGGATTCTTTTTCTTCTCCTGAAGCGCTCCTGCGCCTGCCTGCGCTCCTTCGAGCGAGTGTGAAACGAGTGATTTGGTGCGGTGTGTAAACATCGCCACTTGTGAGACTCCGGGCAGGCTGCTGGCCACCCACCCCTTCGTTTGCCGTGCTGGCCTTTATAGGGTTCCCTCTAACACCGCTTGACCCTACAGTCTGTCGAGGATGTACGGGGGGTGGGGATCTGTCTTATTGTTTTAAAAACTTGTTATAGACTGCACACGATATGATGATTGCTTTCCAAAGCTGCTCTATTGGGATAGTCGTGTGTCTCTCTCTCTCTCTCTGTCGCGCTCTATCGCGATGTTTCGCTTCGCACGTCAGAGGCTTCCTCGGCCGCCTGAGGATGCCTCTGACGTGGAGGCGAAACGTCGCGATGGAGGGAGAGGGAGCGATCGACGCGGCTGTCCCGAGAGAGCAGCTTTTCGAAGCAATCATCATGCATCGAGCCGTGAAAACCTACATCAGTACAAATTTTGTCTTACTGGAAATGAATAATAACGACGTAAATAATAATAATTGCACTTCTAGAGCGCTTTTAACCCGAGGGCCACAAAGCGCTGCACATAGCTGTCGAGAGAACGGTATGTAAGTAATAACGACATCAGAGCAGCAAATCGGACACAATAACGTTTTTTATTTGTTTTTTTTATATGATATGTAAATAAAGCAATGATGGAATTCGGAGATAAGAGCGAGCCGGAGTGCATTTGAGAAATCGCCCTTGATGATGACAGGCAATCCATCACACCTGGGTGTGTCCCGTGACCCCCTGTCAGCGAACCTTCAAGACTTCACGAGGTAGCCTCAACGTGCATCTGGCCTGGCACAAGCGCCGTGGTGACGTCACCGCCGCTTAGTGGTGATCGGCGGCGGCTCTTAATGACAGCAAGCACCAAAGCATCATACTTAGCGCACGATACCCGCTGTGTAACGTGAACTACGGTAGCAGTGGATTGAACAGGGCATGCTCGGCTGATAAATACAACTCACAAGCGTCTGCTTGGGCTTGACGTTTGTCAAAGTCACAGGAGTTTCTGATCTCATTTCCCCGCAAAAGAGACCAGCTGACCGATTCTCTCATCTCATCTCATTGTCTGAAACCGCTTAGTCTTATACAGGGTCGCGGTGAGCCGGAGCCTATCCCGGCAGACACAGGGCGCAAGGCAAGGATATACCGAAGATGGGGCGCCAGTCCATCGCCGGGCACTGCGGGGCAATTTAGTCTGCGAGCCAATTAACCTATGCAGCAGCGTGCTTTTTGGACTGCGGGAGGAAACGGGAGTGCCCGGCGAAAACCCACGCGGACACGGGGAGAGCATGCAAACTCCACACAGAAAGGCACCCGAGCCGAGAGATTCGAACCCGGGACTTTCTTGCTGTGAGGCGACAGCGCTAACCACTGGGCCACCGTGCCGCCCTGACCGATTTACACTTGGCGTAAATTCTTGACAAGGGAGAAAAGCAAAACAATTTGTGCTTTGGTACACAAGCTGCATCCCATACGCTATTTTCTTATGTTACGCAAAACGCCCCTTCAATTTATTCCCATTGTACTCTTGAACTTCATTAATTTTAAATTCTCATTAATTTTTTAGAACTAATGGTGGGGTTTGTTTTGCCGTGCGATGCTGCGTGTCGCTGTTTAATTTGTGGCTTCGGTTCGGGTTTCATATCTGCACAAATTGGTGCTGAGAGTTTGTTTATGTACCTTTTGATGTTACATGTTGTTGTGTTGGTCAGTACGAGCGCTTGTTTTATCGCAAGGAACCCGCATCTAAAGTTTGCAAACTTTAATAATAAACATCTATTTATCCATACGTGATTGTAAAAAAAAAAACCTCTTTCTGCCGTGATAGTAATTAGCATTCACGCACAGGTACGCAAAGCATACACGACTGCTTTTCCAAAGCTGCTCTTTCGGGATAGCCATGTCGAGCGCTCCTCTTATCTCCTTCTCTCCATCAGTATCACATCATACAGATCAAGCCCCACTTCAGTGCGATTCTCGAATACGTGCGCCAGGCTGCGAGCACATTTCCCCCACGGGCATCCAAATGTTCATGCGACATCTGTTATGCAGATGAGGCGTGCGCGTCAAAAACTGACATCCGTTCCACGTTCAATAAGATGGCGAGCGTATAAATAAAACAGCGACCGCGTCATTTATTTCCACAATGCGATTTGCGTTTGAAGTTACCCCACTACCACCACCCTCCCTCCCCTTCATCCCCTCCATCCCCCCCCACCACCACCACAAGCCCCTCCTCATTGATGATAAGTGATGCAAATCAATGCGTTTGCTTGGAGGGATGAAGAAGGAAATGGGAATCTGTTGATTCACCCGGATCGGCGACCTTCCAGGTTCTTTAAATAGACCGATGAACAAGCTTGATACGTTCGAGTGACTGTGCGCGCTACTTATACAACCGTGGGAATTGTTTCATCTCTGCTTTACTGCTCGCCTCTTGTTAGAGGTCGCGGTGGGGGGTCTGTGCCGCTACCTCGAGACTTACTCGGCACACGGTTCTTTTCCGTCACACGTCCTGATATGACACACACACACACACACAAATAATCGTCAAGCTTTCTTTTGCCCGTCTCGTCCCACATGCGCTTGCTTGCCCCTCGCCGGTGGACAACTGTCAAAAAGAGATACGTAGCTCAACGCTTCCTTCCAGCTTGAATCGCAAAAATTCCCCGACTTGGATGTAATCATGATAACGGCGGTTCTAAAACGCCTTTCACTCGAGGTGTCACAAAGCTCTGTACAGAGCTATGGAGAGAAACTGGATGTTAATAAGAATACCAAATGTATCTCATCTCATTATCTGAAACCGCTTAATCCTATATAGGGTCACGATGAGCCGGAGCCTATCCCGGCAGACGCAGGGCGCAAGGCATGGATACACCAAGGATTGGACGCCAGTCCATCACCCCCAGAATATATCAATTAAGTAAAATAATGGCAATGAATCAATAAAGGACATCAAATTAAACATAAATTGTCAAAACAATTAAAGGAGGGAAGACGTTTTCTTGAGCAGTCACACGTCAACAGCCAGCTTTACATGTAAGCACACAACAGTCAACAGTCCTAGCCAGACGACTTGTGCAGAAAATTGCTTTCGATAGCTGTCCTTTCGGGATTTCCGTGTCGAGTGTTACTTCACCCTCCTTCGGAGAACAGCTATGGAGAGAAAATCTCATTTACCGAGCCGCGAAAACTACGTTAGTACTTATGTAGGCAGTGTGATTAGGATGGACGGCGAAGTTAGATTTAAGTAGAGAATTTGGAGACGGAGAGACTCATACGAATGGCATCGGTCACCATCACAAAGGCAACAGCATAATAATAATAATAACATGATTTAGACCGCTTGGAACGTCTCATCTCATTGTCAGAAACCGAATAGTCCTGTACAGGGTCGCGGTGAGTCGGAGCCTATCCCGGCAGACACAGGGTGCAAGGCAGGGATATACGCACGATAGGACGCCAGTCCATCGCCGGATATTGCGGGCAATTAAGTCTGCAAGCCAATTAACCTATGCAGCAGCATGTTTTTTTGGACTGTGGCAGGAAACCGGAGTGGCCGGCGAAAACCCACGCGGACAAGGGGAGAGAACATGCAAACTCCACACAGAAAGGCACCCGAGCAGAGATTCAAACCCGCGCACTTTTTGCTGTGAGGCGACAGCGCTACCCACGGGGCCACCGTGCCGCCCGCTTGGAACGTCTTCATTATAATTGAAGGAATTAACTCGAATAAATAACCTCTGGGGGAGGGGGAGTTACACTAGAACTAGATGGTTCGTCTGGGCCAATTCGCCAGACACAGCGTCCTATTCATTCTGATGATATGGGCCAATGAATGATTGAGATTTGTTTCAAATATATATATGCAATTGTGGGAGAAAGCTAGAGAACCCGGAGGAAAAACACACGCAGAACAGGAGGAGAGCACGCACACGCCACAACAGCAATTGCGTCCCATGTGGGGGTCTAACCGGCTCGGGGAGATCTTTTGTTCTGCGAGGCGCATCTGTCGCCGCAGCGCCACCCGGGACATCCTTCGTGACTCTCG
>JAZEWT010000008.1:18332405-18356026 GCA_036362905.1 Mordacia mordax | reverse complement strand
TACGCCCTGTGTTTCCGGGATAGGCTCCGGCTCACCGTGACCCTATATAGGATTAAGCGGTTTCAGATAATGAGATGAGATGAGATAATGAGATGAGATGAAGTGAGACTGAGTTTGAACGCAGGTACATCAATCACATGCAATTAACGGAAGTTTTCTACCGAACATAAACTCCTCTTCCGGAAGAACCCTACCTCCTCTCATCGTGGAATCTCCTTCCGGAAGATATATTCCAGAAGTATTCTTCCGGAAGGGTTTAACGTCCACTCCCCGCCGACGAGGCCCCCCCCATCTTCCAGAAGACCCCCACCGCGCGTTCACTTCCCGCCACCGGTAGAGATCTACCGGATCCGGCAGAGAGGCGCCCTCGCCGCGGTCACCGCCACCACCCCCCGGAACTGCTCTCGATTTTCCCCGTCCGGGTTCGCGCCGGGGTTAAGCAGAAGGTCGGACACCATCATCATGCAGGGCCTGTGCCGACGCTTGGCGCCTCGCTTCGCACAGGTGCGTGCCGCCGGGTTTCGCCGCCGCCGCCGCCGCCGCCTCCACGAGGCTCCCCCGTACCTCCAGAAGCTCTCACGAGGCCCTCTCCCGGCTGCCTGACCGGGCCCCCCTGGCCCTGCTCACGCCGTGCCCTGGAGCGCCCAGGCCGAGGCCTGTGGCTCAGTCGGGCCGTCCCCTTGGCGATTAGTGACTGCAGTTGCCAATGTTTTGTCCGTGCTTACTATTATAACTGTTGTGCAGTGATCATAGACATGGATGGCGTGTATCCACCGGCGTGTTACTGAGACCCGGGGCTTTGTTTGAGGAGGCTTCTGTTGTAGCTGTCGTTTGTCCATTCAATGCCCTTTATTTACCCAGGAAAGCCGCGCTTGAGACTTAAGGCTATTTTCCAGGAATGTCACTGGATTAAGAAGTTGGTTTGGTCTTTGGCATTCGACGGAAAATGTCTGCAAAGTCGTTCGTTGATCGGAGATGAAACGGCTGTGGGGCGGCGCTTACGTCTCTGTTAAATAATAATCATGATAATTGCACTTCTTGAGCGCTTTTCACCCGAGGGTCACAAAGCGCTGCACAGAGCTGTGGAGAGAACGGCGCGTCAACAACAACGACAAAACAGCAGCAGTTCAATTGAACGTCAAATTACGGCTATAATTGAGAGAAGGACGTAAAATGAGCGACAAACACCTCAATGAGACAGTGCTGTACTGTGGTATGAATGGGCTTCTCAGCATTTTGCATCTCAAGGCCCCACTGGGGTCTGGTCTCCACGGTCCGCTAGGTGGCACTCGCGGCCCACTAATGGGTCGCGACCCACCGCTTAAGAATTACCGGTGTAAATTATACTGAGTAAGCAAAGACATACGCTCTGGTTTGAATTGCTCATGCAATGCTTATTGAGGTGTTTCACGTACAGTTCGTTAATTTGGTGTCACAGAACACGTAAAACGCGTGAGTTTGTTGCTGTTGTGTACAGGAATAGTCCACGTACGGTTAAACGAATTTAAGGCCGATATGGCAGCTGTTGTGAAGAGAGCATAACTGAAGAAACACTCGCCGCTGGAATTTTTTATTTGACGCAGCCGTGTATAGGGATCGCATTGAAATTATGTTGACGTGAATAAAACATCTCCCGTGCTTCATTGCTGTTGTGATTATCACTACCACAGCAGTAGGTGAGATATTACAGTAAATCTATGCAGTTCAGAAGGCAATTGCACCGCGTGTCAAGCAGGTTGTCTGTTGAAATCAGTCATCAGACTCGGTGAGTTTCTCCATGCGCACAATCCCACGTGCTTCTGGAGAAGGTGTGTTGTGTGAGGTCCCTTCAGGAGGACTCTCAGTATCTGCGCACAGAAAGGCACCCGAGCCGGAAACCGAACCTGGGACCTCCTTGCTGTGATGTGACAGCGCTACGCACTGCTCCACCACGCCGCCCATTATAATAGATTACAACGAACGCTTCAATGGATTGTAATCTTGTCGTGGTGGATGGGTTGTCGTGTTCCATTGAACCCCACAGTTATTTCACCTGGTGGCTTAGCACTCCTGGTAGGGTTTTGTTTGGTCTGTGTGGAGGTCCCAGACAAATAGCAATCCAAACACCCTCCGTCGAAATGAGGTTGACATCAGCAAAGCCTTCTGGCCGTTAATTCCACTCGATTTGTGACCCTCCGGTGAAAAGCGCTCTATAAATGCAATAATTATTATTACTATTGGGGGCGACCGGCCAAACCGGGTGTACCTGGATAGCGGCCGATTAAACAAGGCATATATACTGTAGCTTTTTGTGCATTTAACTACTAACACATTGCTGTGTTTATTTTGCACGTTAATCTGTTAACAAACTGTGCCAACGAATGCTTCAATATATTCTCATGTAGTTGAGCAGCTTTATTCCGTATAATAATTGCATTTCTGGAGCGCTTTTCACCCGAGGGTCACAAAGCGCCGCACAGAGCTGCGAAGAGAACGGCACGTCAACAACAACGACATAAGAACGGCATAACAGCAGTAATAACGGGTTTTTTTGGGGTATGCTATGTGTATTAAGCCGTATGGTATGTCGTGTCTGGATGATTACAGGGCAGCAAGCTGTTCAAAGTACCCAGCAATGTTCACGCAGTTAACGCCGTAGGGCTGCGGACCTACTCGGACAAAGCTCCTCGTAAGTGATGATTTCATACTAGACGTTAACTCGTCCTATGGATGGGGTCACGTGGCACTTACATGACACGTGTGTCATATGGGGTGATATGACACCTGACGCTTGGCCCACATTTACCATTCATCTGCTCTTGCCAGTTGTTAACTCAACTGACCCTCAACGCTCAAAAACAATAAAAGTGATTTCTCACGTGCATATATTCAATATCGGTGGTATTTATTTAATGAGAGAATGACTCAGAGGCATGTGGAAACTGCAGAGGGGGGCGGTCAGCCACATGGTCAGCCGGCGCCAATCCGCCAGGCACCTTGTTCCATATATTATGATGTTATCAACCAGTTAATTAATGGTTGATAGCAGTTTTTAGAAGCAGTCATCGAGTCTTTTGTTTTGTTTGTATGATACACTGGTGGGGCAGTATGGTGGTGCAGTGGGTAGCGCTGTCGCCTCATAGCAAGAAGTCCCCGAGTTTAATTTCCGGCTCACGTGCCTTTCCCTGTGGAATTTTCGTATTCTCCCCATGCCTGCGTGGGTTTTCGCCGGGTAATCCGGTTTCCTCCCACCGTCCAACGACACGCTACTCAGGCCTCCTGAGTAAATGTCCCTAAAAACTGCCCTGCGATGTACTGACGTCACATCCTGGGTATTCACCCCACCTGGCGCCCTCTATCGGCTGGGATAGGCTCTGGCCCCTCTGCGACCCTGTAGAGTGTAGAGGATTAAGCGGGTATTGATAATCTCTCATCTCATCTCATTATCTGAAACCGCTTAATCCTATATAGGGTCACGGTGAGCCGGAGCCTATCCCGGAAACACAGGGCGTAAGGCAGGAATACACCCGACGACGGGACGCCAGTCCATCGCCGGTATTGATAATGAATTTATGAATCAATCAATATACTAGTGCTTAGTTCAACGCCCATTGTAATTCAGTGGCTTCCCCTGCCGTTATACATCCTGTTCCCCAATGTCTCATGCTAATTCCTGGTGGTTTTTGAAACGTAACTGTATCACCAAATTTGTTATTGATAAGAGCTGATGAGCAGCACCCAGGTCAATGTCAAATTACAAAGTCACGTATCCGTTAAATAATTTTTTTTTACCTCGTTTCAATATATTTTCATAAGCATTCAAAGGGAACATTTATCACTAGTTTTCTGAACACACAAACGTGCGCACATATTTGCTGCACATTATACAGATCAGATGTTGTCAGCTGACAATGCTGTCAGCTGAACCAGTTTTACAGGGTAGTCTGTTGAATCAATATAGCGTAAATGTTAAGCCCAGCTAGAACCAGTTTTTGTTAGAATGCACTCCATTGTGTGTGTGTGTATAGTGCAGGTTGCCTTGCCACTTTAGGACCTATGTTATTCTTCATAAATAAATAAATTTGCACAGAAAGTGTATTCCTAAATAAGCATACTTACAATAAACTGGGATTTAGATCTTAGGTTAAGTGACAGTGCTGTTATCAAAATCTGTTTCGTGGAATTCTAAAGCCCCTAAAGTAAACTACGAGCATTGGTTAGCCTATGGATAAATGACTTATAGTAACACCACATTCCAGTATATATTTATATTTGCAAACACTACTGCAGAAAAGTAGTTGGCTTACAAGGAAATATTTAAAAGTCTCCAGTTACGTTCCTGAGCCACATCACCTGGTGATACGACACTTGAATGTACTGTACTTTAGAAGTTTTACGTGGTGTGGAACAGAGGGCAGTGGCACGTCACAGAGAACAGAGAAGAAGAACAGAGGTGGCGAAGGACATAATTGTGCTTCTGTGCCTCAAGGCCCACTTGAGTCTGGTCTCCACGGACCACTAGGTGGCGCTCGCGGCACACTGACGAATCGTAATTCACAGGTTGAGAATGGTGGGTGTAGAAGGGAATAGACGTATAGTTAAACTTTTGGATATATGGAAATGGTCAGTCATAAGCAAGGGGGGGGGGGACTAATGTCCTTAAGCCACCTGGATTTGGATAAAGGGATGGAGTCAGCCTGCAGACAGCCAGAGAGTGCTTTCCAGACAGCAGGGCCAGCGATGGGGAAGGCACAACCTTATGTGAGTCGACGTTGACCTGGTGTTTGGCATTGCACCTTCTTCGCTGGAATGGTGAGCACTTAAAGGGGAGCACAGTGAGATGAGGAGGGAGAGTGACTGACAGGGGAGTGTCCGTGGAGCGTGTGGAAAATGGGGAGTACCTTCCTCTAGTGTGTGGATGGGAGATCCAGGTTTGAGGACTGACTGATGTGATGTGGCTTCATTTACATGTCTGTTTAGGAGTTTTTGAGCCGCTTTATCGTTTGGATCGGTGTATTTCTAGAATCTTTACAATGCAACACGAACCTTGAAAACACCTGCCTGATGTTCAGTGGATGCAGATCTGACGGTCATTGGATCTGGGCCTGGAGGCTATGTCGCTGCTATTAAGGCTGCACAGCTTGGCTTCAAGGTCGTGACACATTCTGACTTGTTTACACAGTTCATCCGAATTGTTTAGTTGCTTAACATATTTACTTTTGTCATCATGCTATTGAATAGCATTTAAGTTGTCCATGAATAGATATCGACATTGATGTTGAATAACAAAAATGGTTTAAATTTCATGTTGAATATACTGAATTTGTTAATGGAGAAGAATTGTGCTGAACGATAACTTTCCTGGGCGGCACGGTGGACCAGTGGGTAGCGCTGTCACCTCACAGCAAGAAGGACCTGAGTTCGAATCTCGGCTCGGGTGCCTTTCTGTGTGGAGTTTTCATGCTCTCCCCGTGTCCGTGTGGGTTTTCACCGGGCACTCCGGTTTCCTCCCACAGGCCAAAAAACATGCTGCTGCATAGGTTAATTGGCTTGCAGACTAAATTGCCCGCAGCGCCCGGTGATGGACTGGCGTCCCATCGGGGGTATATCCCTCCCTTGCTCCCTGTGTCTGCCGGGATAGGCTCCGGCTCACCACGACCCTGTACAGGACTAAGCGGTTTCTGACAATGAGATGAGATGAGATAACTTTACGACCTGACCTTGTCGAGTCGAAAGGCGTTTACACTGTGGGATTGCTCACGTGTGTGTGTGTGTGTGTCTGGCATGCACAGGTCGTCTGTATCGAAAAGAATGAAACGTTGGGTGGCACCTGTCTCAATGTGGGATGCATACCTTCCAAGGTTTGAAACATTCTGTGTTTACTTTTGTATTCATTGGCATCACACGGTTGGAGTACACTGTGTATTCCATTAAGGTATTGACCTGTGCTTGTGTACTGAATGTACATTGTTATTAATTTGTTTAGAATTGTTGTTCATCTGTTTAGAACATTGCTTCTCAAAGGCTGTTTTCTGGAGGCAAAATGTCATGAAGTATAGAGAAGGGACACTCAACACGGCTCTCCTGAAAAAAACATGTGTAGAGCAGTTGTCATACATTGAGCTGTGAAAACCTGCATCAGTACATTGCACTGCATTAAATAAACTTAACCCACGATTTGATTCTGCTCTTAGATATGCTTTGGATGCCCCGTATAAAACCCACCATTTGTGAATTGTTTATTGGTTAAAATTAATGTTCTGTAAATAATCGTAGAAAAAATTGATACTTAAGGTCATACTTGTTCCTTCTCAATGTGCAATGTGCTGCCTATAATTTTTTTTCCCCATTACAATGTTTAACTGTTTTTTATTTATTTGGTTAATTATGTGCAATGCTGTGTGTAAAAGTTTTTGTTTGGTGAAATCGTAATTGTTATTATTATTATTTGCAACTCACTTGTTGCTCGCAGGAATCCCGTAAGGCGCTTGCAAACTCACTGGGTATTTTTCTGCTGTAATAATAAACATATAACTCCACTTCTCATGCCTCCGACCTCTTGTCAGCCCTTTAACCCCGCAGTTTAAGTGACAGCTCAACTGATGGTTTGTGATCTTGGAAAGTTCTTCCTGGGGTGGCTCATGAGGTTTTCAGTGAGAAACATTGATTTAGAAGCTGGTTATGCCGCTTCTCTCCTGTGTAGAGATGCACGAGTGTGTGCTTCTTGTGAGGTGTTGCCCTCTAGAGGGCATTACCACACAGCACGCACCCGCTAACGTGTGGCGATTCACTCAGCTTGTGCAAGTCTGCAAAATGCCACAATACATTTTGTGAAAATCTTGAGTCTTGTACTGCTTTGTTTGTACTGTTATGTTGTCTTATTCTCGATTGGGAGTCAAATTTGAAGTCTCTGCCTAATCTATGCTGTCTCGTTTATGCTGTTTCATTTGTGCTATTATGTCTGTTTTTGCTATGTGCCATCCACTGTCTGTTATTTTCTGTATCATCTGTACTCTGTAGCTTGTGTCTACTGTCGTGTGTTCTGTCTTTATGCCCATCTCACCAATATTGTTTATCGTCATAGTTAAATCTAATTTTTACCATCTGTGTCCTCTTGCATATCCTAGCTCATTAATTTCAACTATTAACCCAAAGGAAATATAGTTGAAATTTTTGATAACTTCATTATACTTATCTACTAGATGAACAGCTGTTTCAATGTCCTGAATATCTATCCACATTTTGCTCAATCATGCAGTCAGAACATCCATTCAATTGTGTGCACGATTGGCCAGACTGCTGAGAAATTAACTTGCAAAGCAATTGAATCGAAGACTCTTGACCTGGTTTAATTAAAGCGATATTACATGCTACTGATTTTGGAGGCAGTCCAGGTAATAGTATCAGCAGATGAAATATAGATCTGTTGAGATGTATGATACGTTGCCTCATCTAAGCCCAAATTCAATTACACGAAGTCATTTAGGTCAGGGGTTCTCAACGTCTGGAACCTCAAGTTCCACTTGGCCTACTTGGGTTCGGTCTCCATGGACAGCTCGGCGGTGATCGCGGCCCACTGATGGGTCACGATGCACCGGTCGAGAATGGCAGATTCCGCTTTCACTGGGATATTAAAAAAAAACGGATTTCCCAAATCTAGGCTATGTTTAACAAAAAGTACTGCACGTCTCCTAAAGGTTTATTTGTGTGATTCCAGGCACTGCTGAACAACTCCTATTTCTACCACCTGGCGCATGGAAAGGACTTTGCCAGCAGAGGCATTGAGAGTGAGTGCCGCATTTAGGATAAAACCATTCGTATAGTGCATATTTGCCTGCACTTGTTGCTTGAATGGTTGTCATTGCTTGTCAGGGGTCAGTTTGTTACTTGGTTGTTCTGAACACACGGGTAATTGTATTCTACGCATTGCAAAGGAAATGTAAATCTACACTATGCCTAGAAGTATTATTGGTGGTGAGCATCACTGGTTTGTTTCTGCAGTTGAAGGACTGAAGCTGAACTTGGAAAAGATGATGGAACAAAAGAGCGGTGCAGTGAAGGCTCTCACGGGGGGCATCGCCCACCTCTTCAAGCAGAACAAGGTTTTTATGAGGGGCCCACTTACTGTGGTGTAAGGCGAAAATCTTGTAGCATTGCTGCCAAGCGTTCATCCTCCTTCACGATTGTTGCTTCCCACATTGAAGGCCTCATCAGGATCGCCTGACCGCTCTCCTTCCACATTGCAAGGCTGACCACATAATGTGTGGAGGCGAAATGTAATGGAGGAACGCTTGATGCGATTATCCTGTAAGAGCGGCTCTTGTGAGTAATTCTTGCATCTCGAACCATTAAAATATAAATCGATACATGTTAATCTTTCACAATAATTATTATTTAGCAGGCACCCTTATCCTGTTATATACCCTTACTACGGTCTTGCATATATCCAGGCTACATACTCATTGGCATTGTTTAACATTTTAAACTGAAGGTAAACGTCTCACTAGATTAACAATATAGTCTCGTTTTCTAAGCCAGTGTCTTCACATCATTACCTTTAGCTAGGAGAGAACTAGTTCAGAGTCAACATCTGTTCGGCGTTGTTGAAATAAGAATAATAGAATTTGTAATGCGCACCAATTCCATACTTGGTCATGAACGCGCCATAGATACAGACGCAGGAGGAAACTGCAGAACGGTGGGAGGAAGACAGCCATGCAGCCGGCGCCAGCAGCAGCTACACACCGATATATTATGGTGTTATCACCCATTTGTTAATCTAAATAGATGGTTGTCTAATTTTTAAAGTAATATTTGCACAATGAATGCGAAATAGAAGTCTGCACAAGGTTTGCTTCAAAAATAGGTAGGGCAGCTTGGCAGAGACATCTCTGCACAGCCTTGTGCTGTCCAGTGAATATTCATGGTGCTAAGAGTTATAGTAGCTGCTCAGACTGACAGAAATCCACAATATATTTATTGCTCTGATCCTAAAACAGTGGTTCTTAACCTGGGTTCGATCGAACCCCAGGGGTTCGGTGAGTTAGTTTCAGGGGTTCGGTGGAGGTCAAGACACACACCTCACTCATATGATTCGTGATGACACGCCCCGCTTGGCCATCACTGGCTGCAGGTGATCACATTTTATTTTTCCAATAAAGAAGGGTTCGGTGAAATGCGCATATGAAACTGGTTGGGTTCAGTACCTCCAACAAGGTTAAGAACCACTGTCCTAAAACATAAGTTGATAAAAATAAAATTTTTCACTGTTTATTTAATACAATTTTATGCGTTTCAGAACGCCTAAGAATGCCTCCAGCGTGGGAGGAGACACGTCGTATACGAGAGAGGAAGGGCGCTCAACACGGCTATCCCGGAAGAGCAGCTTTTGAGCTCAGTCATCACGTGTTGAGCCATGCAAACCTACTTCAGTACAAAATACATTTGTCAGAACTGTGAGTGCCTGGCTATGTTTAATAATAAATTACATGTCGGAGAAAAACTTGACAAGACACGTTTTTAATTCAGGTTAAAAACTCAACCAATGGCAAGGACACTGACATCTTCGATGTGGTTTATTTTGGCACAGGTAAAACCCACTGAGTGACAGGAGCTCATTTTTGATTGGGACACTGTTATACAATGGAAACCTTGTTACATAAACAAAAAGCAAGAATTAATAATCCAGCAACAGCAGTACAGGCCAAGTTAGGAATGGCAAGGTCACACATATTGACCTGGTACAATCAGCACAGAGAATACAACAATGCTGTTTGAATGTATTACGTACAAATGGTATTGGGTGCAAAACTATGTCGAGTTAGGTAAAAGTATAAAAATAAAGAAGCGAAGCATTTCCATCTAGAGGACTGCAAAGCAGAGAGATTAATGGCTCTGAATATCCTTTAGTCAGGGCAGCAGGGTGGCACAGTGGTAACATCTGCACCTTACAGAATAGAAGGTCTTGCCCAAGGCAGTTCTGTTCTCGTCTCGAACGCCTTTCTGTGCAGTGCTTGTGTGTTCTCCCCCTGTTCTACTTGGGCTTCCTGCGGATTATGCAGTTTCCTCCCACAGCTGTTAAAAAATTAACGAATTAAATGGCTGATATCATGCATAGGATTCATTATCTGGCAAATGATGATGCCGGCTAACCTTCCCCCTTCCTCTCTGCAGCTTCCTTGTGCCTGTGAATCATTCTCTCTTTGAATAACACTGACATTGTACGAACATGTGTGCCACATTATGAATTGTATTTGTTATTGTTAATAATGAGTTGCCTCTTAATGGCACGAAGCTCTACCAGCCCGTTCTCCAATGATCTCTCTCTTAATAACTTGCGAAAGTGGTGGCTCAGTAGTCGGCACACTCGTGTCTGGATCTAAGGTCACGCTTTGAGTTGGAACGCAAGCTCCGTTCACCAATAACACGTGGCATTTAAGCAACCCTTGCAATGTGTGTGGGTGTCAGCCCATTTGATTTTTTGCAAATGTACGTCATCGCATCATGTTAGCGATTGGCCCTGGACACCGCGCAGCAAGAAATGTCCCTGTGATGGAATGTCGTTGTATGGCACTAAATCAACATCAGCAAATCGTTGTAAAGGTGTCAATGGTCAGTATAACTGGTGACCAAAATAAACGCCACATAAAATACAAATCATAAGTTGGATGTTAACGGTTAAATGACCAAGTCGTTGCTGCTACAGTGCACTGCTGTAAGCAATGGAACGTCTGTCTTCCGCTGGACACAACATGATTTGCTTTCTCCGTACGATTCGATGAATTGGCATCATTCAAGGTCATCACTCTGTGGCTGTTTAATTTGTGTTGTGAACCAGATATTGCACTATGGCAACTGGGACGTAATTATTTGCAGATGTTGCACAGCTCACCCCAACTGAAATGTCAGCATTTTTTTTCGTCAGAGACGTTCGTTACAGTTTCTTTATTACTGAAATGGTTGCTGCTCAATGTGGCTAAACATACAAAAGTCACAACAAATCAGATTTCTCTCTAACAATGTTTGCCAAACGTGAATATTTTGATATAGTATTGACTGTTTCATATGTCCAGTTAGCCTAACGTTAATCTCTGCATTTTATGTGGATGCAGTTTAGCAGATGGCTTCCTAGGCACAAAACGATACATGTGACATTATACTCATGCAGGTTTTTATGGCTCGATGTTTCCGAATAACTTTCCAAAGGTCTTCTTTTAGGATCGCCACGTCGATCGCTGTCCCTCTCTCAATCGTAACGTTTCGCCTCCCACGCTTGCGTCATCTCCAAGCGTTGTATCATTGGCTGTAGAAAACTTAACGTCGGCGTTTCATTGATCCGTCTCCGCACGTCTTGCAATTGCGTCTGTGCGCAAGTGGCTCAACACGAGCGCGAGCTTGCCCCGCCGACCTGTCCCGCGCCGTGGCTCACCCCATCTCCCCACCGAATGCAGGTGACGCACGTCAAAGGCCTCGGGAAGATCACAGGGAAAACCCAGGTGACGGCTGCCTGCTCCGACGGCAGCCAGCAGGTGATCAACACGAAGAACATCCTTATCGCCACGGGCTCCGAGGTCACACCCTTCCCAGGCATCGAGGTAAGTGCCGGGAGAGGTGTTCAGCGGCAAGCGGCTCCTGGCGATATCACCGGGGCGGGCAGTTAATCGTTCGAAGGGAGAACGACACGGAGGCGCGAGGAAGGTGTATACATAGAGGGGAAGGCAACCACATGGTCAACCAACACCAACCCGCCAGACACGGCATCCTCGATATTATGATGCTAAGAGCCAGTGAATTCGGGTTTTTTTTTTGGTAAAGGTAAGAAATCGGAGTAACGCAGAGCAGGGGAAGAACACGCAAACTCCGCGCAAAAGTCGTCTGGTCCAGGAATCGAGCTGCCTTCTTTCTGTGAGGAACAGTTGTCACTACAACAGCCACGATTCTCTTCCCTCTGCTTGTCGAAAGCGGTTTCCTGGCACTGTTGTTTATGATACTGCATGGATATAATTCCCTGGCTCCCCCCGGCACGGATGGAGTGGTGGCGCGATGGTTAGCAAAATCAACATGAGTTGGATTCCCGGCCACTGTTAACATCGGTTGTGAGTGATATCTACATGTAGAGTCAGTGCTTCCCCCCTGTATGTAAGCCATTTAGTGGCTAAGTTTTCTTTTTAAAGAGCAAATCAGCCGGAAGAACGAGCAGAGAGACGTTTACACTTACCACACCACGCCTGTTCACTCCAGTCCACTCTGCCCCTGTTTGCCATCTCCATTTATGACGCCTGATTTATTTTTTTGCTGCGGTGACGTCACTCGGTTGTACACAAATTGTATCATTGGTCACTGGAGTAATTGTATAGCCACTGCTCCCAGACTATTCTTTGTCAAAGTTGAAAACGCACGCACGCACGCTGCACATTTCCTCACGTGCGTACACGCATACACTCACACAAGTTCAATGATTAAGTAATGCTGATGGTGATGCCCTTTACACCAGAAGACCTTATTTAGCCTAAAGATTCTATTTCAGGAGCACTTCACACACTGATTTATGCCTCAGTTGCTGTAATGCGGTGGTCTCCAGTCGATTGAAATAGGCAGGTCAATTCTACAGTCTTGAAGAGTCGATCTTGCTATAGCCAGTGCGAGCTCACGTGTAATAAGTGGCGCGTGTATTCGCGTCACCATGCAGTGTAGAGGTACAGTATTTTAAAATGGGGTATTGATTTGGTAGACGATTCTGAGATCGATTTGCGAATCGATTCAAAAACTAAGAATTAGGTGAGTTATACATTTTTGGGGTTCTAGTAAAGTACATTTTTTATTGGTATAGCGTGTGTTGCATTTAGATTCTAAAAGTGATCTTGTGTTGAAAAAGGTTGGAGAGCACCACTCCATCATCATCGGGCCACTCGAGCGGCCGAGTGGCCTTTCGAGACTCACAAGCCTGCACGATCCACCAACCCTTGCCTCCGAAGCGCCGGATCGCAGGCGTTCGCCGTCACCGTGACGCTCGCGTGAAGCGGAAGAGGCGGGCGATCTTCTGAGCGCCGCGGCGCTGTGTCCCCTCCCAGGTCGACGAGGATGTGGTCGTGTCGTCCACGGGGGCGCTGTCGCTCAAGCGGGTGCCGGAGAAGCTGGTGCTGATCGGAGCTGGTGTCATCGGCGTGGAGCTGGTACTTGTCTTCTCATTCAATGCTGCTGCTCTCTTGCCATGCACGAGCTCGCTTCCGGCAGCACGGACGCCGGTGTTTTTTTTTTAAGACGTTTGCCACCGCATTTTTTTTGTCTTAACGAGACGCACAGAACCAGTTTGAACGGCTGTTATCCATGATATTTCAAAATTAGTTATTCTATATTCACTTACACAGGTCATTATCTTATGAAGGACTTGCACTGCTATGCCAAAATTGTAAATAGATATTTATAATCTTTAAAAAAATGCAGAAAGTCCATATTTGTACCGCACCATTAACTCCCTTGATTTTCTCCCTTGCCTCGTCCAGGGCTCGGTGTGGCAGCGCCTGGGCGCGGAAGTGACGGCCGTGGAGTTCCTGGGTCACGTCGGCGGCGCCGGCATTGACATGGAGATCTCCAAGAACTTCCAGCGCATCCTGCAGAAGCAGGGCATCAAGTTCAAGCTGTCCACCAAGGTGACGGGGGCGTCACAGCGCGCCGATGGCAAGATCGACGTGCAGTAAGTGCCACCGCTGCTGCCTCCAGTCTCCACCAAGGCCGTGCGTGCGTCATTGTCTCTGGAGCGGTGGTGCAGATGTTGTTGCGCCGTGCCAGGGATCTGACGAGTGGCATCTGACTCGGTCTTGCTCCCTTCGTCAACCCGTGGTGACAAGCGTGCCGAATCGTAAAGCAACCTGCATGACCTCGTGGGATGGGGTGGCCAGCAACCAAGCAGTAGATTGGCAAGGGCCTTATATGCGCATGCATGATTAAACTGCCAATGGACCTTGCCACCGGCTGTTATCTTAGGGGGGGGGGGCACAGTGACCCGAATCATGTTTTGCTCGCAGTAAATCGGGTGGTAACCAAACACATCATGCTTGACAGAGCAACCCAAGCTCATAATGGCCGTGGCACACGTAATTTTACAATAGAGTAATGTACAGCTCTCTGTCAATTCACCGCTACGTGAAGGCTTGTCAGTGCTGTGTTGGTCATGGGGGTTGTTTGACCTTACTGTAACCATGCTGATCACTGTGACTTGGTGAAGGGTGATTCCGTGACTGGTTCAAATACCACTCCCCACTGATATTTCCCATAGGCGGCAGTCAAACTCACTTTGCTGTGTGCTATGGAGCAATACACCCAACCACTGTGCCCACCGCTGCACCCGTGTCTAATTGTATTTAAAAGTGTAAATTTCCATCAATCTTCTGAGTATTCCCGGCATCCACCATGAAGAAAGCTTCGTCAATTATGCACGCTTCATACGTGTGTCCGCCCGCTTATGCAAATCTGTTGCCTGTGACCTCTTAACCCTTCCCGTCTCTCTGGTCCCACGGCGGCGCGCAGGACCGAGGCGGCAAAGGGCGGCGCGGGTGACACGCTGACGTGTGACGTGCTGCTGGTGTGCGTCGGGCGCCGTCCGTTCACAGCTGGCCTGGGCCTTGAGGATGTGGGCATCATTCTGGACAACCGTGGCCGGGTGCCCATTAACAACCGCTTCCAGACGAGCGTCCCCAAGTGAGCAGCCACCGTCCCACTTGCTCGCCGTCTCGTCGTGATGCGCAACGCGAAGGACGGTCACTTAACTCTCGGCCTGCAAGTGTGGCAGAAGGTTTTGTGTGGTTCAGCGACTCCCACACCTATGTCACCTGAAGGTCGAACACTCCCGTTTGGGTCTAAATTAGTTGAACACGTCTGGAGTTCAGCACTCCAGCCAGGGTCTCCCTTGCTGAAGAGATCTGGAGGAGGTTCCAGATAAATAACAGTACGTAGCCCCACCGACTAAAGGAAGTTGGCACTAGGAGGGGCATCGGACCATACAGTTATACCCCTATAACCCGACCGTTGGGGGCAGAGGGGGGGGGGGGGCAACTGGCAATTGTGGGTCAATCTGGATACCGGTCGTTTAAACCGGCCACAACAAAAACAATCGTGCCACCGCTCCCGAAAGTTACCCGGAATAATCGACACGAGTTGATTGTAATGTGCAAAGCTCGTGTCCATTGTCTGTCGCCGCACGTCGCAGCATCTACGCGATCGGTGACGTGGTGGCCGGGCCAATGCTTGCGCACAAGGCGGAGGACGAGGGCATCATCTGCGTGGAGGGCATGGCGGGCGGCGCGGTGCACATCGACTACAACTGTGTGCCGTCGGTCATCTACACGCACCCCGAGGTGGCGTGGATAGGAAAGACCGAGGAGCAGCTCAAGGAGGAGGTAGGGAGTGGGCGACAAGGGATTTCCATTCTGCTGCCGCCCACAGGCTCAGACGTTTCTTGTTTCGCAGGAATCCCGCATCGAGAGCTTGCGAGCTCACTGGGTACTCTGCTGTAATAATAAACATACATCTGTCGATCTCTAGCAGTGATCAGCAACCTTTTCGAAGTGATGTGCCAAGAGTTCACTCTTAGTTTACGGATCTGCGTGCCATTGATAGGATGTCCCCCGCTAAACGTAATGGTAAATAAATCAAATCATTTTTCGTTTCCACTTTTTTTTCCTACAGCACAATTCAGAGACTGGGCGAGCAGTCATCGTGCGTGTTACGTTATCGAACCCTACTCTGCGGCATGGGTATGGGACCGTGTTGGCGCACGGTCTCTTCTGTTCATTGGTATTAAATGCAGTGTTGTACTCCTTCTCTCTGTCTGGAGTTGTGATGTTAAAGTTTACGGACGTGTGGCGCGGTATCAGCTTAACGTCGAGTGTGTTCATTCAAATGGAGAACAACTCGGGAAGCGCCGCAGACAGGCCCGGGGGAAAAGGCAGTCACGTGGTTCGCCGGTGCCAACATTTGCCAGACACGGCGTCCTAGATATTGTTATGTCGTCGGCCAATTAATGAGATTTTTTGTTGTTGTTGTTATGGGAGGAAACTGGAGAATCTGGAGCAAACCCATGCAAAACAGGGGGTGAACACACAAACTCCACACACAAAGGTGCCTGAAGCACAGGAATTAAACCACCTCGGGCAGGACATTCTTTATGAGAGGACTGGGTGTTACCACTGCGCCGCCTTGCCACCCATTCATTGACTTGTAAAGGATAACTCTGTGTTATACGCACGTAACAATTGACCTCCCCTCCCGACGCCTGAGGTCACGATGTGTTCTGTTTGGTCGGTTCTGCCCGTCTGCCGGTGGGCTAGGGAGTGCCGTACAAGATCGGCAAATTCCCCTTCGCCGCAAACAGCCGAGCTAAGACCAACGCCGACACGGATGGGATGGTCAAGATCTTGGCGAACAAGGAGACGGATCGCATGCTGGGGGCGCACATCCTGGGATCTGTATGCATCGCACCGGTCACTCAAATCGTCACCCACACCGTCACACCGTCTACTCATCGTCAGTCGCACCGTTCACTCACAGTCCCTTGTAGTCACCCACGGCGTCGCCCAACACCATTTACTTGTATAATTACTCCAACCATTCACTTGTATGGCCACTCACACCATTCACTTGTACAGGCACTCACAGCGCTACACAGTCGCACCGTCACTCAAGGCGTGAGTCACGCAGTCACGTGCGCACTCGACCACACAGTCGCTCACACCCACACCGTATCTCGCACAATAACCCGCTCACACGGTTACCCACGCCATCGCGAACACAAGCACTCGCAGTCACTCCCACTGTCACTCAGTTGCTCACACTGTCATCCGCACCGTCACCCCTGCAGTCTCCCATACAGTCACTCGCTCTATAACAGTTGCGCGTTGTCGCCCACCCAGTCATTCAGGCTGTCACTCACCAGCGATTAATGCCACGCGCCACCATGCCCGCTGGAACGCACAGCAACTCTGCGCTTTGGTCGACAGCCACCACCCTCAACCTGTGGCTCGTAGCCCATCAGTGGCCCGTGAAAGCCACCTAGTAGCTCGTGGAGACCAAACGCGAGTGGGCCAAGTTGGCCTTGAGGTGTAGAAGGTTTCAAATTCCTGGCCTCCACTGAAATATATTTATCATTTTGCTTCCTGCACATCGCAGAACAATTTGCTATGTGGCTATTGCCACATTTTCTTTTCTACGGGTAGGAAACGGCTTCTGCCAAGTGCACGCAATATTGTGCCATCTTTGACATCGTCTTAAATCCAGAAGTTTTATCTGGAGATATTTCATAGATCTAGTGGCCGTGGTGCCTTTGCAGAGACGGACGCGTGGCTATTTTCACACTGGTACATGGCTACACCACCCTCATGCAGCGAGCTTCAGACTGCAGATCTTGAGCTGTAACGTGAACTTGCCGAAGCTTGCCGATGTGTGATTCTGTACCTACGGTATGCGTCACGTTCGCGCGGACCCGCGCGCGCGCTTCACCATTCCCTTCGGGGCTCGTGTCGTTGTGTGCGCGGGGCAGGGCGCCGGCGAGATGATCAACGAGGCAGCGCTGGCGATGGAGTACGGTGCGTCGTGTGAGGACGTGGCGCGCGTCTGCCACGCTCACCCGGTGAGTTTCCGTCGCCCATCACAACCGCCGTTCCCCTCCGAGGCTTGTGCGGAGATCCAGCTGCGCAACCGGTGCAGGCACAAGCGGCTGAAATACTCACGGGTGGCCCGATGCCGCCTCACCACATGCGCTGGTGTCACAGCGGGGTCACAGCAGAATGCCGCCTGCCATCACGATCTACAACTCATATGCGCTGGTTGATGGCGTGTAGCGGCAAGAAACGCGACGATTTTGCGGATACTGGCGAACCCGCCCGCGGATCGTGACAGGACCGCGCGGTGTTTGCTCGGCTGCCGGGTGTGGTGGAGCACAACCGTGGTCCAGGGCTTCGTAAGCGGTGGTTAGCAGAGCGCAGAACGACGAAACTACCAAATAGGCTGGACTCCCAAATCCGAGCGATCTTGCTTGAATATCCCCACTGAGAGAGAGTGGTGGTGCACGTCTGTAACGCAACTGTTTGTGAAGGGAAGGTTAGTGGATCACAGGCATATGGTACTCCTAAATCCAGTGGGATGTGATGTGGACAAAAAATTCTGGCACCGCAAGTAGACCAGTTAGCCCATTTATTCAGACTTTTCAGCGTTAGCCACTTCTGTGTGCGAGTTTTTCCTGTGTGGTCTGCTTTCCTTCCACGTTCAAAAAGCTCTTTAAAATGGAATTTACCAACGATGCAATGCAGAATCCTCCTGACAAGAGTCAAGTGGGTTCGTGTAAGCCTGTCTGTGGACCTTTGAGCATTATTCCCTTGGTTGTATGCGTGTTTTCTGGTTTTGACCTACACGCTAAACGCTCGTTCAAAAGGACTCTACCAGACTTCCAAATGCAAAAACTTCCATAAATAGAGTTGTGAGGATAGTGGTAATACCAGTGTTAGGGTTTTGTTGCATTGCTGCCAAGATTTCGAGTTCAAAATCTGGTCAGCCGCCCAAGATGTAAACCAGATTTGCATGTCTGGATAATTTCTCTTCTGCCTGGTCAATAAGGACAGCACATAAGAGATATTCATCATTTGTGTGCTAACATTTATCTTTTTGAGGGCCAGCAAACCGCTCTTGTCATGTTTTGATTGAATGACCAATATTGCTGAAATCGACAAAATATACCAGTGACCTAATTTTAAACTTAGTTTTTGTCCCCAATGGCGAGTGCAGTTATATGGATGGAAACCTTGCGTATTTACACTTTGTCACATCGTCGCAGCATTGTTCAACACTTCTCATTGTTTTTTCAGCCTCACATAAAATTCCTCCAGCAATTTTACATTGTCATAGTAATGGTCTATAAGCCCTCTATGAATCTACTGCTGGATGAAGGAGTGGTCTTGAAGCCCCAGTGATGGGGTTGGATAGCACATTCCTCTTAACGTTAATCGTGGCCTGGACATGTTTCGAGAACAGCTCCCTAACCACCGCGCACCACTGCCCCCCACCCCCATTATAAAGCTGATTTCTGCTTGAAATGTTGTTTCTGAGACATAAAAGGAATTGTGCAATAGACAATACCAAGCCATGGAGGGGAGAGGGCTTTTCATAACTCAGTTTTTGGGGGAGCGTCCTTGGCAAGGGGAAATCTGCCGAAGGACTGTTTATTTACAGGATTTTAGTCCTTGGTGGGCAGAACATATGTAACACATCTGCAGTTTCACCAGATTTGCAGATGAAAAAAGTGTATTCCTATCTCCCATCACCGTAAATGTTTTAGTATTTACAAGAATTCGTCTAGGGTTGCTATTATGGCAATGCTGTCATTGGCAAGAGTATGATGCTGCTGTGCCGCTGTTGCTAGCCATGATATTGAGAATTTCTCTTTTAAGAAAGGCCCTTTCAGGATAGCTCCACGTGACTGTCTCTGAAGAGTAATTCTCATCGTCGATCTGTCAAAGTCTACATCCACACAATCCTGATATTAGACGTTATTGTAGAATTTTTTTGCTGAAAGCATGTTTGTGGAAAAGAGCAGGACACGCGGAATTTCTCATCCCTCTGGAGTCTTTATCATGCGCACTCCCTATTAAGGCTATCCCGCTTTGCAACCAATCAATTGTGGCTTTGTATTATAAATAAACTCCCCCAACATCGAGTTAAAAGTCTTTGACTTCTTACAGAAATATTGGATTCCATTCATTTTGCATTCACCACGCCAAGCTTGTAACACGAGACTCAATTTTTACAAACATTGGTAGTTTCCCATTCAAGGAGAGGGACATTTTTACACGTAATAATTGTGTTTATCCGCCCAACATGTTTTGTTGTACCACGCGTTTTTCGGTATGACATCCATCATTTTACTTCGCGTGCTTGCTGGAGATTCTTCCTGGCGCAGCTCCCAGCTCGTGGAGCGAGTCGTGAGATGTGTCGAGCAGCACGCAGTCCAACCTGACAGCACGTCGTAGAGCCGCACAGCAAAACATATCAACACCTATTCAGGAGTGTTTTGTTTTTGTAGTCCCGCTTTGCCTTACCGTCACCATCCCCGCTGCTTGCCTTTCCGCAGACTGTGTCGGAGGCGTTCAGGGAGGCAAACCTGGCCGCCACCTTCGGCAAGGCCATCAACTTCTGAGCAGCAAGCGCCGCGTTGGCGCAGCGTCCGCCCAGCGTCTGCCCCGACGGCGCAGGCGTTGGCGCACGCGCGCAGCGGTGCGCGCAACGATGCGCGCGTGGCATCGCATAACGACGGGCGATCTTGGCCGAGTGCGTCGGTCACTCGGTTGAATGTAAAGAATCCAGTTTCTGAAATTAATCTGCAGCCCACCCTAGGCCCGTGGGTAATTACCATGCCCTCAGCTGCTAACGTAGGCACTCTTAACACTACTGTTACATATCTGTCTGGATGTTAACGGTAACACAACTTTAAATTCAGTTATACAACGTCTTTCCTTTCCGTGCCCTTGCTTAAGTCATTAGAACAGCATCAATGAGTTTGTAAGCAATGCCGGGGGTTCCTTTCCTAAGCTGGTGACGTTATGGAAAAAAATAACATGCTGACACATGGATTCCGCTACCTGAGCAGTAGTAATAGGTCTGGCAATGGAAGTGCAATGGGCACTGGTTTTGTTTGCCCAATAATGCCACCCAAATGTTAGGTTCTGAACGCCGAAGCAGCCGTTGCTCAGCGCGACGCCCCCACCCCTCACGATGGGGTTGAGTTCGTGTGCCGAGAGCAGCCGCGGCTCAGCCCTGATCGCAGTGATCTCGAGAGACCCTTCATGAAATTACTGCGATTTACAGTCGTCGGGGTGGAAGTGATTGTGCAGAACTGCTGTTGTGCTGTATTTTTCAGTGTTAGGATAAATGTTCGCATTTAACCACGTCCACCCTTAACGAATCGGCTCAGCCTCGTACGGCGAGTGGAAGGAAACGTATTTGCGGCAGAAAAATAAAATTACACACTTTCGTTCATAAGGTATCCTTGCCTTGGCTGTATTTTTTTCACACAGCACTTGTTAAACATATATCTGGATATTGATTTATATCCGACCGCTGAAAGGTTATTGAGCATCTCCACTTGCCGGATTAAGTTCTGTCCATTCAGGTGGGCAATGCCCATTTGCGCGTTTGTCATCTTAAGTCTTGTGCATGTCTCCAGGACTTTAATTTGCCGCCGCTTTCACAGTTGTTTGCGTGTTCTGTACGCGCTGTATCCGCACAAGATGGTCGTGGCCGTCTCGGGCGTCCGCCACCCGGCTGTAATTCTCGGCGGTGCCGCTCCCTGCACACCTTGAATAAACTGAAATATTTAAAACCAGTCCGTCGATGCTCCTTGTGGAATGTGCGTATGTGCATGTGCGCGCTGGCTGTCGCTCGGTGTTGTCAGCACGGTGCCGTCGCGTACGGCCACCGTTTTCAACCGGTGGGTCGAGAGCCGTCAGTTGGCCGAGAACGCCACCTCGTGGTGCGTGGAAACCAAATCCAATTGGGCCGAGTGGGCCTTGAGGTGCATAAGGTTGAGAATCCTTGGAATAGCAAGCTGCTCTTGGTTTGTACAAAATCGTAAAAGTCACACATCTGCAGTTGCTTGCGAGTTTAAGGGCCTCTTACGAAATTAAACTCTTGAGAGCATCTCTGGAGGGTTACTTTGCCGACTCTTCCATGCTGGTTAGAAGTTTTGGAGGAGGTGGAGAACCCACCCCCCCCTCCCACTTTAACACATCGCTTTAACCTACAGGCAAGTCGACTGGTGAGCCCATTTATACTGCTTGGGTCAAGAGGCTTTTGACTCGCACCGAGATTGGCGACCTCGACTGTAACTCCAGTGTGCTAACTCCAGTGTGCGAACTCTGGCACCATTGCAGACTCTCCATCGGCTCATATAATAAAACAATTTACAGCCCTTTGCGAAGGCACTGCCGAATCCCCTTCCACACATGTAGAACTTGGGCTTTTGCCATTATTCACCACACCGGTCGGTGAAAGTTGGTGTATTAGTCACCCAAGTTCACTAAACAACTGACATTGAACGTGACGTGAAATGGAACTCATGAAAGTAGGGAGGTCATGTCGACATTGTGTTCGTGAAAATGTCTCTCAAGATCCGTTATTTCGAGTTAAACCGTGTCCAGCATTCGTCGTGTCTCGCAGAAGAGAGCACTTCGTTCACACATTAAGCTGTGACAAACCTACATCACTCAAAGTTGTGTCGGGAACTGCTTTTGATTTGCTCTGCGTGCCATAGGTCGCAAGCATTCAACTTTGGTAAACCACCCCCAGTCCCACACATCAAATCGAGCAGCGTGCGCACAGCACCACGTGCCAGAACTGTTTATACTGTACGATTGGTGCCATCATTTAGCGCCCTTGGAGTGGCTTGCGACACCGCGCCAAACCCGCTGTGTTGACTGTGTCAAGAGGCGTCTGGCGCGTCAGGCACAGGATCTCTCCCGGTCCCATGCCCATGCGGAATTTGGGGTCGTGGGTCAGCGAGCGTAGCTCTGGATCTGTTGCGTTTTGTGTTTCGGATTCAGGCGGTTTGTGGTTTTGGAGGTGGCGGGCTGCGGCTGATAACGTCCCGAATCGCGTGATCCCATGCTCTCGCTTACCCTCGGTCTCGATTCACATTATCGGGGGTAGAGGTACAGGCGTATGGGAGAGCTGCGCCATGCTTGAGTGGCATGTATAAGAGCAGGGATAGCGGCGCGGTGGCCCAGTGGGTAGCGCTGTCGCCTCACAGCAAGAAGGTCCCGGGTTCGAACCTCGGCTCGGGTGCCTTTCCGTGTGGATTTTGCATGTTCTCCCCGTGTCCGCGTGGGTTTCCGCCGGGCACTCTGGTTTCCTCCCACGGTTCAAAACACATACTGCTGCATAGGTTAAATGGCTTGCAGACGATATTACCCTCAGTCCCCGGTGATGGACTGGCGTCCCATCGTGAGTATATTCCTGCCTTGCGCCCTGTGTCTGCCGGGATAGGCTCCGGCTCACCGTGACCCAATGCAGGACTAATCGGTTCTGACAGTGAGATGAGATGAACGTGGCTTTGGTCAAACGGCCGGCCGTCAGCTCCCAACCACTCCATGCCCCCCTCCTTCCCCTGCGATTGCCTGGGTTAACCCCATGGTTAAGACCGCTCGTGCATAACAGACACAGGAGCAAACGGACTGGCTGTGCGTGTCCGTGTATTATGAGGAGCGGCGGTGCAGCTGTGATGCAGAGCCCGGGAGGCTCTCTCTCCAGCTGCCGCAGCCGTGCATCGGGTTCCGGTTCGCGCGGGGGAACACGTGGTGGAACCTGCTTCACTCGTCGCTCCCTGCCACCAGCACTGACACCGTGCACACGGGGAGCCACGCCAGCGAGGAGTCAGGAGACCTCTGCTTTGCCGATGCTCTTTACTAAAAACTAACAAACGCTCCAGTGGCACAACGCCAGGGCCACATCACCACGACAAGGCAACAACACATCACCCTACCCTCCCCGCGCTTCGCGCGCTAACACCTCGTTCTCGCTACAGCCTCCGACGTTGGTTCACTGACAATCTCCCATAATGGGCTTGCGCTTGTGCACATCGCCTTAAATTCCCCCCCCCCCCC
>JAZEWT010000008.1:18293077-18307507 GCA_036362905.1 Mordacia mordax | reverse complement strand
CAAACTCCACACAGAAAGGCACCCGAGCCGAGAGATTCGAACCCGGGACCTTCTTGCTGTGAGGCGTCAGCGCTAACCACTGGGCCACCGTGCCGCCCTGGATGATATTTGTTAATTACAGTGTTACAGCAGGCAGTGCCCGGTGAGCTTGCAAGCTCTACATGTGGGATCTCTGTGTTAAAATAAACGTTGAAACTGACCAACGCAGCAACGTATAACACCAAAAGGTTTTTTTTTAAACTCACAATAAGCGCTGTGAGCAGGGCACGGCGGATAAACGTGGATCCGTTTCGATGCTGGCTTCATTCCCCGCCACTCTATTGTCTCTCGACTCGAGAACGAGACAAACGCCCATTGTGGGGGCGAAAGGGAGCACAGGTCACCGAATTCGCGTCTCATGCCGCGGTGGTGGGGGCAGTGGTTCTCCCATTGCGCCGCCACCACCACCACTACCATCGCCACCGCGCCGAGACCCTGACCGCAGCAGTGGCCTGGTGTGGAGTTACCACCGCGCCGCTTGCCACACCGGGTACCACGCCGGTTACCACGTCGGGTTTCACTCCCGTTTTCCCACCGCCTCCGATAAATCTCTGGCGAAAATCAAGGGCAGCTGCTGCTGCTGTTGCTGTTGCTGCTGCTGCTGCTGTTGCTTGCTTTCATGCGCGCAGCGACCTGTGTCGCGGTGTCAGTCGTGGCCAGCTGGTATCAGTTTTATCATTACTAGAAGTGCCCGTCCTACGGGCGATCTTGCTCTAAGCGTGTACCACGTTCTTCCGACAACCGCCTTGTTGATCACGTTTTCTACCGACACGATGGGCTGTTTTCAGCAGTATTTTTTTTTCTTCCTGATGGAATTTTGGGAATATTGCTGCTGACTGACGTCTCAGTAAAGCAATCAATTCCGTGAGACGTGAAGTTAAACAAATATAAAGATGTCACTGCCGTGGTTGCTGTGCAGATGGGATTTGCGCTCACGAATGGTTGGAACCCCCAGTGCATATGTACGTACAAACACTTGCTCCATCATAGATTAATCATATTACTGAAGATAATCTAAAACCTAGCCGACGTTTCACCTCATCTGTCTTGGCGGAGAAGGTCACCAGGTCTGGCATAGGGGGTGGGGTGGAGGGAGGTTGTGTGACTATACTTCACCACGCTGGTAAGTGTGGGTCGGTGAAATGGAAAGCCATAGGAGCGGTTCAGAAGTCACTCGCCACTGTTATCAGCCATGGGCGGGCATCGAGTTCAGGTTTGCCGGGTTCATAGCGCGGTGCACGAACCATCGGTTTATCATTACACGAATCAATCATTAGCGAGCAATGTGGAGTGGAAAGACTGCGCTTGCCAAACGCTCGGCTCGCTTTTTTTTTCCCATGGAGAGGGTTTGGAAAGGACACAACCTGGCTGGGCCACCGATTATGCCTCGCGAAGGGAATGCATCGGCCGGAATCGGCAATGCGAGCCTCACGAGCTGAACATTTCGGACCCAGTTCTTCCAATGGTGAAACGAGCGCCGCACCGCCATAGAGGTCGTTCAAATTACTAGCAGAATACCCGCTCTGGTGGCACGGTGGCCCAGTGAGTAGCGCTGTCACCTCACAGCAAGAAGGTCCCGGGTTCGAATCTCGGCTCGGGTGCCTTTCTGTGTGGCGTTTGTATGTTCTCACGCGGACACGGGGAGAGAACATGCAAACTCCCACACAGAAAGGCACCCGAGTTGAGATTCGAACCCGGGGACCTTCTTGCTGCGAGGAGGCGACAGCGCTACTCACTGGGCCACCGATCCGCCCATGATAATACATAAAAAGCGAATTGTTCTCATAACGCTTGCAATTAACTTCAATTGAAACGTGTCCGTGTCGGTTGGTAACTTCACACGAGTGCAGTGTCCGACTGTATCGTGTCCGTCGTGCTATTATTTGTCGTCACGCGGAACTATTGTCTCGTCCCCGATTGACAGACAACCGGCACCGAGGAGGAACACGGCGACCTGACCAAAACAACGATGCTTGAGGTTCTGCTTGATCGAGTTCGTTCAACCTCACTCACCTACAGTCGCATCAACTCCTTACCAGTGGGCGGCAGGGTGGCGCAGTGGGAACATCCGCGCCTCACAGACAGAAAATCCTTCCCGAGGGGCGGTTAGATTCTAGCTTCGGGCACTTTGTGTGTGGGGTTTGTGGGGTTTGTTTATGGGGTTAGTGGGATTTGTGGGTTCTTCCTCTGCCCGGTGTGGTTTTCCTCCGGGTTTTCAGTCTGTCCCACAACTGAAAGCACTCATTCATTCATAAATTGACTAAAATATAATAATAAAAAAGAGGGCAGAGTGTCTGGCTGTTTGGCGCCAGATTACTGTCTGACCAACACCCACCCTCCCCTCTTCCCCTCCATCCTCTGCAGTTTTCTCACACCTTCGTGTCCATATCTTGTTCGTGACCACATAAAACGTATCGTTGTTTCTCAGTTATATATCTGTCATTGTTATTTACGGGAATTCCAAGTCCTTAGAGACTATTCTAATTTTGCAAAACTGTCAGACATTATAATCACCGGCTACCATGCTCTATCCACTGCTAGATGAAGTTCTTCTCCAGTATGAACGTGACGCTTATTCTTTTAACAAGCCATTTTTTTTAATTTAAGCTGGAACCGTTGAGTTATACGCTTCTTTTTACCAGTTGTCCAGTGGGGCGAGGTAAGCAAGTTACAATATCTCCAGAGCACCGGGGGCGATTTTAGTCAGGAGAATTAACCGAGACAGCGTGCCTTTCGACTGTGGAAGGAAACGTGAGTATCCAGCGAAAACCCACGATAAGATGCAAGGAACCCGAGCCGGGAACTGAACCCAGGACATTCTTGCGGTGAGGCAGCAGCGCTACTCACCGCTCCACCACCGTGCCTCCCCCCCCTCTCCCAGGAATGCCATTGGGCAGTTACACTTTACAGCAGCTACAAATTGGGTGACGCTGTGATATTCGCACAGACCAGTCAAAGGGCGTTAAGTTTAACAAATCGGCATGTTTGGGATTGTAACGAGACATTGCACCTCTTGACCTCTTTGGCAGTAACCACATCCCCAGGGTTACAGAACCCGAGGTGCAAAATCCACCGTGTCAGCTGTGAGCACAGCGAACACTATTCTTCCCCAAATGCAGCGGGAATTCAATGTGTTGTCATGTAATCTCGACCACTCAATGCGCAGGACACGGGCCAAGGAATAAAGTATTCGGACGGCGCGGTGAGTAGCGCTGCTGCCTCATAGCAAGAAGTGTCTGGGATCGATTACCGGCTCGGGCGCCTGTGTGCAGTCTGTGTTACCCATGTCTGCATGGTACTCGGGTTTCCCCCCCACAATACAAAGACATGCTGCCTAGGTTAAAGGTTCTAAATAAATTATCCCCAATGTCCTGAGACATTGTAACTTACCCTTTCGTGCTAGACAACTGTTAAATAGTGCGACCCAACGGTCCCTTCCTGCTTAAATACAAATGGACTTCCTTAATAACCATTGCTATCGTCATTCTGCCCTCTGCAGTTGCCTAGGCTATCCTGCGATTAAAACTACAGAGCCGGGTGCAGCAGTGTTGGGGAGTAACGTGAATAGAAAACTTTGGTGATTAAGAAGCTGAGATGGCTGAGTCCTGGATTCGAATCCAGGGTCACTGGAGTGATGGTCTCCTCATTGGCACCACTTATTATGCAAAAACACCTCCTCATATTAAATGTGGTTCGAATTCCAGCTTGAGAGACTGGAATTGTTGGTTTGACTGTCGTGCGATAAACTTATACATGTTGACTGGGATCTGGCCTCTCTAGTGAACCAAGTGACTTAAGAGATCTCGTCAGTTTCTGGGAGGTAACTATAATATCCACATGTAATGTGGACAAGCCAGGTGATAGAAATGCATCGTTTATTTAATACACCTGGAATTTTTTTTTTAATGAGTTCAAGTAAAAGCTGTCCACCATTGTCCACCTGTTGTCATTCGTGATATTTCTCAATCTTGTAGTTTTCATTTATCCATAATGAAACGTTAACCTTATTCACATATACTTTGCATATATCACAACAAATGCATCAAAGAATTCATCTACGAGTGCAAATATATTTTGATAAAAATTGTTGATGCATCACTACTTACCCAATATTAACCACGCCAAATACCGCGCTACTGGCAAGCTCAAGTAGGATGAAGCATCACTCAACCAGATGGATAAGACCCGTGGTGAAACGGCAGTTTGCAAACATCTGTGAAAACGAGCGCTGAGATCACTTCGCCTGCAGGAGATTAATTGTCGCAGCACCAGACCTTGAGGGCTGCCGACGGTACAGGGAGACCTTCTTACAAGCGTAGATTGCTGATGAAATATAGTGCACGTGTTGTGTGCATGCAAACATATCATCTCATCGTCTGAAACCGCTTAGTCCTGTACAGGGTCGCGGTGAGCCGGAGCCTATCCCGGCAGACGCAAGGCAGGGATATACCCACGGTGGGACGCCAGTCAATCACCGGGCACTGAGGGCAATTTAGTCTGCAAGCCAGTTAACCTATGCAGCATGTTTTTGGACTGTGGGAGGAAAACGGAGTGCCCGGCAAAAATCTACGCGGAGAGCATGCAAACTCCACACAGGCACCCGAGCCGAGATTCGAACCCGGGTCCTTCTTGCTGTGAGGTGACAGCGCTACCCACTGGGCCACCGTGCCACCCGCAAACAGATCGTGTGGCACAAAAATACAAAGGATATTTTTCTTTCTCCCAAGAAGGTTAAGTCTTTAATAATCACCAAGTGAAACAATGCAGCACAATGAGTCAATAAATGGAGTTTCTATTTCCTTTCGCCCACCGTCAGTTCAGTCTCATGAGCCAAACGAGACGGCCTTGTACAAATAACAGCTGTGACATTTACCACGGCTACCCTAGCATGGCACACTGAAAACACAGCCACCAATCTTAACTAATTTAATTGGCTACAGCATTTCATCCGGAGAGAATTCAGTTTATGATCTCTAAACACTTGCAGTTTTGTAAGCTGTGAAAGAAAATAATCCTTTGGCAAGTCATCTGAAGCAAAAGGTATTGACTTAAATCACTAGTAAAGAAAAATATAAAGATTCATACATTCCCTGTTACATTCCCTTGGAAAACTTCGCTAATTTTATTTAAATGTATCTAAGCTTCCTTGGAAAACCTTCCTTAACTTGATTTCACCTTGAGGAATTATTGAAGAGAAATGTGTGTAAATTGTCAAACACGTCTTGAAATACTGAGTTACTCCAATTTAAAAGACCCTGCAATCATTAAGAGCTCAGTTCTGCAAAAGCTCTTGATCAAGCATATGGCACCAACTCTCGAACCAACAAATTCTATAGGCAGCTTGAGCTACCGAAACGTACATCAGCCCGGGTGTAGCAAACAGAAGCTGAAATTATGATAAAACTGCGGCACAATGGTGGCGGTGGTGGGGAGTGGTCGTAGGGGTGAGGCAGGGAGGTTAGAGGTCGTAGGGCGCCTGTGGTGGGGGGGGGGAGGGGCAATCACTGGTTCTCTTCCCCAAATACATCGTTGTGCTTGCGTTTCATCTCCTCGAAGTCGAACGCGACGCCCATCAGGCGCTTGTACACATCCTTGATGTCATCGCACGTCGTCTCGAAGTGGGTGGTGGCGTCGTATGACCGCGAGATGAAGATCTGTTGCCAAGAGAGAATGGGACAGGTCAGCGCACACGAGGTGTGATTTCGAGGCGCACACGAGGTGATTTCGAGGCGCACACGAGGTGTGATTTCGAGGCGCACACGAGGTGTGATTTCGAGGCGCACACGAGGTGTGATTTCGAGGCGCACACGTGGGTTCGGTCTCGCGACCATGCCTTGCGTGCTGTCACGTGACATCACCGTACTCCGTCGTACAACGCACGAAAGTTTACTCTGTACCGCCAAGAATCTAAATTGAAATTATTTTAAGCGGAAACTGGATGCTGAAACCACCACACATCAGTTGCACACATGTGAGGAATCATCGGGAGAGTCTAGCAATCATTGTCTCCTGCTGCACGATGCTTCATGGGCCATGTCATGGCAGTTAAGAGGGTTCGGTAAGACTTGAGCGCAGACATTTCACTTATTTTCCAGTCTGTGTGGGGGTTTCCTCCAAATCCACTGTGAGACCACAACTTCCCTGTGCGAGTGCGAGAGAGATTTTGAGCCGACTTCAGAAAGCTGATCCGTGCGGGTTGAAGATGGGGAGAGTTACTGCACTGCCCCCTACTGCCAATAATGCCTATTACGCGTCTCTTCGCTGTAGTCACGCGCTGCAACAGGGTGGTGCAGCGGTAACATCTGCACCTCAAAGAATGTCCTGCTCCAGGTGGTTCAATCCCCACAAGGCACAGGCTGACTGCCTGGACGAACCTCCCTTCTTTGCGGTCTTCTCACATGCCTCCAAATCCGTGTCTCGTCCATGACCAGATAAAGGAATTAACACGCATTACAAACGTTATTATTATTATTATTATTCAGGCTCAACGCTGCTTCTCATCCAAGATCTGAAGAGATCGGGTTGCACTCCGGGTGATTTGGTAACAGGCCCCTTGTAAGTGTGGGTCATCTCACGGTACACAAGCCAAACAAACTTACCTGACTTTCATTACCCAGGTCGGTTGGCTCATACAAGTCGCTCACCGACACAAACCTACACACAAAGGGGTATTCATTAGTAAACATATAAACAAGCCAGAAAGCCATTCAAGGAGCCTCGATTTTAATAATTCTCACTCTACAAAGCATATATATATGAATATAGGCAGTCAACCTTGAGACAACCGTTTACAAGACAGCAATAACCATACTGCAAGTGTCATACAAATAATGTATTTTGTCCATACTTTTCAAAGTTTATTAATCTCCATATTTAGTAAACAGGGGCCTTGTCAGATCATGCAAAAAATATTACTAGAAAACTATGAATTATGGCTATGCACACGTAGGTGTGGTGGTGTGATGGTAAAATGCCAAACTGGTTAACCGCACAATTGACAATCGAACTGAAGTAATGATGCCGGTTTTCACAGCTCGATACATGATGATTGCTTTGAAAAGCTGCTCTCTCGGGACAGCCGCGTCAATCGCTTCTTCTCCCTCCATCGCGACCTTTCGCCTCGCACGTTAGAGGCATCCTCATGCGCCCGAGGATGCGCCTGTCCCGAGACAGCAGCTTTTCGAAGCAATCATCAATCGAACTGAGGGTTGGACAAAATGAATTGATCATTTTTCTTGAACTATACTTTGGGGGATAGGCGCGTTCAAGCGTTCCTCCTCGATCCTTCACGACGTTTCACCTCCCACACCGGACGCATCGACGGCCTTCTGAATCCTGATAATCCCTCCCCAAGTGGCTTCTGAAGCTCAATGATGCCTGCAACTTGGGATGCGAATTATCACGAAGACGAGAGGAGGACCGCTTGATACTGATATCCTGAAAATAACAGCTCTCAACAGCAATTCTCGTACATGGAGCTGTGAAGCACGATTGACAGACCAATGAACGAATGGACAGACTGGCGGACAAATGGACATAAAGCACGGTGCCTGGGAGCTCACTTCTGGTCGATGGGGTCGAGCTGTTCGAGCCCCGGCAGGATCTCGGCCTCGGGATTGTTCGTCTCCACCGTGGTGCTCACAATGGCGATGTACTTGCCGGCACTGGCCACGTTGTGGTCGAACGACACCATACACACGTAGATGTCTGTCGTCGGACGGAGAACACCGGCCATTGTCAGACTTATCACAGACATGGTAGAAATGCGGTCGATAGCAGCCACCAACTGAGCAGGCGTTTGACCAATTATCTGAAAGCAACTCAAAGTATTACTATGGAGATTTTCACAGCTGTGCCATGTGGATCTCAGGTGTGCTTTGCGGTTATAAGTAAATTGACTTCCTTAAGAAGCTTCCACCACTTGAAGCAAAACGTCAGAAAACATGCTGAACACCACATCGTTAAAGCCGAAATACATATATAAAATGGACAATGAACCAAAACGTCAATCTAATGTTTGTTAGCTTCAGTGGTCCCTCCACGCCATCTAGTTACCATATCTGTATATGAAGTTATCATCCATTAGCTGTAATAAATAATGGTTTGCAATCCCCACTCTCACTATGAAAGTGGAATGCTGCAGTGACAAAAAAAAAAGTAAGCACAATTCACCAGCGATCCAGAGTGAGCCAGTTCAACCGGATATCCTGGCGCAGCCGTTTACATGGGAAAATTTTATATCACCCCAGCTGTCCACCCCGCAGTACAAATGAGCATAACCGTTCATCAATTATAGGTCACTTGTAAAGTGTGGATATTCTCCGCCTCTAAGAACACATGTGGCCAGCCAGAAAGAGGAAACCAAGTACCCTGTAATAGGGCCTTTCTCGAACATCCTCTGGCGAAAGTCCTTCTGTCAGCAGTGGCGTGAGAAAGCATGTTCACGACTGAACAGAAACCTTTCATGAAGCTGCAGACGCGACTGTTATCCTTCTCTGGGTGTTGTGCACAGGACAAACCCCAAGAGTTGTACCTTCAGGTTTTGTGTGGACTGTGTCTGCAAAGGGACTCACCAGACTTCCTGTTGACCTGGTTCTGTGGAATGATGATCTGGCAGGACTTGGCATTGTTGGTGTTCTTGATGGGGTGGCTCATGATGCAGATGGCACGGATGACCTTGCCAACTTTCTTCACGCGATCCTGCATGTAGCTGGGGTCGCAGATCAGCTGCTTGCAGCGAGCCACCTGCCCAACGGCGATCAGACAACGTTTGGTTGCAGCCAAGCTGGTCATAGGTGCAGGTGGTTTGGGCGTGTGGAGGGAAAGGCAGAGGACTACTGGGTGAATGATGACATGGAGCGAATAAGGTTCATCCTTGAGGATGATCAGAATCGACATAAGTGGAGGAAAGGAGATTTGGGGGGCAACCACTCAATGTAGGTAAACCTGGATAACAGCCGTTAAACTGGTTGTGTGCTCATGCATCTAAGCTGGTCCTAATGTTCATATGCATATGCTTTGGGCCATTATGTTCGTGCCCAGATATCATCGTAAAAGCCTTCAAGGTTCATTTCTGAGCCCGTTACGTTTCACTACAGTCATGCAGGCTGTCAACACTATGGAAGGTTTACTATGGGAAATGCTGTAAAATGCTCTACGCAGATAACTTAAGTTGTGATTGCATATAGCGAAGGCAAGCTGAGGAATAACTTAGTTGGCTGGAACGATTGTTTAGAGAAGGGATGAAAGTGAATATGGGGAAACAAAAGTGGTTTAAAGAGAGAAAGTAGCAAGAAACTGCACGTGGCCATGCGATGTGTACAGAGAATGTTAAAATCAAAACCACAGAATGCACAACGTGCCAGAAATGGAGTCATAAAAGATGCACTCTAATTAACAAAAACGGAGTTCAAGTGCAGCAATGGACTTTGCCCGAAACTGTAAGAAGAAACACAGCAAAACTTTTGAAAATAGAGAAAATATAATGATAAATGAGAAATATGAATCAGGAAGCGTTAAGGAGTTTGGCCATCTGGGGGATGTTTTAAGTGTGGGAGGAGGTGCAGAAGCGGCAATAATAGCGAGAGCAAGAAAAGACTGGAATAAAGTTTGTGAATTATTACCTATTCGGACGAGAAAAGAAATTCCACTTAAACAATGAGGAACGATGTATTTAGCACGCGTTCACAGTCTGATGATACATGCAGCAGAGACGTGGCCTATGAAAGTCGGAATCGAAAATATGTTTGAAAGAATAGACATAAGAATAGTCATATGGATGCATGGATTTTCCCTCAAAGACAAGTAAACCAGTGTGGAATTAAGACAGCATGCAGGGACAGAGAAAATAAAGGATGTGTTATTAAAGAGTAGATTGAGATAGGTAGGTCATGTTAAAAAGGAGAGATGATAATTGTTTAGAGCTTGCATGAAATTTGGAAAGGAAGGAGGAAAAGTTGGTAGAGGTAGGCCGATCAAAATGTAAACAAAGAGAGTAGAAGACATTATTGTCAGTCAGTGTCTCACCTCGCCTTCTGACTTCACGCCGAGCACCTTCCCGTTCTCTATGACAATCTCCTCCACGGGCTTGTTGAGCATGTACGTCCCACCATAGATGGCACTCAGCCTGTGACGGCGAAAAGTCAAGATTGGGTGGTGAGCGAGGCACACCACACATCCCCACGTTGGCTGTCAGCAGGCCGAAGTGTTGCCGTTGTTGGTTTATGCCTTTAGCGCAGGGATCCCCCACCTTTTTAGATACAAGCATACTTTTAGAATGTAAATGCATTACAAGATCTACTCTTTAAAAAATTCTACTGTAGTTCAACGCCAATAAAGATGTGCTACGCATGATACTCGCATTCTAAGTATGACACCTGTGCTTGTACATTATCTCTAACAGCTTGTATTCGTGAGTCAAGGTTGCCACAGTTTTAAATACAACTACTGTAGAGAATCTCGGCTTCTCCTACTCTGTTTCTATGTTTTGATAAATGTCAAGATCAACCACTCAAGACTCTGGAATTGACCCTTCGATCAAGACTTGACTGCTAAGAGACTACTGCTGTAGTGAATGGATGCTGTAGGCCCAAACGCAAGGACGCTGAACAGTCCGTAATAAAACAACTATCCCAAGGCAATTTACCTCACATTTTATCCTGATTGCGTTATTGGTATCGCATCAATCGGGAGTCACATAGTATCCACGTGGATCACTCACAGCAGCACAGACGTCTAGTGTTGAACAATAGCCCATGGAAGCAACTCTCTAAGCTTCCTGCGAAACCCCTATGAGTGACCTTTGGCTGCATTTTCTTACCCTTTCTGCCAGATGATGGTAACGCTAAGTACATCACTATCAAGACAATAGTTTTTTAAATTCTGAGAGATGAAATTTAGACTAAATTAATTGCAGAACCAAATGTGAGGTGATGGTTTATTACCGCCATTGAAGAACATTAACTGCTCACCATTTGAGAATTGGTTTAAATGGATGCGGTTGTGTTGATTTAAACTCAGGATCCCAGTGGTACCAGCTGAGCATTAACCCGAGCCACGCGATTGCCTCTGATCGTAAAAACTTACCATGTCACGGACACTATATGAGATGTACTGAAGAACAATTATATTATCAAGTGACTGTACACTAAAGTGAACTTGCTGGGTGAACACATGGGTTGATGTCACTAATTAAAAAAAATGAAATACGTTGGTTTCTTTCACCAGGTAAAAAGAGCCGTGGCCTCGTGAAATTAAGTGACGGAGCAGAGTTGGGCATGAAGCTCACCTGGCAAAACCCTGGGGCAGTTCCCCGAGACCGTAGAGCGGGTAGAGGTAGGGACTCTTGCCGTACTTGGCCAGCGACTCGCTGTATAGCTTCATGCGGTTCAGCGCCTCCAGACACGGCTTGTCAAGATACCTGTGGACATAACAGAGGGTTGTTTTACACGTGTGAGCACGTATGGTGTTCGGCGTGAGAAGGTGTGGTCAAACAAGCTAGAGGAGCCTTATGGCATGTCGTGAACCTCTCACCCATCAGTTTATTTACGATAGGACTGCACATATGACCTACTTTACTAATTTCCGATTTAGACGATTGCAATTAAAAAGCATCGCAAATGTTCCTAGTAAGGTGAACACTGCGTTTGTTTGAGTATTAAGTTTCTGTAGTGTTCATGACCTGTTATTACACGTTTGGCGTTACTTTTGACTCCGATATTCTTTGAAACTGCGGGACACTGTGAATGGACTCTTACCTGGCTTTGAATACATTAATAGATTGTCAAATGTACAATACGACGTATAAATTACGAACATAAGAATGGAGCAGATGTAAATCAGCCTTGCCTAATTTATATCACTCTTAATCCTAAAACAATTGTACGGTTGACTATTCCTAATTTACCAACAAAAAGGCTCATTAAATTGAGTTGATAAAACACATACAATTTTGTGAAAAGTACACAGCGGCTGTCCCATGGAGGGACTGGTTTTAACGGGGTCATGTGAGATTATCATTGACTCAGCACTGTCAATGAAGCCAAGTATAACCCAATATTCACTTAAACACGGTGACTCACTGACTTTTTTCACACTCATTCAGAAAAGCCTCCAAAAAGCAGCAGTCAATACAACACTGGCCACTGGGCTGTGTTTACGTGAAACAGCTGTGCCTCAGTGTTGTGTACAGTGGAATCGGAAAATCCCGAAATCAAACCAATTTACATCTCCACTGCAAGTCCATTATACCTGTACCTAGACCTCGGATTACTACGGATCAGGCCCGCGTGGCCGTGGTGGATTTGGCACCAATGTTTTGCACGCACCACCCCTTCTAAGTGAGATCATTAAGCTGCCCAAGAAACGGCAGTTCACACTGCCGAAGGTTGTCCCTTCAGTACAGCCGAAAAGCGAAATCAAAACGTTGATTGAACTCAATGGCATATGCAATGAGGTTGATTGTTGAGATATGTATATCACGGGTTCCCAACCTGCGATGTGTGGATCACCAGTGGTCCATAAATGTTAGCTCCATTTGAATACCCGTTGATATAAGTTTTGACTCTCCTCAGCCATAGGTTACATAAGGTAAGAAAAATAATTTAACGGCTTGTGTAAATTGTGATCGGAAAAAGCTTGCAATGATCATCTATTGGTCGGCATAAAGAAAACGGTTGGAAACCGCTGATTTTAATTGACCCATCACAGCAGTGGGAAACTGGCTCAAAGTGCAACAAAATCTCAATTTGCGGCTTCAGGAAGTCTCATCTCATTGTCAGAAACCACTTAGTCCTGTACTTGGTCGTGGTGAGCCGGAGCCTATCCCAGCAGATATAGGGCACAAGGCGGGATATACCCACGATGGGACGCCAGTCTATCATCGCGCACTGAGGGCAATTTAGTCTGCAAGCCAATTAACCTACACAGCAGTATGTTTTTTGGACTTTGGGAGGAAACCGGAGTGCCCGGCGAAAACCCACGCGGGCACGGGGAGAACATGCAAACTCCACACAGAAAGGCACCCGAGCCGAAATTCAAACTCGGGACCTTCTTGCTGTGAGGCGACAGCGCTACCCACTGGGCCACGGTGCCGCCCGGCTTCAGGAAGTGCTTGAGCTTACTCGTCAGTGCGGTAGAGCGCCAGCGAGTGGCCAGTGAAGTCAATGACATCCTGGCCCAGATCGAACTTCTTATAGATGTCACGCATGGTGGTTGTCTTGGGATCGACACCCTCGTAGGTCAGTGGATCGTTCTCCTCGAAGTTGGCGACAAACACCAGGAATTTTTTGAAGCGCCGCTTCTCAAAAATGCCCATCAGTCCTGCAACGGAGGGTTAAAGGAGCGCAGCGCTGAGTGCATTCATTAACGGACAACGATGAAATGTGAAGCTCTTGTTTGAATGGGCAATGGGTGGATCACGATAAATCGAGACTGAGACGAACCGGAATGAAAAAACCATGTCGAGAGATTTACTTAAATTATAAAATAAACGTGATCTGCATCAAAGAAAATAATACGCATACTGTTTCATAAGCTATTGATTGAAAGTCAAATTAAAACTATACCACAATGTCCGTTTCAGGACTTAAATTGCAAGTGACTTAAGACAGCAATATCTCCACTGTTGGATGATGCTCACATCATGCGGGTTGCTGACGGGTGTGGGGCATATTTGACAGCACAGACGTACGGCAAGATAGTGTCAGTGGCCGTACTACCCTCTGCCACTTGTCAGGTAGCCCTGGGTGGGCATAAATCCAAGCACGATTCAGGCTAAAACCTACTTAGCTCCTGAGATCTGACAAGACTGGGCACATTTCAAGGTGATTTGCTCTTCGTCTTCGCAAATGAACAACTCAAAGCCCAAACACAATGCCAAAAAAAAAACACACGGCACTTTAAGTTGGCATCTGAAAGACAAGACTAAGTTACCAGGACCAAAGAGTGTATTGAAGGGCATCAGCAGGTTATCCTATCGAGTCACTCACCGGAGGCGAGAGCTTCCGTTTCTGTTGAAGGGACTTTGTGGATCTTTCCACCCTTATACACGAAGCTCCCCTCCACCACTTTGAAGTCCAGGTAGCGAGTAACCTCGGTGTACAGCAGCATCTTCACAAGCTGGCCTATCAGGAGGACAAACGCGTGAGTGCAGTTGTAAACAGCATTACGTATTTGACTGCTTGTCATTTCACTCGTGGACTTGCTGCTAAAAGACAGCAAGTTGGCACACTAGGGAGCGAAGGTGGTGCATCTGCCAGTCATCTCAGTCAGGCATATGGCCTGGCACAGGCGCCGTGGTGATGTCACCGCCACTTAGTGGCGAATGGCGGTTGTTGTTGTTAGATGAGAGCCTACCTCACTCTAATCATGGGGGTTATCTGAACATACTTC
>JAZEWT010000008.1:18273907-18287875 GCA_036362905.1 Mordacia mordax | reverse complement strand
GGGGGGGGGGGGGTAATTGATGCAGGATTGGAACATTTCAATGATAATAATTAATAATTGCATTTATAGAGCGCTTTTCACCCGAGGGTCACAAAGCGCTGCACAGAGCTGCGGTGAGAATGGCACGTCAACGAGAGAGAACGGAAAATCAGCAATAGTAAAAAAAATTGGAGTTATTTTTTTACAAATCCGAGTTGTGGAGAGAAAGGCATGTTAACAACAACGTCAGAACAGTTCAACTGAAGGTTAAACATTAGCGATAAATTATAGGACATAAAGTCAGCAGGAAAAAAATATTATAATTCTTCAACAAACACGGAAGGATCAAATGTTCCCGAGCAGGCGCAGATCGTGTCTCTGACTGTTGTTAGACCACTTAAAAAAAGAGCACGGCTCATAATTCTCACAAACACGAGATGGAGCACGGACATCGGATAGACGCCGCCACTCCTGATCGAATCACCCGGCTCAACCTCCATCCACCCAGAGGTGCTAGGAGAGCTATAGTTAATGTCCACTGAGAGGTACTAGAAGGCTTATAGTTAATGATGTCCACCCAGAGGTACTGGGAGATTTATAGTTAATGTCCACCCAGAGGTACTAGGAGAGTTATAGATAATGATGGCCACCGAGAGGTACTAGAAGAGTTATAGTTAATGATGGCCATCCACAGCTACCAGGAGAGTTATAGTTAATGTCCACCCAGAGGTACTCGGAGAGTTATAGTTAATGTCCACCCAGAGGTACTAGGAGAGTTATAGTTAATGATGTCCACCCAGAGGTACTAGGAGAGTTATAGTAAATGTCCACCCAGAGGTACTAGGAGAGTTATAGTTAATGATGTTCACCCAGAGGTACCAGGAGAGTTATAGTTAATGATGTCCACCCAGAGGTACTAGGAGAGTTATAGTTAATGATGTCCACCCAGAGGTACCAGGAGAGTTATAGTTAATGATATCCACCCAGAGGTACTAGGAGAGTAATAGTTAATGATCTCCACCCAGAGGTACTGGGAGAGTTATAGTTAATGATGTCCACCCAGAGGTACCAGGAGAGTTATAGTTAATGATATCCACCCAGAGGTACTAGGAGAGTTATAGTTAATGATATCCACCCAGAGGTACTGGGAGAGTTATAGTTAATGTCCACCCAGAGGTACTAGGAGAGTTATAGTTAATGATGTCCACCCAGAGGGACTAGGAGAGTTATAGTTAATGTCCACCCAGAGGTACTGGGAGAGTTATAGTTAATGTCCACCCAGAGGTACTAGGAGAGTTATAGTTAATGATGTCCACCCAGAGGTACTGGGAGAGTTATAGTTAATGATATCCACCCAGAGGGACTAGGAGAGTTATAGATAATGATGTCCACCCAGAGGTACTGGGAGAGTTATAGTTAATGATATCCACCCAGAGGGACTAGGAGAGTTATAGTTAATGATATCCACCCAGAGGTACCGGGAGAGTTATAGTTAATGATATCCACCCAGAGGTACTAGGAGAGTTATAGTTAATGATGTCCACCCAGAGGTACCAGGAGATTTATAGTTAATGATGTCCACCCAGAGGTACTCTGATCATCGTTGATATAAAACACGTGCATCAGCCATTCGAAAGACGTCAATCATTACGTCAGCTGCGGACGCTCAAAGGCGATTGGTTGAAACGCGAGCAAGACGCTCTGCGATTCGTCGAGGCTTCCGCGCCCGCTGCAACGTCTTCAACATCCGGGTTAGTTGGCGCACTCAAAGCAAGTAAATAAATAAATAACCAGCTCGGCGAATTAGCTTACCGCTGCGCTGCGTGTACATTTCATAGCGCGGATAGGACAAGCGCGCCGTCAGCGCACGTGCCATTGGCCGGGCGACGGGCATGTTGGGTTCGCGTGACCAATGGCGAGTCTCAACACGGAGCGCGTCGCCTATGCGGAGTATGTAATTAGAGGTGGCTGTAAATCCCCACCCCTCCCCCCGTTCCGGTGTTGGTGGTGGTGGACCTGGGTGCAGACAGAAGCCGGAGCGGCGGCTGGAGGAGCGGCCGAAGGTTGGGCCCCGTGGTGGTGCAGCCGCGTAACGCATTCGCCGCCGCGGCGTATTCGTGTCTTTAACGCCCGGCGGTCGGGTGATTTCGTCGAGAGGCGAAACAGTCGCAGTTGTTTGCTGTTGTGTTTATTTTATAAAGCTTTGTGCGAGGAGCAGGAGGAGGAGCAGGGAGTTGCCAATGTCTACTGCGCCTGTGTAAGGCAGTGCTGCTTGAATGTGTGTTTGCCGATTGCTTTGCTCTTATTAACCGGGGTTCTTTCTCGCTCTCTCCTTGCTGCGGTTGGTTCGTGATTTGCAATGACAGTGCAGTCTAATAATAGCACTAAATTATTCACTTAATGTAATTAAATTGGCTGCTGCGTGGACGCGTGAAGCGCTCATATCTACCACAATCTGCAGGAATTTAAACTTGAGAAGATAGTCCTTTTTTCCGATTTAACTCCATTAAAACCAACTAAACTTAAACTAACATAATATGTTTTAAACAAATAAACGGATTTTCGACTTCCAAGAGAGTTACCTTTTTAAAAAAAAATTAAAGTTGCACTTTGACACGCATTTCCACGTGTCTTAAACCGCGAGTTACAGGTGGTGGGAGCCAAAGGAACCGGGGTGTCTCGGTTAAAACTTAAACCTTTAAGATTAAATACGGGGACACACGACTAGACGACCCAAACAATAAAGACATCGATATTAAATGAGGCTCCAAATTGAGGCCAGTGCATTTGGCCATGAAGCGATTACGATCCACGGAGTTGGCTCAGGGAGAGGCTTCTGGTGGCCCCAGCACGGCAGCGTGTGAAGCGGCTGGTGCATCCGGATCAGCTGCAGCCGGAGGATCCTCTGGCGCTGGAGGATCTGGAGCTTCTGGTGGAAAGGGCTCTGCCGGTGCTGGTGCTGGTGGGGGTCCTGCTGGAGCAACGCTCTTCGGCCAGGGCTTAAAGCAGCTCTTCCAGCCGCGCAGGAGATCCAAAGACCGCGGCGTGACGGCAACGCAGACGCCGAGCCTGGCGACTGCGAGCCAGGCTCAGAGCCATACCACTGGCCCATGTCCCGCCGAGGCGTCTCCTCTCACCCGCCGAGGGGTCGGGTTCGCGTCGGGGCCCGCCTCCGATCTCCAGCAGCATCAGCAGCAGCATCAGCAGCAGTCCGACTGCGAGGAGTCGGATGAGAAAGAGCGAGGGGACGGCTCGGCTGCTCCGTCCGCTGGCGATGAGGACGCGACGGGCACCCACGACCGGCAGACCGCCTTCAACAGGGTTCTGCAGCAGATGAGGCCACGCAGCAGCGGAACGGGCAAGCGGGGCGCGGGGCCGACCCAGCTGGACCCCACGCCGCCAGCGCCACCACCACCACCACCACCATCGCTCACAGCTGCCGCCACCACCACCACCACTGCCGTCCTGGTCCAGCCAACGGCGGCGGCGGTGATCAGACCGAGCCCCCGGCCGCAGAGGAAAGCGGAATCATTGCCGCGGGAGCAGAGCGGAGGTGTGGGTCTCAGACCTCGCTCGGCGTCAGCCACGGAGCCGGCCTTGGCTCATCCCACGCCGGGACACGTGGATGCGGACGACGGCGGTCGTTTTGAGCAGGTAACCGATCGCCGTGTTGGTGGCGAGCTCTTGTGTTGCGAGTCGTTCTGCCACGGGGAATTTCTTTAATCACATATTCACTTTCGAGTAGCACTGTTGCCTACGCGCAGATGGGTCGCAAAACTCTCGGTTTCGCCAGATCTCTGACGATGATGTGGGAGTAGTTAACGTGGTGCTTAGATGACCACCATCCACAAACAGTTGTATGCTCGCAGGGTTTATGTGGTGGACAGCAGAGCAGTGGAGAAAAAAACACACAATTGTTGTACTGTACTCCAATTGCCCGCCTTTATTCACACCGACCAACGTAGTTAAGCATTGCCATATAATCGCCATGATGAGATTTGTGGTCCTTGGGTGAAACGCGCTCTTGAAGTGCAAATATTATTATAGTGTGGAGAGGCTGTTATTCAGCATTGAATTTCGTTTGGTTCATGTATTGTCAGTTGTTAATTTATCATCTGGCCATGAAAAATAAATCACAGCCCTGCTACCAGTATTATTTATATAAGACCAATGTATATCTTAATGATTCCTGAAGGTCCGTGCATTGAAATGTCGCGATATCCCTCGAAATCTACAGAAGCACAAACCTGCTTTTGTTTATTTCTTACTTTATAAGTGCTTTATTTTGGTTTCGTGGTTTATTGCATTACTGCATCTACCTGAGACACGTGTTCACTTACCTACAAGCAGTACCTTGTGTCAGAAGTGCACAAGTATAACTTTTGAAACATGACTGTCGTTAACTTTGCCTTATCACAGTAAAAATATAACTGCAAAAGTGATGGTCAGTAACAACCCCTTTTCCCTGGTCTCTTTGCTCCTGCGGTGTGTACGTGTGGAAATTCACGCTTGGAATTATGCTTAGACAACGTGGTCTGAGTAACGTATGGATCGGAGAACGTATGCAAGTTCAGAAACGTGGTCTGAGTGAGTAACATATGGATCAGAGAACATTTGCAGGTTCAGAAACATAGGGTGAGTAACATATGGATCGGAGAACGTATGCAGGCTCATAAACGTGGTCTGAGTAACGTATGGATCAGAGAACGTATGCAAGTTCATAAACGTGGTCTGAGTAACGTATGGATCAGAGAACGTATGCAAGTTCATAAACGTGGTCTGAGCGAGTAACACATGGATTAGAGAACATATGCAGGTTCAGAATCGTGGTCTGAGTAACATGGATCAGAGAATATATGCAGGTTCAGAAACGTTGTCTAAGTAACATGGATCAGAGAATATCTGCAGGTTCAGAAACGTGGTCTGAGTGACATGGCTCAAAGGAACGTATGCAAGTTCAGAAATGTGGTTTTGGGCTGGTCACGTTGCTGTAAAGGAATGATTGCGGCTGGTGATAATCAAGTGTCAACAAAAGGAAGGAACATTTCTTTTTGTTTGTCCACTGCAGAGATGAAGGAATGAGAGCAGTTTGTGCGCAGGACCTAGATGGTTATCGCTTTGCATGATAATGATATTTACGTTTCTAAATAGAAGGGCATGTAAAATAATGACCATAAATCAATTAAGGACATCACATCAACAAAATAACTGTTTAAACAAATAAAGGAAGAAGTGTTCCTGTGCAGGTATGCGTGACATGGTCAGTACGCTAAATATGTGTATACTGTATGTAATGATGTAGGTTTTCACGGCGCAGGTGCTTGATTGAAGCCTTCATCCAACAGTGGATAGTTGTGCGGATTAGTCGTGTGTGTATGCACATTGGCCGTTAAATACACTCGGTCTTCATGTATTCTGTAGTATATGCTATGCTATTGTGTTCCTGTTCGTCTATGCATAGAACTGGAAAGGTTTTCTGTTATTTAATACCATTTATCCCTTATGGGAGGGTTTTGTTTGTTTGGACCTATGACCTCTAGTTCACTCAGTATTGATTACCTTCCATCCAACATCCTGTGCTTAATATCATTATAGCCTCTACATCATTCGTGCTTTCATTATCTTTATTGGCTAAATACATGCCGTAAATGTCTCGACAATATTTCAGTGATCCATCGTTGGGTCCAATTCGCTCATACATGTTTAGTTATTAGCCTGCCTGCAAGAAGGCTTATCTAGCACGCATGTGTACAGCACTCACGTGCGCTTATTACATCCTGTACCGCATCTCAGTGTCAGAAATCGCTTAGACCTGTACTGGGTCGCGGTGAGCCGGAGCCTATCCCAGCAGACACATGACGCAAGGCAGGGATATACCCACGATAGGACGCCAGTCCATCACCGGGCACTGCGGGCAATTTAGCCTGCAAGCCAATTAAGCTATGCAGCAACATGTTTTTTTGGACTGTGGGATCAAACCAGAGTTCCCGGCGAAAACCCACGCGGACACGGGGAGAACATGCGAACTGCACACAGAAAGGCACCCGAGCCGAGATTCGAACCCGGGACCTTCTTGCTGTGAAGCGACAGCACTACCCACTGGGCTACCGTGTCGCCCTTAGATCCTGTACCACTGCGGCCAAAGTTGCCGGAATGCATCGGATCTCTCCAGATCTCAGGAGCTAAGTAGCTTTGAACCTGGAGAGTGCTCGGGTCAGTGACCACTGTGCATTAAACAGGCGATGTAGCCCGCCGTCGGGCTACGTTTTGTCAAGGCTAGTAAAGAATATTACATTTGTACAGACCGGCGATGGACCGGCGTCCCGTCGTCCCGTCGTCCCGTCGTCTCGTCGTCGGGTGTATTCCTGCCTTACGCCCTATGTTTCCGGATAGGCTCCGGCTTCACCGTGACCCTATATAGGATTAAGCGGTTTCAGATAATGAGAGATGAGATGAGACATTTGTACAGAACTGTGCGCTACTGTCTTTTATTGCCTCCGCCATCCGAAACTGACCAGTTTCGTGAAGTGTGGCAAGTGTACAACAGACTAGGACATTGGTTATCTATTATTGATGTGTACATTCATGTTCTACAGGTGAGATCATCCAAGAACACCATCTCATTCAGTAGGAACCCCACTGTAACCTTGTACTTTCGTATCAGTAGAACAACATTCGTCAAGAAAACATTGCAGTGGCCACAATCGGTGGGTTTACCGTGTTTTTATGTTTGTTAGGTTATACGTTTGTTTGTGCTTTTATAGAGTGTAAAAAGATAAACAAGTTTGAGTTCGCCACCCAACGAACAGGAGGGGTGGCTTGATGAATGTGAGAGGGTGCAGTGTTACAGTGTTTGTGACGGCAAGCCACTATCGAATGACCACGACATTGATTACATGCCGGCGATGGACTGGCGTCCCGTCGTCGGGTGTATCCCTGCCTTGCGCCCTGTGTTTCCGGGATAGGCTCCGGCTCACCGTGACCCTATATAGGATTAAGCGGTTTCAGATAATGAGATGAGATTGATTACATGTCGTGATACAGATGTCCATAATGCCCCGGAGTTTCATGATTCTCTGACGTTAATCTTCAAAAAGCTTCGCAGTACAGTACATCATTAATTTCAAACAACCGTTGAATTCCATGCTGCATTCTCAGAGTTCACTTTGCAAAATGAGACCCACTGTTGCCTTGAGTAATTTTTCATCGAGAGCGCACGCGACTCTTTATGGGTTTTTTTTTGGCACGTCTCATCCACAGTCCCGTTTTACAATCCATCCTGCTGGCTGCCCATCCGTCTTAATTGTGTCCCGGCAGTTGCGTTTGTAAAATTGATCGTGCAGATGGTGGTAGAACTATATTCTGGTAGTGTGCTTGGTCTCCCAGAACCGTGCCTTGCCGCACCGTGGTGTTGAATATTTGCCCATGTGTGCAGCGCCGCGCGCACGCGTAATTGAAATTCCAGTTCAAACGGTAACCTCTAAACACCCCTCTTTAGTGATGTCTCTCCGGCCCTTTAAATAACGCAGCTTAACTCTTTAATCGCCCATATGCTGCGTTCATGAATCTGCATAGTGATTACGTCGGATGACGTTACATTCACGGGACATTGCTTTCGTATAAAAAAAAATGCTCTCCCATTTTTGTGCTTGCGCAGTTGATGACAGTTTTTCCCGTGTAATGCACATTTCAAAGTTGCAGCGTTTTTCAAGGCCAAACAGCCAACAAGACTTTTCCCCCTATGCATTAAAAGTCATTAGCCAGCAAAAGCATTTATAGTTGCTCCCTGTTGAGTGTTGATTTTCCCAGCCAACTGAAAAGGGATGTCCTGATTCTTATTTATAGAACGGGTGCTCGTAAGCAGGATATATGCTGAATGCACCTAATGGTCTATGGTCGAGCTGTCATTTCCTGCAGAGGAAAGAGCCAGTGTTTTTTGCTATTAATATTTTATACCGTCCTTGCTTTGAGTGCATTTCAGAGGTCCTGCAGCCGTAATTCAAATTGCTAAAGTACTGTAATTGCAAACGTCGCCTTGGCCTAATAGGATGATGTCTAACGTTTGCTTGGCAGGTATGAAGATGCAATTTGCAGGATGTAAAAAAGGTTATAGCTTGAATGTGTAAAATCATCATTGATGTGACTTGACGTTTCATGATCTTAAAGGTCAGCTTAAATTAAACACCTTCCCGATAATTAGAATTTGCTGCAGTATAAGTGTGCATGTATCGCACAGCATTGAGGAACTCCTGCAGTGAACTTTTATCTTAATTCGTAGTTGGTAGGTTTTGAAATGTCAGCCAAGTCAGCGGGTACAAGGGCTTCACAGCAGGAAAAAAAAACTGTTAGCTCACACAGTATTAACATTTCGACATCGATCCATTCACCTAGCCCTTGCTTTTGGTTACTTTATACTGCATGTCACTACTTTGAACATTAAGTCAAACAAACGAGGCATGTAATGAAATTGACCATGAGGAATTTTCAAATGGGAGTTGCGGGCGGTGGCTTGCTTATACTTTAACACAACTCCCGCTAGTTTTGAATGACTTGAAACTTTTCATTCAGGCCTAAAAGGAAAGTTTACATGCCTATTTCTAACAAAAATACACTTCGTCGTTGGGAAGTGTACTCTATAATCTTTATTGTAAACTTGAAACGCGTGGGATTAGTTTGGGATTTGCTCATTTTAAACGTCTCACACAAAAATGTGTCGCAAGGGAAAGTAAGCCGATTTAAGCAGGTGCTGCCCCAAGCTACCCCACGCTTGATGTTCGCGAGAGACACCGAGGCCCGTTTCCATTATAACCGGAAAAGCCGTGTCATCATAGCCCGCGATCGGTGTCCTCGTGCGGAGAGAGCGCGGTGTTTTTCGTGGCCATGTGGCTTGCGGCGTAAAGCCTCTCCATGGCCTGGTGGCTAATGATGTCTTAGACAGGAAGGACTCATTGTGGTTGTGATTTTTAATTCTGTGCGGGAGCGGCTCATTTTTAGGTGGCTCTGTGGGAGGCTTGAGTAAATAGGCGTTTAATTTTTGTGAGTTTCAGACATTCCCCTAACCTTGTGCTCACAGTGTTGATGGACAGGGGCGATTTGCTATTTTTGGAACTGTGTTCCCTGAAGGTTTGTGCCTAACCCAAAACACTGAAGTGCGTGGTGTACAGGTTTCAAATACGCATCACATTTAAATTGTGCGCACGTCATCAGTTAAATGGCGTGTGACCACATCACCCGTAATGCGCCCGATATCAGGTCTTGAACACACTTGGTAGAGTTGAGGTTAAGCCTGGACAGTGCAGCTGTCACGCATCAATGAGTGTCCGAGGCTGCTATGGTGCAAAGTTGTGAACGGCAGTGGTCAGTGCAGTGGATATAAATGTTTTTTTTTTGTATGGTATAACGCTCCAACGAGTGTGCCAGTTGCCTACACCAACGCACATTGAGCGCTGTGAAAAACTCCAATAAAATAATCCTCGCGAGTGACGTGGCGTGGGGAGGCTGTCATCCAGCAGCGGATGAACATAAGGATCTGTACGCATGCACACGAACGAGACTTAATTGCAGGATGCACTGCGTACTTTCCAAATCGTCCTCAAGCTTTTCCCCCAAGCGCCCTATTTATTAAAGGCAGTGGTGTGTTTGTGTGTGTTTCTAGAACTGTGGGCATTGTCCCACCGCAGAGCGTGTACTCTCCAGCATATGGTCTAACGAACCCACGATCACGCCCTCTGTGCTGGTGTTGTGTGTATTCGTCACGGAGTGGCATTGCTCACTTGCGAGCGAAGGCTAGTCTTTCACCCCGACCTTGTCCGGTGCGTTGCCTTCGCGTGTTCGCATTCATTATTCATTGACTCCGCAGTGGTTCCAAGGGTGGCTCTCCGTACACCCATACCCTGTGCAGTCTGGAGTGTTCTGGCTCGCCGCAGCCGCGGGCGGAGCAGCCCTTGCCGAAGGCACGGTGGCAAAACACTGTCGCGCGTGTTCCTTGCCTTTCCATGAATCCAGTGCACAGGTAAGCGCCGTGGAAGGACACGTTTGTCTTGTGAAGTTGGGACGTGACGTTTTGTCATGCATGTTTTTAATGTTCTATTGCCCACACCCAACTGAGCCGGTACAAAGTATCTTTCAACTGTAGGAAGTGCTTTTTGTGCCGCGTTTAAGAAGACGTGACTAATAAACCATCAACGCTTGCAGATATAAGTCTTCGTTTGGGTTTTACACTAACAAAAGAGTTGGATGCATAAAAGAGTGCTGTTCAAAAAGGCACGTTTTATGAAAGTTAACCTAGCGTGGGCCCTGCTTCGTGATGTTTTCACAGCTCATTGCCCATGGCAGAGATTGGATTTGAAGCAGACAGCCATGTTCTCAAGCATACAGCTGTCTTGGTAAACAGCTTTAAATGTTTTTGCACGTGTTCCTGCACTGGCAGTGGTGCATAGGCACAACCGATAATTACAACTCAGCAGATTTGTCAGTAACACTGCCCTAAACACAAAACAAAAATGTCACCTCTTATATTATTTGCCCCCACCCATCGCCCTTAATGAAGTGGTTTTGACAAATGTGGTGAGTTTCTGAACCACTTAATGCCTTCACTAGTTCTGTACTAACCTAAGCAGGCAGGTCCGATACTGTTGTACTGTTAAAGCTAAAGATTGGCATTTTACACCATGGGTGGCACATGAGTAGTGCTGTAGCCTCACAGCAAGAGTTCCCCGGTTCGATTACTGGCTCGGATGCCTTTTTGTGTGGAGTTTGCGTGTTTTCTCCCCGTGTCCGCGTGGGTTTTGGTCGGGTACTCCAGTTTCCTCCCACCGTTCAAAGACACGCTACTACCTAGTTTAATTGGCCTGTTGAGTAAATTGCCCCAAAAAGTGTGTCCTGCGATGTACTTACTGGCTTCACATCCTGGGTAAAGCCCTCGTTATGCCCTCTGTCTGCCAGGATAGGCTCCTGCCCCCCACAACCCAGTACAGGATTAAGCAGGTATTGATGATGATGATGCATATTGGATAATGAATATTCACGAAGTTACGTACAGGGCTTAGCTTAATCTACTGCTGGATGAAGGCTTTCCCTCCGTCCTGACGGTTGTGCTGGTTATATGGCCGTACTTCGCTGTGCTGTCTGGTGCCATGGTATAAAAGTGGGGAGCACACTGCAGAAGTGGGAGAACAGATTCGATTTTTCTGCATCGCCCTCTGCTGTCCACAACGTAGCACAGCCCCGCAGTGCCCTTGGGCAACCTGGCTGCTGAAAGTGTTGCCCATCCAATAGCATAATATATAGGACAGAGTGTGTGAGTTGGTGCCGGTTGACCTCGTGACTGTCTTAACTCCCCATCCTCCCCCCCCCCCTACATTTCTGCAATTTCCTGCAACACCTCGGAACCTCTGGGTGAAAGGCGTTACTATATAAATGTAATAAACTATATTTATCCGAGCACAATTCAGCCTTGTTCGTGCGGAGCTACAATCACAGCCTGGGTAATTTGACGGCAGCAGGAAATCCTGCCCAAGGCGGATCGAATCCCGCTGTGGGTAACTTTCTGTGTGGAGTTGGTTCTCCTCTCCCTGTCCTGCAGGGGTTTCCTCCGTCTCCTCTGTGTTTGCCCCCCCCCCTGCAAATAGTAAAACACTCAAGAATTGATCTCAACATAATGTGTAGGATGCAGCATCTGGTGGGTTGGCACTGTCCGACTGTGAGATTGCCACCCCCCACCTCTGACTCATTATTATTATTTTTAAGTTCCCATCGGTTGACTTAGAAAGGCGGTCTTATGTAAACGAGGGGCACCATCGTAGTTGTTTTTTGGTCCACGGAGCGGCGTTTGCGTTGGGCACCATTGCCAGCGGCTTTGTGAGTGCAACGCGCCGTCGCGTAATTCCTTCTGCTTCAGTTCCCTTTTTGCGCTTGTGGGCTTTTTTTTTGGGTTGGACGTTGGTTGCAACGCGAGCTGAGCTCGAGGACATCTTTTTGCCAGCCGTACAATGTGTACACGGCCACCTGATGCCTGCCTGAACGGTAACGCAGACTTCTGTGCAACGTAATCCAGCGCAGCATTTCAATTTATCATCTTAGCAGCAAGTACAAACAAAGGCGAGACCCTACAACACCCGTCAGTGTTCGTTGAGTACATAATGTAACGTGAACTGCCCTGTGTTTTCATAAAGGCATGAATGATTCACTGCTCGTATTGCATCTTCCATAAAAAGAGTTGTGCACCACCAGAGAATTGTTTTGTTCTTCAGAGCTTTTGAAGGTTGGGTTCTAAAATGTGCTATTTAGTTTCCCTTTTTGTGGCAAATTTTCCACCTTGTACCATGTATGTTGCTGTACAGCTCTGTGCACGTCAGTCATCATGCTCGATTGGGTTAGTTTGCATATGCCACAATTGGCAGAGCTGACGCCGCTTCAGGGTCTTGAGAAAGTCTGCACAAGAGAGGAACGTTTGTGGCCGGGCACGGAGCCATATGAGTGGCAGGTGTAAAAGCCTCAAGCTGCCCGTAAGCGATCGTGTGAGAACATTCTTCGGAACCCCTTGTCAGGTTCTGTTGAGCTGCTGGAATTTACCCACCGTGCAGGCACGGTGGAGTAGCGCTGCTGTGTGACGGCAAGAAAATACCCCAGGTTCGATTCCTGGCTCGGGCGCCTCCTTTCTGTGCGGAGGTTGCATGTTCTTCCCATGCCCCCGTGGATTGTAGCTGGCTAATCCGGTTTTCTGCCACAGTCCAAAGACGTGTTGTCTAGGTTAATTGTCCTCACTAAATTGCCCCCGGTGCGGTGAGATGTTGTAACATGCTCACCCCTCTTCGCTGCATCGCTGTTAAAAAGAGCTACATAGCTCAATGGTTCCTTCCAGCTTAAATAAAATGTCACTGTCTGATCTTCCTTCAAGCGTGTAACACGTCCTTCAATTTATAATGCTTTTGGCTGACATCACTGCCCTGACTTGGATTCCCTCCTCGTGTTAATTAGCGAATATTGTTTCTGTTTTTTTGACGTTGCTGAAGAGTGATCAACAAGTGGGAAGTCAACTTGGAGTAAACGATAAAAGCTTTGGTTGGTTTACACCTTATCTGGTACCCTCAGTGTTAAAACATACGTGCATGCATGCATAAAATAAAAACATTTGCGCCATTATACATAGAATAAAGATGAGTGTCTTTCCTACCAGGGAAAGGGGCAGGCATTCAAAAGAAGGTTGGACCGAAGGAAATTACGTTGTTATTCTCGGTGACCTCCAACAGAGTTTTTTTTTTACAAGTGATGAGTGTCCGGGTGCCTATGCAGCGGTAACGTCCACACATCCACAGAAAGATGGTCCTGCCCGAGACGATTCAATTACTGCCTCGGGCACCTTACTACGTGGAGTTTGTGTTCTCCTCCTGCGCCTGTGTGGGTTTTCTCTGGGTTTTCTCGTTTCCTCCCACATCTGACAAAAAACCCCCCCCATTAATTAGTTTGTTGACAACATCAATCAATGGACACTGTCTGGAAGGTAGGTGCCGGCTGGCCACCTGACTGACTGGACCTCTCTCTGTAGTTCCCTCGCGCTTCTGTGTCTCCTCTCCGAATGAATACCTTTCACTTTTAATTAAACGTGTGCGTGCGTTATATATTGTAAACATAATTACGTACAAGATTACAATAGGTTATGCAGGTGTTAAGATCTTAACACCTGCATAATCGCCAGATACGGTAAAACCTATTGTAATCTTATATTTGTATACTGGCAAAAAAGTACCTATAATTACGTACAGTTTGTTGAGTGTGCACCAGCCCTGGTGTTTTTGTGCTGCCAGTGCTTGAAATATGGTGAGAGTGACACGTGAGCGAAACAATTCAATACCATAGGACAAAGACAAAGATCGGCACATGAGCAGGTGGGTGACCAGCACCACGCCCGGCCGCCTTTGTCTCCCTAGTGGCAATATTTACACATTGCATTAAGAACTCATTTGAGGCTGAGTCGACCTCGGAGAGGCC
>JAZEWT010000008.1:18225804-18242281 GCA_036362905.1 Mordacia mordax | reverse complement strand
CGACGACGACGACTGCTCGAGCGGCGGGACGTCGGGCGCCGGCTCGGCGCTTGGGCTCGCCATCGTGTCCACGTCGCTGGGGCACAACCTGGCAACCGCCTCCGCCGCGGCGACGGCGACGGCGACGACGACGGCGGCGGCGACGACGACGACGACGGCGACTACGACGACGGGCGGGAACGGCGGCGGGCACGGGCCCGGGCACGGGGGCAGGAACGGGGGAACGGAGCTGGGCAGCCCGCGCTCCGCGTCGTGTGAGGGGCTCGACGTGGAGGTGATCCGCCGGGAGCTGCACGCGATCCGCAATACGCACGCACGCCTCGAGGGCATGGTGCAGGAGATGGGCATGCAGTTCCAGACGGAGGTCACCAACTTCAAAGAGTTGCTCGTGGAGGAGAGATTCAGGCAAGTGGGGGTTAACGGTTCATTTGTTTCTAAGTTGTTTTGTCATTTTTCCCACCCCAAGCCTTCCACCACTGTGGTGATTGTTCCGTTGGCATTATGTCATTGGCGTCATGTCATGAGACAGAAAATGTATTTCATGGTAAGAGTGTCCCACAGAAACACCTGCTGCCGAGCTGTTTGTCAGATTGCTTCAAGTCACCTTGTCCACCCAGCACAGGGCAGCACATTCTCACGTGCTCTGCTGTGCGAGAGTAAAGTTCATTGCACGACATTCGGTCGGATTTCTAAGTTTTTGTCGAGCTTAAATTTAGTAATATTAAGCGCAGAACCGCCTTTCAGCTGCAGCGTTTTTTTGTTGTTGCTGTTATCGTCATTAGTGGCCAGGCCCTGAGCATCGACTGTCACAATTAACAGAGTATTGCACGAGTTGTGAGGGTGTGAAGTTCAGCCTGAATAATTTGGATGCTGGACTCTCCAGCAATTTCCCTCTTCATGAAGCTCCCTAAAACTGATTGACACGGCGCATTATAATCGTATTACGGACCGTGACATATTTCCTAATTATAGTAATTGTGTCAGGATTATGCTCTCCCTGTGGCTTGTGATATTGCACTGAATGCCCAAAAGACATTATTCCACACACAGTGATTGTATATTTTTAAAGCTGTTTTCAGCTTTGTAATACATCGGCGGTCATGTGAGTCATTCAATTAGTTAACAAAAACAATGCAATAAACATCCCCAGTTTATCCCGATTATGAACCGTTGGCATTAATAGTTGGCCTCGCTGTTGGAATTTTGCCAGAGGCTAGAACATGTAAGTCAAGAATAGGAAGGCTATGAGTCCGTTGTCGCTATCTTACCCCACAATTACTCTGTGGACACTTCCTTTACAAAGGCTGTCAGACAAACGCACGCCTGCGGGGGACACCTATTGTGAGATGCAAACATGTAGCCATCGCTGTAAGACTCGCAGGTTTATTGCAACAAATACTTTTATCATATTTGCTCAAGTGCGGCTCGTGGTTTGGGACAGTCGAACGCCTTCCAGGCGAAAGTGTTACAACACGCTTGCGTTCGCTGCACGCAGCGATTTGAGCGGGTGCTTGAGCCTGGATAGGTTTCACCCTCACGGGCGAGTTCAAGATCAGAAAATCCATCAAGGTACAGCCCATGGCTGCAAAAGCCACGCAGGCCGAAGCATGCTGTGACTGATTTCTTGTGAGTGAAAATAAAATCTAAAATTTGCTACACTATATATATGTTTGAGGCAGGAGGGCTTATCGCTGCATGGATCAGAGCGCTGGACCCCAACTAAGCGGCTGAAAGTTATCGCTCGAGCGTGGGAGTCTGAATTGATGACAAGACATGAGGCTAAGCATTCGTAATATTTGCAAAAGTCCAGCAGAGAACGTAGCACGAAAGTGTTGTCGATGCTCAGTCGGCAAAAATAGTTTCCTGGGTAGTACCGTACATGTGTGCAGGATGAGGAAGGGCTGATTATTGAGACAAGAATTCTAATAGACTTTCACAGGTCCAGCCACCAAGGATCAGATCGTTGGATATTGAGAATTGCTCTTCAGGGCTACTGTTTTTGGATAGCTATATCAAGCCTTCCTCCTCTTTGGCCATCCCAATAGAACAGTTCTTAAGAGCAATTCTAGCATATCGAGCCACGATAACCTACCGCGGTACATTGGTGGGATCTTGTTAGAGAGGGGTCGTGGAGGTCATGTGCCTGTGGTGCGGCAACACATGCGAAATCTAGCAGACGGTGGGAAGTGTCAGCGAGGCAACATCTGGACGTTTTTATCGTTTTTTACACAGATAAGCGAATACAAATTAAGTGTATCTCAAAGCACATTCTATTTTTGCAATTTGGGCTGGTTCAAGTTATTCCTTTGTGATGGTTTGGTTGGAATTGAAATGCGCATATCTTGTTTTTGCCTGTGCACAGTCCCCTGGAGGCCTTGGCTTCAATTACAAGTCAGCTGTGCAAGAGGAATTTGGGGAGGAAAGTGGTGGTGGAGTTGGGAGGGGGCTTCTGCTTTTATACATTGGGTTTATAAAGAAAAGATTTTCACGATCCGTGGAAGTGTTGATAACTTAAGGTCCCAACCTTTTCGGGTCCGTAATCATTTTTTGCAGAGTGGAAGTTTACACATTTCATAAAGTTTACATTTCAATTGTCTCTGCCCATCTCGTCAAATCTCGGGGACTTAGCAGGGTTCAGCCTGCTTTAATGCATGCACACCATGAGCAACAAACAGGTTAAAGTCAGCATTGTAGGCAGTCGACGGATGTGCAGCGCCAATCCATTTGTGTTCTCCACTCGTACACCTTGTTTATGTTCCTGCGCCAAAGTCTGCAAACCCTCTGCCTTCACCAACCCGCATTGACTATTGTAAGGAAGTATTGTCAAATAACGCCGCCCTGACTTACGTGGCATTGGTAGGTACTCATCCAATAGAGGATTTACCAAAACGGGCTGTGCGTACGTGTACTTGTCATACATGTCGTACGTACAGGCTTTGTGGATGCCACGGTTCTGAGTGTTTGAGTCACATATAGATGGCCCGCGCGCATGCGCCTGGTGTCTCGCGAGCGTGTTGGAGCTTGACTGCGGCATGCAAAGCACTGCTCTGTTGAGAAACACGAAAACACCCATGAATGGAGGCTCTTATTGGATTCATTGGTAATAGGTCATGCGTTGTTTGCGGTGCCCGTGTTGGTTGTCATCTCTATCCATTAACAAGTGTTTGAGTGCTGCTTTTAATGTGTATGCAAGGTATTTAATGAAACTGAAGAGAAACGGGATTTGTTTGACTGTACTTCGCCAAACTGTCTCATGTGTGACAGTTGCATGCATTGAAAGAGGCTGGGAAGCGTTGGTGAGAATGTGGCATCAGCAGCTTTGGCCTTGATAAACCTTAGTTTTTAAATATCACTTGATCTTTGCGAAAAACTCAAAGTAGTGTGTGAGCGGGTGACCATCATGTATAATACACGTTATATGTGGTGGTGGACCTACGTTTTAGCAGCAGAGGGCATTATAGAAAAACTGCGTTTGTCATGCTATGCTATACGCAAGGGAGAAAGTTTTTCGATACAGTGTACCGGTAAGAAAGTGGGCAAAACATTCACTGTAGGTAGGAAGGGGGGTTGCAATGTGACCATACCGGTAGGAAACTTAAGCTACTTTCACCTCTGGCTGTACATAAAGGCTCCTCATTTTAACTAAACCCATGCTGACAGGTATGGTCAAATAAACCGCACAACCCACATGCCATAAATATTGCCTTTTGTACAAGTACATCCGTGCATTGGGAAAATGATTGTTTCACAGACATACGTATACAACTTTGGACACTTGTTACAGAACGAATTCTTATGCCCAGTTATCACCTAACAGTGGGTTTCATGCAAAGAAATCGCTCCCATCTCGGCAGACACCCAGTCCCAGAAAACATGGAGAAGACAGTGTAATCCCATAGTTGCTGGCATTTGCTAAAATTTGGTCGTAACAGGGCAAGCTCTTGGGAGCATTACTTTAATGGTTCATTATATTCGAGCAAAATGTGTCCAACTTCTTATTTAATGATGTCCCGTCGGTACAGTGCGAGGTAGAAGTGAGATTTGAACCGATGACCTCTGGAACCAGAAGCGACAGTTGTAATCACGGGGGCCACCCGTGTGTCACGCAGATGGAATAAAGTAATGCGATATGACAAAGGAATTCCAAATTTGAATGTAATGTATTGCATGTATATAGCGCCATTCACGCGGAGGCATCAAAACGCTGCAGGAACGAGAGGTGGTGGGGAGGCAGCCATGCTGCTGGCCGGTGCAAACCTGCCAGACACTGCAGCCCGGTATATCATGATAGCATCGGCCAATTATTAATGCGTTTTGAAGTTGTGGGAGGAAATCGGAGAACCCAGAAAGAACTCTCGCAGAACAGGGGGAGAATGCACGAAATTCGTGCAGAAATGCACCCCAGTTGGCTGTCGAACCATGTCGAAAAAGCGCTTCTTTCTATGAGGCTCAGATGTTACCATTGTGCCACTCCGCTGTCTCTATATGTTTCCAGATCGGGCTAAGCGTAGAGCATTTCTCTTTTTAAGCTTTTGCCAATCACCGCTGCAGGCATCTTCAGGGAATACTGGGTACCCGCAGCAGCGTGCCGGGTTAGCTCGAGAGACAGAACGATAAACATGCAACGCAACGTGGAAAACTGCGCGTGGTTTGCAAGCGGCCGTGAAAATCTCTACGCGCGAAAGATCGCGCGTTTTCTACGCGGATTTTTTTAACGATTCCCGCTATCCATGCGCCTTTAGGTTCGGACGTCTGGAGGATCAGCTGAATGACTTGACGGAGCTGCACCAGAACGAGATGTCCATCCTGAAGCAGGAGCTGGCCAGCATGGAGGAGAAGGTGGCATACCAGTCGTACGAGAGGGCGCGCGACGTGCAGGTGATTGGCGCTTCGGCGGAACGAGCCGCGGCGTGATGTCGGCGAACAAAAATGCTGCGAGCTCCCCGCTCTTAATTTGTCGTCGTTTCTCCTCGCGCTTACTTCGCGTCGATGCTAAAACGATCCGGTGACGCCATCAGCCAGGGCAGGGCAATCTGGGTTGTGGCGAAACACCGGCAATTAAAGTATAATCAAACCCTTTTGAAAGAGAGCCAGCTGTGTTTTAGCGCGGCAAGTTTACGCCTTGATTGAGATTTGTTCGGGGTGTGCGCGTAAATACCTCGAACTGCATCATTCGGAGCGAGCCCGATCTCATCGCATCTCGGGAGCCCAGCAAAAGCCTATAGTCTCGTGGTCAATTGGGGTGACCACACGCCTAAGAGCTTTTGCAGGACGCTGCTGAGCTACGTTGTCAACAGGGCAGTGCAGCACACTATTGTTGTAATGGATTATGCATTGTGCATGCACTTGACCAGTCTGATGAAGTGTGTTCAAGGTCAAACAGAGTCAAATAACTACCACAGCCTGCACAGCATGTGGGGGAACTTATTCAGCAGTTAGGTGACAAATGGGGTCTGTTTACCGAGTCACTGTTGATATTAACGTGTGTGTTTTTTGTTTTTTAATCATTCCGTGTCATACCTTGGAAAGAATGTAAAATTAAGTGGCCAAATGTAGTTGTGTAAATACAGCCACAATTTCCAAACCGTCAAGAAACGTTTGTTAAAATAATTCGCACCATTGCTATTCCTGATGAAACTTTTAAACGATAAATTTAAAAACATTTCCACACATCCTACATATCATGTATTGTTCGGTCACACTTGAAATGTATATTAGTATAAATATTAATAAGTCCGTTCTCACTGGCTGCACAAGGGGAATTAAAGTGATGGTGTTGCATTACCATCGGGGTGCACACAAGTGGAAGGAGACGTAATGAAATAACACAATGGTGCCAAAGCTCAAAAGTGTTTGTCATTTCCCCATATATTCCACTTTTCTCCTTGGACGAAAGAGAAAAATCTCATTATTTTCCTCCACCGAAATGACAGGCTTAGCAACATATACATGAGAGGGAGCGTGGCAGACAGGTGATGTGCATTTCCTAGCATGGGTGACTTCCAGGGTCACTGAGAGCGAAGCCCCCTTTGCGCTGAAACGCATTGATTTTTGGATCCTTCATTTGATTTCCAAGCCCCAAAATTTCCTCGGCATGTCATTGAGCTGGTGCCGTACGTCACGTTGCCGACCTGTTTGGAGCACTCTGGGCCGGTCATCTCCTTCGCTGCTCGCCCTGAAACTGCTCCCTGCCGCTCCCTCTTGGGGACAATTCATTGGCCCCCCGACTGGTCGCGGTATGCGGTTTTTTTATGGCACACTGTCATGCTGATGGGAATCTGTAAATGGCGTTGTTGTTCGTCGTGTTGTTGGACAGAACGTACGCTCCAGTGGCGGTGTTTTCACACAAAAAAGCCTGCTCGACCATTCTTTGTGTCAACGAGTCGGCTTTGTTTGCGCGCTGTGCTGTGAATCCAGTGAACCGAGTTCGATCAGGGTGACCAGGTGTCACGTGATTAGCCAGTTATATATGAACCGGTCCTGAGTGTCCTCCCGTTCAGAAATCTGCACTGATGAACTTGCTGACGTTTGGTCAGACGACCCCCGTGACCCAACCGTTTGCAGAGGCTTTTTTCCAGCAGTGAATTGCCAAAAGCCTGTACTTTATATTTTATATTAATCTATACTGTTTCAGGGCGGCGCGGTGGCCCAGTGGTTAGCGCTGACGCCTCACAGCAAGAAGGTCCCGGGTTCGAATCTCTCGGCTCCGGTGCCTTTCTGTGTGGAGTTTGCATGCTCTCCCCGTGTCCGCGTGGGTTTTCGCCGGGTACTCCGGTTTCCTCCCACAGTCCAAAAGCATGCTCCTGGATAGGTTGATTGGCTCGCAGACTAAAATTGTCCCGCAATGCCCGGCGATGGACCGGCGTCCCGTCGTCGGGTGTATTCCTGCCTTACGCCCTATGTTTCCGGGATAGGCTCCGGCTTCACCGTGACCCTATATAGGATTAAGCGGTTTCAGATAATGAGATGAGATGAGATACTGTTTCAGTTGGAAAGAACTCGTTGAAGTCACGTTATAGCTTCCACCTGATGTGGGCCCTCTGAAAAGCTCAGATCAATAATAATAACTTCCTTTCCTAATGTCTGGCAGACAATAATGTTAACTGCTTCGTAAAGCCGAGGAAACCTCTAACGTGTGAGGCGAAACGTCGCGATGAGGGGAGAGAGGGAGCGATTGACGCGGCTGTCCCGAGGGAGCAGCTTTTTTAAGCAATCATCATGCATTGAGCCGTGAAAACCTACATCGTTATAATAATGTTAACATTTTCTCTTACATCCTTGTGTACTGGTCTTTCTACCAACCAACTTATACCTTCATTTTATTCTTGTCTTGTGTATGGAATGCACTATTTTTTGGGATGGAAAATTTGTTTAGAAAGGGCATGCAGGGCCAAAGTAGCCACTGTTTTAGTTTTTTGTGTTGAAAACTGATCTGGTGCCCCCTCGTGGTCTGCAGGAAGGTCTAGTGGAAGGACTAGTCATGCAGTGTCAAGTGTTACGAATTATGCTCAACAGGGCTCAGTGTCACTGGGGCAGGTTCATAAAAATATATTTTAGGATTGTACACTACGTGCTATAAGTGTAAATACAGGCGTGCAATTCCTGATCAGGTTAATTTTACATACGTTTATGTACATTTCAGACACTTTTAGACATGTCGGTAATGAGTACAGTATAATGAAGTGGCTCTTTACTTAGATACATTTTGCCGACATGCATATGGACAAATTCATATGACTGCGATTCAAATGGGATCATGTTCCCACCCCTCCCCATATTGATACGAGAGAAATGCTTATTAAATACCATGTTACTGAATGCACCCGGATGATATGGCTTCCTTATCCACCCAGGGAGTTGGCGGTGGTGTATTCATATTCACGTGCATGTCAAGCCATTGACATATTCCATAAATAAGTCACGTATTCTCGAGCTTCAGATGACAGCCTCACAATGATGCCCCGTATGTGCATTTTTGGGTGATTTTGTTAAGCCCACTGTGAGGTTGTCTTCTGCAGACCTGTTCACATTTTCGAAGTGAAGTGTGAGGATGGACTGCCGCAGAGTAGCTGATCACCTCGGGGTCAAATTTCGGGGCGACCTCAGTGAGAGGCACTGGCGAGTGGTGGCTTTCAAATGCCAGTGGTTCAAATAAAACTCCTATCGATTGCTTTTAAACGGTGTACGGGCATTGACCAAAACAACACTGCCCAGTGTTGTGTTGGTGCCTTATAACGTAATGATACGACTGTCATGTATCACCAGAACAGCCAGTTTGCTGAAAGCGTGTCTGACGAACGCGGTCAAACTAACAGTCTGCTCTATTTATGTGCCCAAGGCATTGTTAACGGAAGCGGTGGGAAGCAGTGATGAAATGTGGGCAGTGAAATATCGCAGCTGTAGCGCGTAGTCAGCAATTGATCCTGTTTCTTCGGAACTTTAGCACCGTGCACCTGTCACAGTACCAAACTTGCTTATAACAGCACGCTCACAGACCCATAGTGTGACCATGGAAGCAGGTAGCATTGGCAGCTTGGTGTGTAAGGCAATGCCCCTAGTATGCATTGACGGGATCTCGGTAATGTTTGTCCAATCATCTTCCAAAGGCCGTTCTCTAACATTGGTTGACATTAGCCTGTTTTCTTTAAAGGTTTTGAATCGGATTGTCGTATAACATGACGACAATGGTCACACGTATATAGTTAATTGCGAGGGATGTCCAGAGAGGAGTGGGGTGATGGAATTGCATGCATGTGCTTGGTGGATTGTTACATTGCAGGAATATGAGAACTGGTAATGACTTTGGGGTGCGGGGTAGGCCTTAACCCAGCTGTGGAATGAGCATGGCTGATAGATGGTGGTGTTTGGGATTGTGGCAGAGTATTTGCCGCTGTGCTAACCTTACACGTTAAACCAAATGCAAAGATCTGCCGTATAGAGTTAAGAGACTGTGTTGGGTCAGGTGCTATTAGTGAGCACCAAATAAAGGCCAACACGGACCCACTCGGGTTGGGTCGCGAGGACTATGCCTGGCCGCAATTGTTTCCCGAGTGGGGATGTTTACACACCGCACCCAGGACTCAATTGAAGCGGAAGTGAAACTAGGAGAGGCCCAGAATGGGTTCAGAATATTGCCGCTGGTGTTGGCCGTGAGCAGGAATCGAACTCGGGTCATCAGATTCGTAGCGCGGCGTGCTGAGCACCACGCCACCGCTCCCCACGCCACCGCTCCCCACGCCACCGCTCCCCACGCCACCGCTCCCCACGCCACCGCTCCCCACCCATTCTCACCCCCAAGCGCATAAAACCACATACGCGGAGTTAGCGCCAGTCACTTCGCTGATCTGCCGTCGTTTTCGTCTCGCCGCGAGCCCAGGAGGCGCTGGAGGGGTGCCAGACGCGCATCTCCAAGCTGGAGCTGCAGCAACAGCAGCAGCAGGTGGTGCAGCTGGAGGGGCTGGAGAACGCGAACGCGCGTGCCCTCCTCGGCAAGCTCATCAACGTGCTGCTTGCGCTCATGGCCGTCGTGCTGGTGTTCGTGTCGACGGCCGCCAACTTCATCACGCCGCTGGTGCGCACGCGTAACCGCATCCTGGCGACGGCGCTGTTCGCCACCTTGCTCGCGTACCTCTGGAAGAACTGGGACGGGCTGTCCGGCCTGCGGACTAGCGCCCCCCCCAACCGCTCGCGAGAAGCGCCGTCGCTGGCGCTGTGACACGAGCGCTCCGAAACCCGTTTCTACTCTCGCGTATGTGCTGAGCAGCCAGCTTAAGGGCTCTCCATGCAGGTTATCCGTCTCGTCTCTTTCATACGGTTCTGGATGGGAAGAAAAATCATTTCCGGTTTTACCAAAAAAAATCTAGTGCAGAGGACCTTTTTTAACTGTCCTTTATGGGTATATTGGTAACTGCCTGTAATTGGGTGATGTTTGACTGTGGTTTGTGGTTCCTCTTTGACAAATACTTTCCCCAGTAATACAGTAAATCCCACCGATGCAGGGATCCGCATGGAAAGTATCGCTTCCTATGCAAGTGTCCTGCTTGTCTTTGGGCCCCACGTGACCTGATGTTTGTTTTAATGTAAGAATTTCAAGAGTAATGTACTTGCATTGTTGAAGTGAAGTGCCCACAATCTACGGCACTCAAGGCAACGCGACGATACGTTTTGCACTTCATTTTACTCTGCATGAAACAGAGTGCACATAGCATTGCCTTTTACTACGCAACGTTTTGGAAAGTTTTTTTTTATACTTGGAGTGGGGGAAGAAAAAAAAGTTTGAAAAAAAAAATGTAGTACTGTAGTTAACTGGGTTGCGGTGTTATTATATAACCTGCCGGCTGTTTGGCAATGTAGAATTTAATTTAAGTTTACCGTTTACAACATCAACATTTCAACCAAACTTTGCGTTATTTTTGATCATTAAACTGGCCAATGATTTGGTCAGTATTTGTTAAGAATGTCGTGTGGTTGACATCCATCCGTACTTTTGACACTTTCTTCCACTATCATATCACGAAAAGATTATTGCCTTAGATTGCTGTATTGTTGCCCCACTGCAAGCTGTTAGGATGCCATAATCAAGCTGCAAGTCGCATGTTCGGTGCATTTATATCGGAGGTTTTAAATTGTGAATTGAATTGAATGTTACGCTTCCAGTATGTGCTCCATAAATATGGCTCAAACACTTTAGGGGAAAACACACGTGGTGTTGTGAAGGTGTGAAATTATTTTTTTTACTATTTACGCAGTTGCACCCGTCACCATCAGAAACACGGTTTCTGCGGTTATACGATGTAATTGAATTGACCCTGCTTTTAGCACAATTTGATAATTAAAAAATCACACCAGTGGTGAGCATGGGTATACTTGTAGTGATGTAAGAGTACAGTACAGCAATAATGTCACTGGCAGCCACGGTGGCTGGTGGATAACTCCATGCACAGAGGAAACCAGTACAGGTGACAATCCAGAGATGCCTTGACCTCTCAATATCACGACAATAACCAATTTGTCAATCCCCTGCTTGATGAAGGCATCTTCATTGGCCATACGACACCACACTGCTCAGTGCACGTTGGTGAATAAAGATCTGCGAGGGGGTTGATTAGCCGAGAATGGCTCAGATATCACTCGCCACCGATGCGAGTCGCGGCCGGGAATCCGAACTCGGGTCGCCGAGTTTCTTGAGCAGTGCGCAAACCGTTGAGCCAGCCCTCGATTTTGCCCGTGCGCCAAGCAGGTCAGCTGTGCTGCTAAAATGTCCACATCGCGTTGCGGCGGTGATGTCAGTGGAAGCCGGTGGCCGATTTGCACAGGGACCAAGAGGAGATTAATAATAATAATTGCATTCATATGACTTGGCTGCCAAGTCTAATCGCCGCCTCGATTGATTTATCGACATACTGATTCAGCGAGAGTCGAGCATGTTGGTGAAGGTCACATGGAGTGAATGTTAAAATCAGGTGTTGTGAAGTCAAAACTGATGGACTGCTTTGTAAACAATACATAGATTTTTATGGCTACAACGGAAGACGGCCATATTAATTCATGCCATTATGATAGAGGGTTGAGCAGCTGTACTTTAGTATAGTGCTGCCACTTAATTTTCAGTGTCATTAAAGTAACCATAATGCCAATTTAAGCTAAAGTTATCTTTGCTCCTGCGTTGCAGAAACTCGGACCAAATGTGTTTATCAGCTCTGTCACAATGCTTCTGAGAGCCATGTACCGGAATGCCCAGATTACGTGGGGAGGGGGAGTAAGAATCGGAATAACTGCAGATTATGAAAAAGCACGACCTCCTTTTTGACAATAGATGTATCGACACTACAGACTTAATTCATATTTGAAGTTTTTACAAATCTGTCATGCTGTATAAAGAATAGTGTGTTTTTCTTGCTGCTGGAAATGTTTAGCTGAGGCTTTGGCAGAGACGAAACCTTGTGAATTAAACTAGCAGGTATCCTTATTCCTAATCCTGTTAATGTTCTTGTGACCCTTAGGCCTGAAGACAGGGCTGTGCTTTATCAGCACTATCATAACCAAAAGGCAGTATATCACCGACTATGTTCTAAAGCTGCTCACGTCTTGGTTTGGCCAGATAGTCCCACTTTCAGGCAGGCGTTCCCCAGTCTCCCCTTTTGTGACGTGTGGGATTTTTTCACCACATGTGGCCTCATACTCAGTTGTTGATTGACAAAGGTGCGGCGCTTCAGAAGCGGAGGGGGGGGGTTATTAAAAAGTGGTTGACGACTTAAGGAGAGAGGAGCTACCAGCTGACACATGTGTCCCCGTTAAGCCTACTGAAAATAGTGTATATGCATGCCGGTTCAGCAGCGAATAATCCAACTGATTTGTCTTGGGGGCTGGCTTCTGGTGCTTTTATAATTCTGGTTTGAAAGGTGTATTTTTAAAAAAATGAACCTTGCCAATAAGTACATGCAGTGTCATAAGGAAGTGTGATACCAATTGAGCCACAACCTACAATTTGGTCACTTGCTGAACTGCTGTGCTTTTATCAGCTTCATGCACAATCTCGGTAGCGACAAGGGCATGTTGTTGGCTGCTCACTGTGGAACACAACATTCCAATAAAGTTGCAGCGGCTGTCACATTACATTCACAGTTCCACTTTGTTTCCTTTTCCGAAGTTAATGTTTGCACAATGTTTGTGTTCTTGTGCGACCGATAATGTTCTATCACCGATGTTTCTCTTATTTCTTGTTCTTTTTTAAAAAAGATGTTTACAAAATAATGTCCTGAGTTTGTGTGTGTGTGTATATATATATGTGCATTTACTACTGATTTGTTTATTGGATGCAGACAATTATAATAAATACATGAATAAAAGAAGAAACTTTGTATACATCGGAGCCTCAGGATAAAACCTGAGCTATCCAACGTTTGTCAATTTTGTACAAAAATGCTGTTTCTGTACTGAAAAGGTCACCAACTGTACATTATTTATACACTAAATGGCCTGTTATAAACCACTTTTTTCTTGGATAAACATCCTAAAAATGAAACGTACAGAATGTCCATTGTTTTATTTTTACCAAAAGCTTAACTTGCTAATGGGTGGTGGTGACACGCTAGATTAAACTGTTCGTAAACACGGCCAAGTAAGTATTTATAATGCTTCATTAATGAATCTTCATAACAAAAACACGAGTGAGCCATCGACAGCTGTGAGCTATGAACTGGGTTCCTTAGACATCACTGTCCCCCTACGAACACCGATCACAGACTCAAGGAGCAAATGCTGTTCGTGAGTGCCTATGAAAACCGGGACGGTTCATCAGGGTGCCATGTGGCCAACACCTCACCTGACTGCCTGTTTCCCCAGTGCTGGTACTTGCGCACGACTGTACCCGTTTAAGGCCGAGTTGACCTTGGGGAGGCCCCAAATCGATTAAGTTATTCACCACTTACTGGTTGTCAGTGGGAATCGATTACAGGAAGCCGGCTTCGAATCCGTGCTCTAACCACTATGCAACCGCTCCCCACAACCTGCTCCCCACAACCACGCACACACCAATAAATCATTTTTTTTTAAACAAATCTAAATGCGGTGTGCGTGCGCCAAGAGCCACGAAAATGAGAGATGCGTGAGATAGGGATAGTGATATGGTACCCTGCATGCTGTTGGACTGCTATGCCGTTAATTACATGGTGTAGGGGGGAAATTAATCAGATGCCAAGAACACAGCAGTGTCTGATGGGAATGCTGCTGTGTGACATGGCACGGAGCGCCATTGCTCGCGAGAGGAGGTTCAAGTCTCATCTCATTGTCTGAAACCGCTTAGTCCTATACAGGGTCATGGTGAGCCGGAGCCTATCCCGGCAGACAGGGCGCAAGGCAGGGATACACCGAGATTCAAGTGATGGCTGAAATTTAAGTTTGTCATTAACACCGGGGTCTTCAAAGGAAAATAAGTAATAGGTGACATTCAGGGCAATGGTGCTTCATAGCACAAGAGGCTTGAAGTCCGTTCAAAAAACTGGTTATCATTATGCTACGAACAACGGCAACTACCCAAAAGTTGCCTATTATATATTTTCATAGAGTGTTATTGATGAATGTGTTGAGTTCCGTGTGTGTGCTACTCTCCCGAAACTATTTTCATCGTATCCGAATATAGTCGAGTCATTGAACCATTAATCGTAATTTATTCCTTATATAATGATGGTGTGCGTGGGGGGTAGGGAACAGCAAATAAATCGTTCGAGGCCCATTTTTGGATGCAACCTAAGACATCTAGAACACTTCCCTGCAATACTCGAAGATCTCATCTCATCTCATTCTCTGAAACCGCTTAATCCTATATAGGGTCACGGTGAAGCCGGAGCCTATCCCGGAAACATAGGGCGTAAGGCAGGAATACACCCGACGACGGGACGCCGGTCCATCGCCGGGATACTCGAAGATCGTGTATCGTAAACAAGAAGAGCCTGTCTCTCCGAGAGTGATTTTTTTTATTGAGAAGAGAAGAAGAGCCGTGCCTGATGGAGAACACGCGCGACGGCCGAGGTGGAACACGCGGCCGTCCCCTCTCACAAGACCGCTGATGAATGTCTCCTCTAATCAAGCCCCGTCAGTAATTAGGGTTGTTTCTCGACCGTGACAGTCGTTGTGAGTTGCTGATGAAGACAGGGTTGGAGGGAGAGAAAGTGGGCCGTTAAGCCAGGACCAGAATCGTCACTGACGGTAACTATGTTAACGGTAACCCTTGCACTCTGGTGTTCAGGATAGGTTTCACTACGATGTTGTAGTCATATACACATTTATTTGAAAGTCCGATTTTCTCGAACAGTCCAGACAAGCTGCTGAACAGGCGGCTGGGATTATTTTGGCCGTACAATTCGGCACGGCACAGAGATAAGTGGCTGAAACATTCAATACGATGCGGGTGGGAAGGGGGTTGTGACACGATAGTGTTTAGGTTACATTCACCTCTGTGCCAAGGTGAAAAATTGCTCTCGGTGCTTTGCGATGGACCGGCGTCTCATCGGAGGTATAGCCCTACCTTGTGCCGGGATAGCCTCAGGCTCATTGCGACCCGCCACAAGATTAAGCGGAGCCTGATCCTGAATGAACGACGGCCCATCGATGATATGGCTTACAACGGCTCTGTGCCAGTAAGCACGTGGGGGCTGTCGCGGACTTGGGTCCCCGATCTCCCATCTGGGATAAGCGCTGTCACCAAACTAGAATCTCACAGAGATTCGCAAAAATCACGCCGGCGAACAGAGTTGAAACACCGTGGTTCGAAATCCGAACATCGCATCTCACCGCCTGGCTTTGGGCATTCCTCAAAGACACTGGTGGGACCATCAACTGCATTGGGAGCACTCCCAGACAGTGGAGTGTACCTCCTGAACATATCGTCATGTACATGCATGGAATAGGGTCCGTGGTTGAAAGCCAGGTTTTTATTAAGTTTAATAATGCATATCGCAAAGGCTCTGGGAGTACATGGTGCATGCGTTGTTTTTTTTTCTTCTGAAATATAAAAATAACCGCAACAATAGTCGGAGCTACCAAAAATGCCCCGTGGTGTAGTGGAGAGCACGGCTGCGTTTGAAACGGTGGAACCGGGTTGGATACCTGCGGAAATAATTTTTATTATGTATGTGGTATTTAACGTTTAACGTGTCGTGACATTTCTTCAAATTGATGACAAACACACGTGTTTGTGTTACGAGTGTAATCACATTTACTTTTAGTCATTATGCAAATTTACGGCTCCAATTACGTAGTGAAGAACAGCTTTACTACTCAATTTGAGCAGTGTGACGTCATCACTCATGGATAGCTGGGTGAAAAACTCTTGAGGCTGTGAATCATGAAGTACTGGGTTCAAATCTAGTTTTTTCATTTAATATATTTTTTTAAATTGTATCGTAAACACGATGTATATATATTTTTTATTTTTCATGTTAATGAAACGTGTGAACATATTTACAATGACGATGACTTAATAACTAGAACATTACCAACTCTCACCAAAGCCTCTGGGGTACAGAGGATAATATGAATGCCCCTCAACGAGGCAACCCGGGTTCGAACCCAGCAATGTATCATTATATTCTTTTACAAATTTAAATTTGGCGTCATCACAGTGTAAATACTATACCGCAACAGCGGCACTCACTTCCGAACGAGGACGCAGTGGTTCAAGGCAATGGAAGGCGAGCTTGGCAGTCGGAGATGCCGGGTTCAAGTCCCACCAGAGATATGTGGTGACTATACGGAGCACTGAAATACGAAAGATGGTGACGTGTAACTGTGTTTCCCTGCTGTACAAGGCACTGGTGGAGAGGAGACCGATGGAACATTGGAGCGGATTTGAAGGCGGTGAAGTGTGGTGGCTGGGTATCTCTCCCTGTATACAAATGGCTGGTTGGTGTCTCCCTGTGCGTACATGGAAGGTGGGTGCAAGAAGTGAAGTGGAGGAGACCTGCAGGGGCGGAGAAAC
>JAZEWT010000008.1:18120184-18139837 GCA_036362905.1 Mordacia mordax | reverse complement strand
CCAGCTGGCCACCGGATATCGGATTCACGCTCACGGCCAGCACAAGCGACGATTTTCTGGAACCGGGTTCAGAAAATCCTCCACTAGGTCGACTCGGCATCATAATGAGTACGGTGGCGGCGGAGTGCGACCGTCGCCAAGAGGGAGACAAAGGCGGTCGGGCGTAGTCCTGGGCACCCACCGCGCTCGCGTGACGCGCTCGCCTTCGTGCGCTCGCCCAAAAGCAAGCGTGTTCAGGCCATGCGGGGGATATTTTTTGTTTTGAGAACGTGTCTGTGGTCAGTGTGTCCTGAGCGCGCGAGCGAAGCTATGTGTGTGTGTGCGTGCGTGTGTGTGTGTGCGCGTGTGTGTGTGTGCGCGTGTGTGTGTGTGCGTGCGTGTGTGCGTGCGTGCAGAGCGGTGGCGCAGTGGTTTTCACACTGCGCTCTGAACCCTGTAAAGCAGAGCCACGATTACCTACCACTCGCCGCCAAGATCGGTGCACGATTATCTTAACCGGTCCTGGTGGGCATCCCCTGGGTCAACTCAGCCTTAAAGCAGTACCCAGTGCCCTGTGCAGACAATCAAATGTACCGTACCAGGCCTTCATATTTGCTCACGCACTAAACAGCATTTGACCCAACAGTCTGAAGAGACTTTACGGGCGGTCTTTATCTTTGCGCAAGTGGGCGTGCGAATTCCGTGTGTGGTGACAGCGCGCGGCACTGCAAACCCGGCGACCCGAGTCCATGGAGCATCGGCCACGATTTTCTGAGCCGGTCCCTGGGCCTCCCCTAGGTCGACTCAGCCTCGCGCGGAGTAAACCTGTGCGGTGTCTCACCGTAGCAAATTCAGAGGCAAAGGCGTCCGGGCGTAGTGCCTTTAGAGTTCGTGCCCGGAGCGATAAAGACGGGCAGGCTTCCACGCTTCCATCACCACGTGTCATGCAAACCTCAATATATGTTCGCTAACAGCACTTAACGCTGCTGTGTACGTGGCTAATTGGGTGTGTGCGTGCGTGCCAGTCATCTCAGTCTGATCATCAGTGGTTTGGCTGGCATCCAGCCCTCGTGCAAAGAATTCAACAGAGGAGCCTGAGCCCTATCACTTGCGCCGTGACGATGCCTGTTTTGAGATTTCCTCTCAGGAGCGGCTCTTTCGGGATAGCCGTGTCGAGCGTTACTCCTCTCTCCCTTCGCGACGCTTCGCCTCCCACACACTGGAGGCATCCTCAATCTTAGAATGCCTAATGATGTGGAGGCATCCCGGGTCATGCGGAGATCAGAATGCAAAGTTTGCAACTTGAGTATACTAGAACATTTGATGTATAATTGCTACGATAAGCTAGTTTGAGATCACCACCAACCGTGCTGTCAAGTGGAACTCTGCGGCAGTGCGGCGCACTGACGTAGCATTAGCGCTGCCGAACCAGGCTCTGATCGAAGCGGAAACTCAGCTTGAGCAATCGATGTCACAGCACCAAGCACATTGATTGTCAACGATGAAAAGGTCATTTCGTTAGGAAATGAGCATTGATGATCATCTCCTGTCTACAGGCATGAACAAGTGGCTGAAAGAAAATTCCACATTCCCGTGGCGGGGCGAGTTTATCCACGGCACCACCGTGGTGGAGGGGGTTTGCGTGTTCTAATAAAGCGCAGAGCTGTGTCACCTGGAGCCTAGCACTCCTGCTAGGGTCTCCCCCCCCGCCTTGGTGAACAGGTCTGGTGTAGGCGGGAAGGTTCCAGACAAACAACGGTCAGACAGGCCGCGCAGCAGGAAAGCTAGACACGGCTATCCTTGAAGAGCAGCCCTTGGGAGAGAAAGTCTCACACATGGCTACGTAGACTGCTCTTGAAAACGGCATCACAAGGTCTGCCTCTGGGGAGGCATTCGTGAAGAACTGAGCGTTGGATTGTGGCTCGGGGATGGGGGGGTGGGCAGCCAATCCCCGCACACGTTCAGTATTACCTTGATCATCAGGGGCCAATGACAAACCATCTACCCCGAACACCGCAGACTGCCGGTGTCTGGGTTGCGGAGGGGACATTATCAAAGCATGTGTTTGTCACGCTCACATTCTATTTGGCTGCCAAAAAAACAAATACTGGTGGCGGACACGGCCGGGAAATACATGTACTGGCAGAGCGGATCGGTAACGTGCTGACAGTCAAGTAGGTGACATCAGATGCTGCTCGGTTTAGAGTTTAGACCGGCGCCACATCCGCTGTGGTTCTTGTGGGCGTCCAGACACACCCACGTTGTGCTTTCCATATCGCCCAGACATCCGCAACATTGGTCGGCGCGGAGGTTGGTGCAGTGAGCAGCGCCGCTGCCTCGCAACAAGAAGGACCCGGGTTCGGTTCCCCGCTCGCGTCCTCCCCGTGCGCGCGTGGGTTATCGCCGGGTACTCCAGTTTCCCACCACCTCCAACGACACGCTGCCGTCGATATTAATTTGCCTGCTGAGTAAATTGCGCCGCAAAGCAATGGGCCTTGCAATGTACTGGCGTCATATCCTGGGTATAACCCTGCCTTGCGCCCTCTATAGGCTCCGCCCTCCCCCGCGACCCTGTACAGGATTAAGAGGGCACTGATAATGAACTGAACCCGCAAGATTTCAGACAAAAACAAATGCCGGTATGCTTTGAGTCTGCCTTTAAATCCTTTCAACACGAGTGTCGATTATGCTGATTAGACAATCTCTAATCACACGAGTAAGCAAAAAAAAGACAATCCACAACGGCCTAGCTATTGAGGAAGAAACATTGCCCAACACAAGTTTTCTTTTAAGACAGTGTCATTGACGAACGTGTCCATTATGCTTGTCATTTCACTGAGTAGCCTCGAGCGGAGGAGGCCTTCCTACCGCCGGTCGCGAGGGGTGGCATCACTCCCAACAGCGCACGGACGGCATGGGGATGCCTCATCTCACCCCCCCCCCGGCCCCCAGGGTGAGGGTGGGGCTGGACGTGGTGGCGGAACTTTACGGGCGATCAGCTGATCGCCGCGAGCGCAGTTCGAGAGCGATGCAAAGCGACTGTTGGGAGGCACGCGATTTCACACAAACACGCTGCGCGCCACCACAGGGGAGAGACGGTGGGGGCCAACGTGTCTCTGCCACAACCCATCCCACGACCCTGCCACCCGCACGCCACGTGGGGTTGCGCAGCGGTTTCCGTTGCTGCAGGGCCCCCCTCCCTCCGGTCTTCGCTCCCCCCCCCCCCGCAGAGGTGGGAAACGCAGCGAAGCTGCCTCCGTTTCGTACGCACGTGGTCCGGAGCGTGGATGATGTAGTGGAGGTCATTGACCACGGGATGATTGGCTGTACCGGCCAATAAAACGCGATGGTTTGTCACAATTCAAGTCGGTTCCTTCCAGTTGAACTTAAACTGGAAGGAACCGTTGAGATATGCATCTATTTTTTCACAGTTGTCCAGCGGGGGAGGGGTGAGAAAATTACATCAATTGTCAATTTTGTCACGACAAAATCTGGACCCGCATGTCCTTGGACTGTGAAAGGGGAATCGTAGTATCCGGCGGAAACTCGTGGCCACGGGTTGATCATGCAAATTCTGCACGTGAAAAAAGGTACCGGGAATTTCTGCTGCGACGCAGCAGCTCCACTCACCGTTCCACCCCAGTAATCGATCGTGTTACTGCTCTCAAAACAAGGTGAAAAAAGTTTAAGACTGAAATTAACTTGTTTACTCCAGCAAGGCCATAACCGGAGGATTATATTCCAGGAGGGTACTGTTTCATTGGGGTTGTTTTTAATTTAACAGACGTGTTCAGCCGGTTAACGACGAGCGCAGAAGCGCGTGGCAGGAAATCTACGCGTGGGGGGGGGGGGTTTACGCCGTTCCGTACAGATGGAAACAGGTGGCGATTTGCTGGACTGCCGCATTCTGGGCCATCTGTTGTGTCCACGCCCACGAGGAGCCGGGCAGTTTCGTTGCATCAGTGCGACGATCGACGCACATTTCGTGGCATTGCGTGCAGCCACGTGCATAGCCACACCGGCTCGGCATGATTTCAATAACTCGGTCCATCTGTGCGTCTGTCTGCAGCAACGTGGGCTCACCATGACCGTAATACAGAAGCACGAGAGTAGCGGACAGCACACTATGGAGCCCCCGCTTCCTAACGGTGCTGAACATAAACAGTTCACGTGTCACGGTGAGCCATGGGGTGTCCAAACAGTCGAGCGTAACATTAAGACATAAAACGGTGGTAAAAACCGAGATTCTGGACGGCGGTTGCATTTATTTAATTTATATGCGTATTATATTCACTGATAATTTTGCATTTTAAGATTGTAGTTGAAGGTCTGATCGTGTTTTGCAACGCTGTGTATATTTAAAAAAAAATCCTCAAATAATGTTGTTGCTGCTGATTTTTCATTCTGGTGCCGTTGTTGTTGACGTGCCGTTCTCTCCGCAGCTCTGTGCAGCGTGTTGTGACCCTCGGGTGAAACGCGCTCTGTACATGCAATTTACTATTATTATAACCGTCGCTTCCGTGAGTCGCAGTTGCAAGCTGCTGGAGTTAGTGTGCAGCAAGCACTTGTCACACTGAGAACAGGTGTGTGTTATGCATAGTGTGTGCTTTATTCGGGGGGACCGGGGGTTAGTAAAGTAGAATGGTTATGGGTAGATCTTGTGTTGCGTTTAGGTTTCTAAACGTGAGTTTAAGTTTAAAAAGTATCGGAGACCACGCTGGTCAGCGATACCAAATTGGTGGGTTTAAGGTGGACGACCGTGGAAGGGGCGGAATTGGTCGATTCTGACTCCTCCACAAGGGAGATCGCTGCAACAATTTTTTTTTAAATGCGTTCCACCACAAACGAAACGAGCACGTGACGCGGCGTTGCTCTGAGCGGCCAGAACTGTTCGTTGGTTGATGATTGCTTCGAAGAGCTGCTCTCTCGGTGTTCGTTGGTTGTACGAATCATCTGGACACGCAGGTGCGTTCCGCGCACATCCGACGTGGGACCATGAGACTTACACACAACTCGGGGAAGGCCTCCATCCAGCAGTGGACTGACGCGTCATTTATTTCCTCATCAGTCGTGCAGAGGATCGCGGCGAGCTCAGACCCTATCCGGGCAGTCACAGGGCACAAGGCAGGGCCGTGCCCAGTATGGGACGCCAATTCATCGCAGGTAATTTAGTCAGCAGACCAATTAAGCGAGGCAGCAACAGCAGCAAGTCTCTGGACTGTGGGAGGCAACCGGAGTACAGTACAATGTAAAGACCGCACCTGATGAGGGCATATCCGCGCGGGTCTTAAAATCGCACCGAATAAAAGTAAGCAGGGTGCAGCCACATTCCTGGCATTACGATCTCCGTCACGTCACGGAGCGATGTTTGCATTTCAGGATTGGTGGTGGCACGGGCGTGGTCACGCCGATGTTATTAAAGAGGACCCCCCCCCCTCGCCGATTCTAAAGCGGGATTGATCCTCCGACAGACGGGTTAACATTCAACGCTGTTTCGTTCCGCCATTCCCAGCCAGTGGACCGCGAGCGCCACCTATTGGTCCGTGGAGACCAGACCTCAAGTCGGCCTTCGAGGTGCAAAAGATTGTGAGAATCCTCTGAACTATTGTATGTAAAAAGGTAGGTCAAAATGTGGACCACGACCGGATCATTTCAAGGGGTCACTTTCCACACAACCAAGTGAGATCACAGTTCTCTCTCATCATCTCATTGTCTGAAACCGCTTAGTCCTATACAGGGTCACGGTGAAGCCGGAGCCTATCCCGGCAGACACAGGGCGCAAGGCAGGGATATACCTACTATGGGACACCAGTCCATCACCGGCCACCACGGGCAATTTTAGTCTGCAAGCCAATTAACCGATGCAGCAGCATGTTGTTTTGGAAGATGGGAGGAAACGAGAGTGCCTGGCGAAAACCCACGCGGACACGGGGAGAGAGCATGCAAACTCCACACAGAAAGGCACCCGAGTCGAGATTCGAACCCGGGTCCTTCTTGCTGTGAGGCGACAGCGCTACCCACTGGCCCACCGTGCCGCCCATCACAGTTATCTATTCAAGCCAAAAGAAACGCCACGCGTAGTTACTAATCGACTACGGTGCGCTCACTTCATAGGAATGTCGTTGAATTGGAACCGGGCACTTCAATGGCAACACCGGTGGAAGGGAAGAAGACAACAGGGCGGTTTATAAGGAAAAAAAACTGGAAGCATCTCCGGAAGGGAGAACGGGGAAACACCAGCAGCAGATAATAACAATAATCACTACGTATATAAAGCAGCGCCTTTCACCCAGAGCTTGCAAGAAGCTGCGGGCTACCGCAGCGGGGGGGGGGAGCCGGGGGGGGAGCCCGCGGTCAGCCGTCACCAACCCGCCAGGCACTGCATCCTGCGTATCAGGGTTTTTCAAACGTTTGCACCTCAAGGCTCACTTGGCGATGGTGTCCACGGATCACTAGGTGGCGCTCGTAGCCCACTGCTGGGTCGCGACCCACCGATTGAGAAGAGCGGCTAATGTTTATATTACCATGGTATCGGCTAATTGACATGGTTTTTTTTAGTTGTGGGTGGAAAACGAAGAGCCCTGAGGAGACCCATGCGGAAGAGCAGTAGAACACACAAACCCCGCATCGTGAGGTGGGAATCGAACCCCTCTTTGGCAGATAATCATTACAGCGGAGAGAGTACCGAGTGAGCTGACAAGCTCTGGATGCTGGATTCCTTCGACACAACAAACGTGGGCAGAGCCTACAATCTGCGAGGCACATATGTTACCCCCACCGCGTAGCCAGCGAGACGGCAAGATGACCACAACCAACGGTGCAGGCCGGCTACACGACCTTAGTGGAGTTGGTCAGTGTTGGGACACCAACAGGGGGCTCTATACGTCCATAGGCGTGCATTGGAATGCCCGCGTATGCATTTTCCACGTAAACACCAAGGCGCAGAACTGTTTTAAGCAGGCGAGATTTAAAGTGCACTCTCAACTTTCTCAAAAACTAATTTTGCAAGTTCCTTATCCGCACCACCAATTGCGCCTTAGGCGCAAATGAAATCCATTTAATATCCCGGCGGTCTTCACCAGGTCACAGACATTGATAAATTAACACTTAGCAATAAGCACACACGAGGTGTTATTGAAAATATACATTAATTTATTTGTTGTTCAGCCGTTTGAACATCCCACCAGTGTCACCGTGCTCTCCGTCGCGCGGACAATTATACATTTTTAATAATTATTATTATCATCACACACGTGAAGCGCAACACAAACGCTGACGCGCGATTCGGAAGATGGGGACAACGGGCGCGCTCGCTGCGACGCCGTCCATTTCCATTGTTCAGAGGTCACGACCACACTCGCAAGATCGACTTCGTGTTAACGGCATCGCGATTGTCGTGGCCTCCAGTGCCAGCAGGGGCCACAGCAACCAATAACAGCAAGACCTTGGTCTGAAGGAGCTGTAATTGCCGGACTACGGAAGCAACGGACGTCGTTCGTTACTACTGGCAGCAGTTTGTATTGGAAACAATATGTATGTTTTACTTTTACTTTTTATACTTTGCGTTTTTGCTGTTTTTTTATACTTTGTTTTACTTTGTTGCCGCTGTTATATTTACGTATGACTCGGTTTGATGGTGTGGTCATAACATATAGGTCGTCACAAGATTGGTCATTACTCTTTACAGAAGCTCGCCATGTAAACATTCGGATTTAACGGCCTTCCGGACACCCATTGCCTTGTGTTGGTCCGTTAAATCGAGGTTTTACTGTGCACGCAAACGTGGACGAGAAGCAAATACCAGAACGGGCAGTTCCGCACACGATCCGACCATACATCGTGGAGAGAGAGAGAATCGAACTTTATACAGCACTGGTCACAAAACCGTGACGCTCAGGGAACACCAGCACGCGGCTGGTGATGTCCCGAGCTACGAAAACCACGTTAATAAGCCAAGAGGCTTATTACTGCGACGTTAAATATTACACCGGCTACAGTCTTACCTCCCCCCCTACCCCACCTTCCCCCAGCCTGGTCCCAAACGCTTACGCGGACACACGGCACTTCCGTCAGAAAAAAACCCAGCGAGCTCCGTCGCTCGTTACGTAAATATCAGAAGTGTCGCGCCAAGTGAGCGAACGAGTCAAGGTCTCGTACGGTTCACCCCCGTGAGCCTCCTCCTGCACTCACAAAAAGCCAGGCTGGCGATTGCGCCACACGATCCACAAACCAACGCGCGTGGCGGTACACCCCCTGCACGATCCACAAACCAACGCGCGTGGCGGTACACCCCTGCAAAATTTGCTTTCCATCCAACGCCGAAAATTATCTGGGAAACCACAAACCAAACCCGATTGATTTCATTTTCGTAAAATATTCCAGAACCAAAACTGGCGGTGTTGCAATATATATTTTTTTTACCGTGCTATTTCAGCCACTGTGCGGCGACGAGACAGCGCGATAACCGCTCACCCCCCACCCCCACCGTCACCTTCTGCTACGATCGCCATCACTTATTCTGGGTTCACGGGGTCGTTGAGAAATTCTTGCCGGCAGCAATTGCCCAAAAGGCCATTGCTGCATGGCAGCAATTGCGACACCGGGCGGAGGAAGGGTGGCGGGGGGGGTCTACCCGATCACATTTCCATGCGTGACCGCACGCACACACGCACACAGAGCCACAGAACCCTTCGTCCAAAACCACTGCCCTTTTAACACGAGATGGCCCAGCTCTGGTCCGCGTCGCGCCCGTTCAGCGACTCTGCCGTGGCTTTATCAAATCGATGCACCGTCACACGTGGCGCCACGTGCAGCAACGGCCGAGTGCTGCGTTGGGAAGTTAAACGCCATCTGCGCCTCCTGTAAGCGTCTGGGTGCAGCCGTGCAAATGCAGCGCTGCATTGTAGATGGGCAACACCATGGTTACCCCCATTATGCCGTTCCTGTTTTTTTAAAGAAAGTTCAGTTGCTTTAATCTCTTTGGCACACAAAACGGAGCAAATCTAACCCTGCACCTTCACATTCATAAGGCAGATACCAGAGACCGGACATGGAGACAAGGGTGGCATGATTTTCTAGTTTACAAGAGCCCTGAAACAAGACTGGTGTGCCCTTTAAGCCCACTCATACCAAGAAGGCACCGATATTTCTTTATGATCTTGTCTCGGCTGGAGGCTGTTTCACGAATTAAATATATAACTTACACAAGAGGCAGCAAGAGATGCGGCCCAATTGCAAACCCACAGTCTGTGTCATCTCTATACATACAGAACAGCAAAATGTCCACTTCTACAGCATTTGTAATCAGCTGTCAGAAACGTGAAGCGTGGGTTAAAAAAGGCTACCGGATTGTAAATAAAAGCAAAAGCCGCAAGCAAACAGTTGTCTGACTGGCAGCTGCGGTATAACACGGCACGCTAAAGTGCAGATCTTCAGACTCTTCTAAACCCCTGCCCCCCCCATGCTTCAAAGTATTCAGTCATTTTACTGCAAACAGACGTTGTGGCTAAATGGGTCACGCGAGCCAGCACGCATAAGATCTCCCGTATAGCCGTTACAGATTGTAGGGTCAAGTGCCACTGCGCACGCACGCCCACACGTCTCAACGCAGCCGGTGCTGCGTGTCTGGTAACCGAATTGGGGAACCACCACCACCACCACCAAGATGTAAAATCGTGGCCATAAATCAGTGGCTACGGAAAACGGCCCATGTTGCAACCCAACGGCAAGACACGGGCCTCGGGACAGCTGTTGTCGTTGCTTAACTGTTGCGTGGGGTGGGAGGCCAGACCGCAGACCTTCATTTCTCTCAACTGCGACGCAACAGTACTCGGAAAGGATCGCCGAAAATTACTTTCACAAACGGCGCCGGCGACAAATCTCTGCAGCTCCCGAGAGGATCTGCCCCACCGAGCCATGCGTGGGTCTACGTGCTCACAACGGTGTGGCCGTGGGCAATGTGACTCACTGTTGTAGGCAAAAGTCGTGAGCAGTACGGAGCTACGTGATGACTAAGTTGGACGGGGAAGGTGTGGGCGAGACGGGGGAATTTATTTTCGGTGAGTTCAGGGGCAGGGGGTGGTAGTCAGATGTCTGGCAGGGGGCTGGGGGTGATGGTCGGGTGGAGGGGAGGTGCTGTCTGGGAGTCCGGGTAGGGAGGAAAGGGGATGTGGCTGGTGAGCGGTGATGCATGTGGTTGGAGCGAGGAGGTGGTGGTAAGAGAACTGTCGGGGAAATAAACATGAAAATGGTGGCAGGGAGGTGCGATAGCAAGTGGGCCCTGATTATAAATAATCATCAAAATGCATGACAACCTGCCGCTAAGCTCCTGCTGACCTTTCGCTGGTCCCAATGACTCATCACTAACCATAGCTGTCACTCACCCACACGCAGAGCTCCCCGACCGTGCAACGAAACCGTCAGTAGGACACCGCGTGGACAAATAATAATAATAAATAATATTAGATTAAACACAATGAGTGCTAACAATGAGATAAAAACAGACACCAAAAACTCAAGACCGAGACGCAACACCCAAGGCGACTGCCGACCTCACTGCCCGGATAAAAAGGGATGCGCGGCGTGAGTGGAGCGATTGTGCAGCGGAGGAGACGCGCACGACAACGACGGGCTTGGCGAGTGCGCGCGGGGGCAGGTGTCAGGGCACGTAGGTTAGTCGGCGCAATGGTGGGTTGGTGGGGGTGGAGCGAGTGGAGATTGGTGGGTAGTGGCAGTGTAGCGGCGAACGCACTCGCTCTAACGAAACCGGCGACTTGAGGTTCGATTACTGCTCACAGCCAACGCCGGTGACGATGTTCTGACGCCGTCCCCGGGGCCTCTCAGCTAAAGTCAGGGGTGACCGAGACAGCCGCGCGTGGTGCTGGCCGCCCACCCCCTCCTGCGCCGTGCTGACCTTCGTAGGCTCGAGTGCCGTTAGCGGACACCTGTAGTTTTATTAAGGCTGTGTGGGTGATCTTCGTCTTTGGGAGGTCGACGCAGGGAGTCCAGGTGGCGCTGGGGGAAGCCGGGTGACAGCGGTGTCATGCGGCGGGTTGCTGCTGCTGCTGCTGCTGCTGCACAGCCGCGTTGCCGTGGGGCCCGGTGGAAATGAGACCCTGCCTCTGCTTGTTTTTCCTTTGTTCCGTCATCTGCGCGCCGGGGTCACACGGAGGGGAGCAGAGCGGCACAGTCAGTCTCTACGTCCAGCAGCCACATAGGATCGACTGCAGGAATCGGCCCTCAGCACCGTCTACAAGAGCCTCCAGACTCACCCTCCGTACACCTCTTCGTCTCCTTCTCGCATCACTTCCCATCCCTTGCTCTCTATTACAGCAGCCTCCTGCCTCAATCCTTCAATCGCTGATTGCAGAGAGGTTGCTCAGTTTCTGTTGTGGTCCCTCTGGTCCAAAACACCTTCATCCCCTGGCTCTCTGTACCGCTGACTCAATCCCCTCCCCATTAATGTCTCCGTTTTAAAAGCGTTGTTCCTTCGCTGCCTCTGAGACCGTCAGGACTCCATTCGCCAGACCGTTCCTGGGGAACGGCTCAACCATCTCTGAACTGGACAGGGACAACAAGCTGCCTCCAACTCGTACCTTTGGGATCTTCAGGACGGTGACAAATGTTGTTGTGGACACAGCCACTGCCCGTGTTGTTGAATCGTTCTGGTGGCCTTGCAGAAGTCACCACTGGTGAGAACATCTTAAGTTGATGGAACTCTGTGCAGCGTCCACGTGGGTTAAATAAATACCAACTGGGAACGTCTCCAGTGTCTAGGTCCTCATGCCGCTAGCGCATCGTAACCCAAATCTCAGATACGGTCCTGTTTCTAACCAATCTGTGCCTTGCACCTACAAAAATATCTCATTGTAATCGTCCCTTTGTAAGGCACACACCCATGGAGACGGATGTGGTCTGATCAAAACGCTTTAAATATCCTAAATGGTATTGCATTATAAATCTATGCCAATACAATGACAGCTTTGATGCACACGCTAGGAATAGAAGTCTGCTAGTTTTTTTTTGTACAGAGATTACATTGTTACTGCTCACAAGCAATCTTACACGTGAATAAGTTAAGTAAATTTGGATGTCTTGTCCAGACAAATAAAGACGTGTGTCCAAACACAGGACATTTGATTGACTGGCCATGATTTAGAGTTAAAGACAGTCGACAAAAACATTAAGATCTATCCCCCTCCCAATGTAAACTATAAAACTCCCCAATGTTTGATATTATTGAGAGCACATTACTCTTATCTATTACACGCAAGTGACGTGTAATGTACTGTGTACACACATCAAGAGGTGAAAACCAAACTATTTAAAAAAAACCCCTCCAATCCTCTTTTCATCTGTACGGGCCCACATCCTCACATTGTAGCGTTTGTTTCATTTGGCATCAGTCGAGCACTTTGCGAAGCCTCCACCCCTGCATGTGCATGTTGGTCTAAAAACCATTTGACAATGTTATCTTCCCTGCGCACACAAAAACTAAATGGGAAATCTTAAGTTGGTGCCGAGTAATTAGGTTGATCGAAAACTGCACCAAACAACACGGCCGACGAAGTTTTAAAACAAAAAACATGTTGTTGCTCGGCCCACTTGGGCACGAAGAGGAATGTGCAAACGATTCGGATCATACGGCAAGCGTGCGTGCACGTACGCATGTGGTGCAAAGCCTCGCGCCGTGACAGGCTAGGTGCGCATGCGACCCCACGCTCAGCGATTGGGCCGTGGAGGGGTCGCGGTGATGTGGGTGTGGGCGAATGAGAAAGTGAGGGCGACGGAAAATGTGGTGGCGTTCCCCCTTCCCTAGATCGTAAACAGCACGTGGTTTGGAGGGGTGTGGAACATAATGTGGACGTGTGATGATCGGATTGGCTAAAGGGACGTGCAGCGATATCGCGTGGCAGGGTGCCGTCGGAGGGGAGATAAAAGGAGACGTGCGGAAGCGGAGGGGAATTGTCCGGATGGGAGACTGGCAGCGGAGCCACGACGGGCATTTAGAGAGGCGAGTCGTTAGCGAGCGAGGCGCGGGGTGGGTCGTGAGTTTTGTGTTCGTGCTATAGCGTGGTGTTGTCGATATGGTTAGTGTTGATAATGAGTTGGAAAGACAGAAGTCTCCGGTCTCCTCGCTGGAGTGGCAGCCGCCGTGCATGGTGGTGAGAGGAATGGCGTCACCACAGAGCTCGACTGCGCGCCTTCAGAACAGGAGGGCATTCCGGCAGGCAGATTGATGGAGAGGGAACGGCCCGTTTGGGTTGTGCCTTCACACGTATGTTAGAATTCTTCATAAGCACCTCGGTATTCGTGCTCCCGTCCCTGATGAGGCATGACATTTGTGCGCGTTATAAATTGTATGATTATAAATTGCGGGCGGCACGGTGGCCCTGTGGGTAGCGCTGTCGCCTCACAGCAAGAAGGTCCCGGGTTCGAATCTCGGCTCGGGTGCCTTTCTCTGTGGCGTTTGCATGTTCTCCCGGTGTCTGCATGGGTTTTTTCTGGGTACTCCGTTTTCCTCCCACAGTCCAAAAAAACATGCTGCTGCATAGGTTAATTGGTTTGCAGATTAAATTGCCCGCAGTGCCCGGTGATGGACTGGTGTCCTATCGTGGGTGTATCCTTGCCTTGCGCCCTGTGTCTGCCGGGATAGGCTCCGGCTCACCGCGACCCAAAATAGGACTAAGCGGTTTCTGACAATGAGATGAGATGATTAATTGCAAAACACCAAGGCTTCTATGTCGGACTTCAGCTTTTGCTCCCCACGTATTGATTACTCTTCGGAAACGTTAACGCCGAGTCAGATTTAAATTTCCACTTTTGCACTACAGCCTTCAGAACTTTTCCACATTTATCCAGGAAGAAATCGCGGTCAAAGCAGTTGTACCGGCAGAACACGATACGAACGGAACACGTCAGAAGAATTTGTTACACACTGGAACAAGATTGTTTGTAGGGCGGGCACTGCTAGTGTTTACACAGATGAAGCTGCTGTATGGAAGGAAGCAACACGTACTATTGTACAACGTATCTCGACCAAGACAGCGCTTAAGCAGATGGCGCAAGCTTCAGGAATTGTTGACGGAAAGCGAGTAACTGTGAATGGCTGTTAGCTCAGATGATCTACTGTACACATTGCAAACAAACGTTAACAGCTTTACGGTGTTCCGAGCTTAACCATCTGCGCATCAGGCATCTGTAACTTTCAGAACATGCGCCTGCCATTACGAGAGGCCCGGCTGGAATTACAAAACCGGCTGTCATCACGACGGCACTGTTCCCACAGAGGACTTCTCTCCTGCAAGAGAGAGTCCAGCTCCTCAACTGAGGGCAAGGTGAGAATCAGATGGAGGAAATTCGAGTCTGCATTGTCAAGGAGACATCGAAAAGACTTGCTTGAGAAGGTTGTGGCGACGTTACAGATCCGGTTAGAAAGGCGGACAATGAGGTTAAGTTTCGTTTCAGCTCGAGTTGTTAAACGTGTGATGTTGTTCCCAGGTTTGCGCTTTTGTCGTGGTGGTTATCCTGAGAAACCGGAGTCTTCCCGGAAAAAAAAATGTTTCCAGTTCTCGTCCGTCTAAAACAATTATTAACCATGCGAGACAATGCGTTCAGATAGGACTCCAATTTTCCGGTACGGTAGGATATTCTTCCTTCCATGGCATGCTTTGTTATATTATTTTCGCTGGGGATTTACGTTTGAACAAAAGTACCGTCGGCGTGAACTTGAAGAGACTTACACCATGGTGGGTCACCAGCACGGGAGATTTGGAACCCACCGCCATCCCACCGCCCCCTCTCTGTTTCGCCTCGCTTTAGAATTGATTACTTCATAATTCGTTACAACGTATGTTAAACGGACGTAGTTGGGCTGTGGGCTGTCGTGTCAAGGGAGCGACGTCACAGCGAGAGACGAGTTTTCTTTAACCCAAGGGGGCTGTTGCACAAACTAGGCGATCGGTGCCAGAATGTCAAAAATCTTTAAAATACACGTGGGGCGCATCACGCTCAAGGATACTGCGAAGCGTTGAAAAGGCCACAGTGCAAAGACACCGACTCGAATGCACCACGAACATCCCAGCGTGGTCAAAAAACGAAAATCTGTCTGACCGTCGTAGTATCTCGCGAGAATTTCTCCCTTAAGTGAATAAAGTGGAAACATAATCGCTGATGATTGCTTCCAAAAGCGGCGCTCTCGGGACAGCCGCGTCGATCGCCTCCTCTCTCCACCTCGCGACGCTCCGCCTCACACAATTAAAGGCATCGAAACGTCGCGAGGCGGAGAGAGGAGGCGATCGACGCGGCTGTCCCGAGAGAGCAGCTTTTTGAAGCAATCATCACGCACCGAGCCGTGAAAACCTACATCATTACAAATGTATGTCGATTATAATTACAGTTCTCACTGGTCAACACTCCTGTGGAAAAGTGAAAGGGTACTGCAAGATTGCGTTAACAGTTGGCCACACCTCGTGTCAGACTTGTACACCCAAAATCGTGGAACTTCCCATGTTGTCTCAAATTGGTTCTTGGGACAGCCTAGACCTTAAGGGCAGGATGCCCTTGGGGAAACAATCATCTGTGGAAATAGTTTCCACGACGTTTTATATTGCAAAAAGAGTTCAGTTGTTAAAAATATGGATACACTTGATAGTTTCGTCTGCTCGCGGGCGACAGCAACTTACAAGAAAGACCAGAGAGGTTATGTGTTTATTCAGTATTTTGTGGGCCAATCACTCTTAATTAAAATTATTCAAACGCTATTTTCATTGGCTAAAAGGTATTCATCAGGATGCCATTGTTGTACAAACTTGTCCGAATTACTCACTGCCAAAACAGAGGTAGCTCATAGATGGTGGCTTGTTGGTGAGCTCGCAGGCTAGGCTATCAGTTTGTTGTAAGTATATTTTACTTCTTTACATTCATTCATATCAATAACCGCTTAATCCTGTACAGGGGCTGGAGCCTATCCTGGCCGACAGAGGGTGCAAGGCAAGGGCATACCCAGTATATGACGCCAGTACATCAGAGGGCACACTTTTTGGGGCAATTTACTTAGCAGGCCAATTAACCTAGGCAGCAGCGTGTCATTTGACGGTGGGAGGAAACCGGACTACCCAACGAAAACCCATGCGGGCACATTTGCCCTTTGGTTGTATGTGTTGGTCGGCTCGGACCTTTGCTCGGTCGCAGAAATCATGCGCCCAGAGCTTGCAAGCTCTCTGGATACTGTCTGCTGTAATTATACACATATATCTAACTCAGCTTGCATGATGGGTTCGACCAGGATGGGCCTCCGTGGGAATAAGGCTGTTGGGTCAGCGCCAGGCCAGCGCCGTTCCCCTGGACCGTGTAATTGCGGCAATAGCACGGCTCGGTAATTCCGCCGGTGAGTATTACATCATGCGGGAGCACGATTTAAACGGTCAGCACGAAGCCAGTTTTACGCGTCAAGGCCGTGCAGGAAAGCGACTTAGTGACGGGCACGCGAACCTCGCCGTGCTGCTCAAGCCCAGCTGCGTTTGCAACGCGTGCAAAGCGAGCCACCGTGGTACGTCCTGCTCAAAAGGCCAAGTTTTGACATTAACGTGCCTCCAGAGTGACCAATTACACCAATTACATCAACAGCCGTATTGATGGCTCAGTGGTTAGGAAAAATAAAGGGCTACAATTGTTATTTTTCTTGACGTCTTTGGATTTGCGACAAATGCATCAGGATCGACAGGCGTGAACATAACCAGAAGTAGACAAGACTGTGTGGGAGGGAAGTAGAGGAGTGACCGGTCGGGCTGATAATAACAATATTCCTAAAGCGCTTTTTACCCGAGGGTCACAAAGCGCTGCACGGAGCTGCGGAGAGAACAGCGCACGCACTTCCAAAATAAAGATGTGGCGACTAACATTCGCTTCGAATTAACGCAGTGAGGAAGCCAGCACAGCGTTGCTTATGCGAGCGAGAGCAAGACGCTCAGGCCGAAGTTAATCGTGGCGATTTTCATCCCAGTGGTCGAGTATGGTTGGCATGGGCCCCAGTGCAAGAGATAAACTGATTAACCCTTCAATCAAATCCTCCTTTCCTCTTCATAGTCAAGTGCCCGGCTCTTTATGAATAATGTATTGTTAATATGTTGGCTCAGGAGACGCTCATTGGTCAGCCGTCCGGTTGCCTCCGCCCACATCGAATCATTTGTGGGAGTTAAATACAGACCCTCGCTGTGTATGTCCACACGGTGGGTGGCTGGTTTAAATCTTTCGTAAGTGCTCATTGAATTTGCCCAACACCGAGGCTCTTACGTCGTATTTCAGATATACTCACGAATCACCGATCACGCTCCCGAAACCGAAGCTCTGAAAGTGTTAAAAAGTCTCGCTTCTGCGACAGGGTGAACCCACTTCACCGGTAATTTCGTCAGAATGCTTTGCGCGTTTTCAACAAGGTCACCCGTAGGACGGGTACTCTGCTAGTGTGTAGCAACTGTCCTCACAACCGCCGCCTCCCCCACCATGCCCCACCCAGCCGCTTCTCACAATTTAGGAAACATCCTTGTTCCGAGGGATGACACCAAGCGTGCTCTAACATCCCCACACCCCTTCCCCCCTTGCCACTCAATGAAATACCACGACAGTCGGGGTGACAACTTGATTCAATAGATTTTCTTTCGTGCGACACTTGCGTCGTTGCATTTACACTGTCCATCTGGTGTAGTCTCAGTTATATGCACTGGCCATCTGTCTCCATTGGCACGGGCTAATGATACCATAGGATTTACACCCCACTTATGGCTTGTTCTCATTTGTTCTGCACGCGTGGTCTATCTCATTTGTACAGTTTACCAGTTCCATTTGTATGTTTGTGTAGAGCTTGTACGGTCCTATATGCAGAGTTGTATTCAATCCGACCATTAGGCTTGTGAGAAACAGTCTTTATACGACCCGAAAATATATTATGATGCACGATGCATCGTGAACATGCCTGATTATAATAAACGTATTTCATGACTAGCTTACACCACGCACAGAGCCAGGACCTCAGATGCTCTGGGTTTGAATCCAGGTTTAAGATCTGACTAAACCAGTTTGTCAACTTTTGAGTGTTTACAATCTCAGCCTGCCACACGAAACACCCAACACATATTTATTACCTCCTCCCACTTAATTTGGTAAAACTCTGACTGAGGAGCACAACATTGGGTCCATAATGTAGTGAATCATGCAGGTAGGCCACAGAACACATTTCATCCACTGTCGTTAATGGAAGAAGTAATTTCAGGTGGGGAAACAGTTGTTCTCTAAGTAAACTCATCCTGCTGTGTCATCTTCTGAGGTCCGCCCTCCAAGTACTACTAATTGCGAGGTGTGCTACGTGCGATTGCTTGTCCCTCTAGAACACGACGCCGGTGGCACAACTGGAGAATGAGGTGAAGCAATATAATTGCACCGCTTGGATTTTGTTGTTTCGAGTGGACTTATTATCGGAAGGAAGGGATTCATTCTTGGAGAGAGAGACACACACATTTGGAATTGAGAAGTAACCAAGTGAGATACGTCGTACTGGCTTTCAGCAGGCTTGGGCAGGAAATGTAGCCAGGAGGAATTATGGTTTTTGGCCAAGTCCAACGTTAGAATGGCAAAGGACAGAAGACATAAGTATTGTACACTGTGGAGTGATGACATTTGCTCATGTGAAGGTGCAGGGTGGATTGCTATTTATATTTGTCACAGGACCGTGACAGATTGTGACGACTTGCCGAGGTCTTATTTCAGCAATTGATCTAATCATTGCTCATGATGACGATTACCAGTAGGCCCACCCTCCACAGACATGGAGTCGACATTGCAAACAAACCTGTGTGGAGTTTCCGTCTTCTCCCCGTTTCCACGTGGGTGGTACCGGGTGACTGCGTTAGGTAAAGTGTTGGTGGCAGGCATCACAGTTGGGGTTGGTGGTCGTGGTTAGGTGTTCATAATATAGGATGGCGGTAGGTGGTGGTGGTACGTGTGCATAGTATGGCATGGTGGTTGGAGTTTTCCTGTTCTACCCTTGTCTGCATGGGTTTTCGCCGGGTACTCTGGTTTCATCCCACAGTGCAGAGACACACTACTTAGGCCAACTGTCTTGAATATATTTCGCCCATGCCATAAGATATTGTAACTTGCTTACCCCTCCCCACTGCACACCTGTGAAAAAGAGTTACATCGTTCAATGACTCCTGCCAGCTGAAATAGACATCGAGCGAGTATTGGAGCAACATTTTATGGCCAAACGCCCTGCCTGAAGGAAACTTCAGACCTGTTCGCCAGCAGGAGGCGGTGCACAGATACATGCAAACCCCTCCACCGCGATACGGTCACGGTCACACGCAGACGTGGACCGCTCCGCGGTGAACAGACCGCTGCCGGCGCCGCCGACCGAGCCGGCGGGGCCGACCGAGCCGGCGGGGCCGACGGAAACGCGAAGCGAAGCGCCGGCACCTGTTCCTTGAGCTCGGTGAGTTGGACGCAGAGGCCCGACACGAGCCGCGCCGTCGCCTCGAGCTTCTCCTGCAGGACGCGCATCTCGTTCTGCTCCCCGTCGCCCTCGGCGCTCACCAGCGACATGGCGCGCATGCGCGGGAACCAGTCCACGTTCTCCTCCTGCGCGCGGCGAGACGGCGGACAAAGATCCATCACCCCCCC
>JAZEWT010000008.1:18104254-18116703 GCA_036362905.1 Mordacia mordax | reverse complement strand
CACCCCCCCTCTATGCTCATTTCGACCACAAAACCACTTTGGTCTCTCAAGGCTCGATCTTACAAATGTGGTTCTACACACGCTTACATTAAAATTACAGATTGACATGGGAATGATAAAGCGCTTTAACTTTCAAAAATTTTTACACCAAGTGAATACGCCTGGCAGCAAGTAGTGTACTTTCGATTTGCGTGCTTATGTCACTGTTGGACTAAAATATTACACTTACTTGGACGTGCACCTAACTTTTTCCGACGCCTTTTCCTTTCATTAGGCGTGCGCCGTTTTTTGACCGCTCTGGTGTTCGATTTACAACCGCTGAACACCTCGTTTAAGAGTTCCGCGCAATTCCTCAAGAACCTTGTGGTCGTTCGATGAAATTAAAGTTTTCCATCTTTTGTTGCTGCTGCTGCTGCTGCACAAGCTCACACTGGACACCATGGATCTCTGTTGTATGCTGGCTTGCAGTCGGCTAAAAACGATAATCGGTGTAACAACATTTAAAATAAACGAACTCAAAATAAACCCAAAGTGCACGTACATTAATTACACAGACGCCCCGAGCTTTATGTTGTAGTAAATGCAAGGGATTGAGTTGGGACTGACAAGTAAAAATAGGCAAAGGAGGTCAAGCGCCGTAAGAGGATTTGCGCCGTGTTCGGCCGCCAAGTTCACCCACGGTGAGGATGAAGGACAGACTGTGATTGTGCCGTCGAGCGCCAATCCACTTGAGAGGTCCTGCGGCAGCCCGAGCTGCGGAGTGATGTAGCCAACGGGTCTGGGGGTGGTGGCGCAACCGTCGGTCTTACGTGGTCAAGGGAACGGGGATTTGGTGGCGAAACGAACTCTCGGCGGATGAAGCGGATGGTCGGTCAGACCGATAGACGTGGTGCGAAAACGATTCGTTTGGTGTGTTTGGGCTGGAACCGCGCAATGCGTTGATGTGCCCGCCGTAACAAAATAACGGTCTTCTCGCACTGAAAATACATGACTCTGTTTGTAGGGGTGTTGCCACCGACTGCAGGCGGTGCAACGGCACAGGAGCCACGTTGGTTGGATTGCCCAGGTGCAGGACTCTGAAGAAGGGGGCAGAATTTCAACAGGGGAATCTCATCTCATCTCATTATCTGAAACCGCTTAATCCTATATAGGGTCACGGTGAGCCGGAGCCTATCCCGGAAACACAGGGCGTAAGGCAGGAATACACCCGACGACGGGACGCCAGTCCATCACCGGGCATTGCGGGACAATTTTAGCCTGCGAGCCAATCAACCTATCCAGGAGTATGCTTTTGGACTGTGGGAGGAAACCGAAGTACCCGGCGAAAACCCACGCGGACACGGGGAGAGCATGCAAACTCCACACAGAAAGGCACCCGAGCCGAGAGACTCGAACCCGGGACCTTCTTGCTGTGAGGCGTCAGCGCTAACCACTGGGCCACCGCGCCACCCAACAGGGGAATCCCTTTTGCAAATTATATGCATTAGTGCCAATGCTACCTACCGTAGGCCACTGGTGATTAAGTCTCCGGCTGGACAAATAATATTTACAACATATTTAATAGTATGTTTAATAGTTTGTATATCCTGATACAAGACAATGGGTTCCTACAATACAATCATAACATGAATTCGTTATTTGTTTTTTAATAGAGATATAATTGCATAGGGAGAGTGCAGGGAAAGAGGCGGCTTTGTGGTAAAGGAGGAGCGTTAAACAGGATGTTACTAGAGTGGAGGATTTCTGTCGTGAAGATTATTAGAAAGATGAAAACGCGTAAGAGGAAGCCGTCCAATCTGGACTTTGATGGAGACGATGTCGCTGTCTCGCTCCGCACTAAATGCGCAACATCGGGGCTCTCACTTCGGCGCGTGTCTGAAACGGTTTCGACGATCGGTGGCCAAGCTGCACACGTTCACCGGGTCACCGCACTCCACCGTCGGTTAATCGCGCCGCCGCCGCCATCTGTGCGCTGCCGCCGTCGCCATGACGACTGCTTCTCTGGGCTTGCGACCAGCCTTCGAAGCGGGCCCAAGTAACACCCGAGCGATCACGTTTCACCGTTTACTTCCTTTCAGCCAGGTGTGAACTCAGACCTGGATGCATCTCGCTCACAAGCGCGACTTGTATCACATGACTAAAAGATAATATCAAGTGCCTTTGCGGTGTAGTTTTCACTGCATGACATTGCACGTGCACACACACACACACACTGGCCTTTACGGCCGCCTCTGGCCTCCCAGGCCAGGTTTGTTTCTCGCAAGCACCACTAGATGGCGATTATGTGACCAGCTCTGAGCTGAGAGAACAGCCCTACAGCCGATTGGTGAGATCCTCCGCAGAGTGGTCAAGTAACACGACCAGCCAAGGGGAATGCTGAAAGAATGTGGCATGACACCCAGACCGCCGCATTACAGATTATCCAAATCATCAGCATCATCATCATGATCAAATCGGGCAGAACATTCAACACGCACTGTCCCATGCCCGCCCGCAGACCCGGTCACGTGCAGCGCAAAAGCACCATCACAGCACGCACGGCCTCACTCGCAGACACCCGCCGCGCGCGATACGCAGCACTTGGCGGGCCTCCCCGCCACGAGGTCAAGACCTCTCTCCGCCGGTTATTTATATTAACCGGGCGATAGCAGATTTAGCGCCGACACCCAAGTCGGCGGCGCCAGGAGGACCCGCCGCACCCCGCCAGCACGGCTTCACGCACGGCGAGCTGGCGCGTCGCCTTGCGACGGTCGTCGGAAGGTCGCGCTGGGGACACGGGCAGCCTCGTCGTGCCGCATGCCGACACTCGCGATGCCAGGGCTCGTCGGGTCTTGGGAGCTAAGTAAACGAGCTTGAGCCAGGATAGCGCCTGCTTCAATCGGCTGCCCTGGTATGCAGCAGGTGTTGAAGGCTGCTGCGGCGGCGGCGGCGGCGGCTAAATCCATAGCCGTAACGTTATCGTGGCGGAGGAGTCTGCGTGTTCCAGAGCTATGTCGCATGGAGTCCAGCTCCCGGTACTGTCTCCCTTAATGAACAAGTCTGGGGGGAGGTTTCAGATAAATAAGGACTTAAAGACCCTCCGACGAAAGGAGGTTGGCATCAGAAAGGGCGTCTGGCTATAACATTCTGCTCCAATACCAAAAACCAATCGGGGTAACTGGGCAAACCTGGGTCAACTTGGTTAACGGTTGTTTAAACCGGAAACTGCACCTCCATGCTCCCACGTCTACACAAAGTGCCTTAAAGGAGATCCACGTTAATCAGCGGTGAGGAATGGTGAAATAACCATTGACATGAACAGTATGGAGTGACCCTCGTCGACTCGTGCAGCAGTGAATTATCAAACGGCTGTATATGCACAGCAACTGCGGTTTAAGCCAATTCATCTGTGGCCTTGCTACCTTTGTATCTTAGGAAGACTCATGACCAGTGGTGATAGAGAATCTAAGTCGATCGATTCCGCATTCGGGTTAGGTTCCAGATCAACTCGATTGGTTCTCAAAACAGTTACTAAGAAATATAAAATGGGGGGAAAAAAAAAAGGCCTTCTTGTTCAATATTTACTTAACCGGTTCCGGCCATTCTGGGCTCAGGATCAGGTCCATATCAGTGACTCATGACCGTGTGCACCAACTGGTCTCGGGCACCACAATCCGTGGACAAAAAAAGGGCTCAAAATGCATACGGATGCCAGGTGGGCAGGGTGGTGGTGCAGTGAGAAGAGGTGGTGCAGTAAGAAGCGGTGGTGCAGTGAGCGGCGCTGCCACCTCACAGCAGCGGGGTTCGGTTCTTGGCTTGAGTGCCCTTCTGTGTGGAGTTTGCAGGTCTCCGTGTCTATGTGGGGTTTTTTTCCGGGTGCTCCCGGTATCCTCCCACCAATTAAAGACACGCCGCTATTGCCTAGCTTATCTGGTCTACCAATTGAATTTCCCCCAGTGCCCTGCGATGTACTGGCATCCTAACATGGGTAGAACCCTACCTTCTGTCCTTTGTTTGCTTACCTGGTGGTCAACCCTACCGGGCAACCATTAAAAAAAAAATCTACATAGCTCAAATGGTTCCTTCCAGCTTAAATGATAACAATTATGATTCTAAATAACAACCGATCGCCTGAGTCTTCCAGCGAGCGACCGTCGCCGCGTGCCGGCGAGGAGGAGGACGAGAGAGCAGCGTCAGACTCACCCGGATCATCTGGGCGACGTAGCTCTCGGGTCCCGTATACTCGGTCGGGTCCTTCACCTTGATGAGCACAATGAAGTAGAGGTAATGCCACATGTTGTGCTCCACCTGGATGTGCTCCTCGAACGACACCGTCTTGTTGTCGAACTTGTCTCTCTCCAGGCCTGCGGTCGATGGGGGCGACACGGCACAGTCATGTGAATGGGAGACGGGGGGGGGAGGGGTTCAACTGGTCACCCGATGTTCTGGAGAGCGGGGTCGGTGGATCGTGCAAATCATCTTGAACGCACGCTCGCCTACACCTCTTCCCCTTTCAGATAACGACATCCCCCATCTTCCCCATCACTGCTATCTCAGTCAGTTTTTTATTTTAGCTGGAAGAGACTGGTGAGCCATGTAGCTCTTTTTAACAGTTGTCCAACGGGGAGGGGTAAGCAAATTACAATAGAAAAAGGTGTACCAGCAGTAGAAACACTTGATCGACTCTAATACGAAAAACATAAAACAAGTAAATGTATGCAAATGTTGTAAATTTGCACTGGATAGCGTTCGAATTACTGAATCGATCACACATTGAATTTAATAGCAATCCTATCGGTGTGGCTAACATCACTTGGAGCTTTATCTCACTCCAACTCCTGCGCACGCCAACCTCTCCCCTCTCGCTCCGATTTCGCTGACCCGTGGCCATCACGACAGGGATATCTGCCACACGTCCGAACACAATGGACGCACTTGTGTCACTCGTGCACCCCTGACCTTCATATCCAAGTCTTTATTTGCTCAATACCAAAGCGTCGCGCTTGCGTCCGGCGGTCCCAAGCACAGAGCGCGCGTAAATGTCTCCAAAGCGCATTGCGTTTGCTTTGGCACTGCGTCTTCCTGTGGGGCACCGGCTTAGCGTCGTCATCTGGCAAGGCTCCGTGGTGAGACGGTCCGGACTCGAGTCAAAGGTTGCGAATCGGAATCCTGGTCGCAGATCGGATCTGCTCCATCTCTCGAGCATGTGTGGAATAAATAATAATAATAATCATAATGTTTGCATTTCGGGCTGCACGGTGGCCCAGTGGGTAGCGCTGTCGCCTCACAGCAAGAAGGTTCCGGGTTCGAATCTCGACTCGGGTGCTTGTGTGGGGTTTGCATGCTCTCCACGTGTCCGCGTGGGTTTTCGCTGGGCACTCCGGTTTCTTCCCACAGTCCAAAAAACATGCTGCTGCATAGGTTAATTGGCTTGCAGACTAAATTGCTTGCAGTGCCCGTTGATGGACTGGCGTCCTATCGTGGGAAAATCCATGCCCTGCACCCTGTGTCTGCCGGGATAGGCTCCGGCTCACCGCGACCCTGTACAGGACTAAGTGGTTTCTGACCATGAGATGAGATGAGAGATGTTTGCATTTCTAAAACGCCTTTCACCCGAGGGTCGCGAATCGGGAGTTGTCTACTAGCTGTGCTATGTTCCAAATTACCCCGACCATAGGCAGGTGGAGTTTACAAAAATGGCTCGGGGCTATAGGGAGACTATGATGAACCCTGTTTATGGAGTCATCCAAGTGCAAAACGAATGACCGCCACCCCAAGCAGCATTCAATATCCGAGCTTTGGAGGCACACTTTTAGCGTGAATATCATTATTAAACCTCGCCGGGGGATTAAAGCAGAGTGCGCCAACCGCTGCGCCGCCATTCCGCCTGCCGGCGGCGCGAGACGAGATTACCGCAGATGAAGCAGGTGGTCTTGAGGATCTCCTCCTTTTTCTGCTTCTCGCTCCTGAGGTCAGCGAATGTGTCGATGATGACCCCAAAGATGAGGTTCAAGACGATGATGATGACGACGAAGAAGAAGAGGAGGTCGTAGATCACTCTCCCGACGAACAGCGGCTCCTGAAGCGTCAGACGGGGCCGCGAGCGCACGCCGGTGACGGACGTAGAGCCACGTGAGTGCCGACGTGACTCTCGGCCACGTTCAGACATACAGAACAATGACCTTTTGGTTTGGGTTACGTAACAAGAAATAAGTGTCATAAACACACCTCTAGACAACACAGTCAATCGTAAAGTTTGCAGCGTGAATTGAAAGTGGCGATTATATACTATCTCAGCACACCGGTGTGTTGGAGGGCATACCCACAACATTTAACGTGAAATATGACATGTCGCCTTATGAATAATGGAAGTGATATTTGCAGCAGTGTTTTTATTGCTGCTGTTAGATATATATACATTACTCTGTTTATTGGGGTTCATAATATATAGGTTTTTACAAGACAGTCATTACTGTGTCTGTATAAGCTCGTCACAAACATCCAGATTGAATTGATTGCTAGACAGCCTTTTCCCCTATTAGTCCATTACATCGAGGTTTCTGTATTTGTTTCAGAAGAGACTCTCAAAGTCTCAAGACTTTAAAAAAAAGGGCCTCAGCTTGGCCGAACGCTGTGGTTGAACGCGAGAGGAAATGAGACGCAGATGCACGCGACGGGCGCACATGACCTGCGCAGATGGGGCACAATTCCACTTCGTCCCACCTGCCACAGGTGCTTCTTCAAAGTCAATCAAGCAGCTGCATCTCCACCCCTCATTATTGGCAAATCTCTGAACGGACGACCAGTTCTGCCTTCAGGTCGAGGGATTGCAGCGATCGTTTGTCAATTTACCTGCTCATAAAAAAACTAGACCACTACACGCATCGTTTGTGAGCGCTGTTGCTGCAATGGCTGCGATCTTAAACATTAAGCCATGTCAAGGATACCTAAAGTCATTTCTGAAACACCAAAGATATAGCGAGTTCAGGGCGTTTTAGGCTGGCATGGTAGGCCAAAATGCCCCCTGCAGGAGCTCTCGAGAGCTCCCTCTCGTCGAGGCTTGTGTGCCAGCAGTGGCGTGAGCAGGCAATTTCAGGGCTGCCCCTTATCTATTGGGGGCGTACTTAAAACGTAGGCTGCAGCCACAGAGAATAAACAAAGCTAGCCAATTTTTCACAGTTCAGACAACACTGATTTTACAGTGTAATGACACGTCGCTCACCCGACCAGTCTCATTCATCATCACGAGCGTCATTTCTGAATAATCCACGTGGCGTACAGACAAACAATTTGCAACGATGAGTAGGAGAAAAAAAGTTCCCCCCCTCCCCTCTCCGCTGTCATCCTCCCAAAGTACGTAAACGTGCTGCACTCACACCAAGATCTGCAGCAGCCGTGAGCATTTTTTTTTTAGGCGTGGAAATTTTACAATTTTATTTAAGATTTTTGTGGCGGTGCCGCACTCCGTGTTCCCACAGCCCAGTGCCAATATTGTCGCACATCTGTGAAAACACACTTGCCCGTTCCCGACGCATGCGCCTCACTTCTATCCGCACGCTCGCCCATCCCCATCTCGCGTCGTTAAGAAAAAATAATAATCGTGGAACGTGCGACGGCTGTGGCATGACCGTAACGCCCCTTCGTCCAGAATCGTTTTCGCCCTCGAATTCCCTGTGCGGGGCTGTACAGAAGTACGATGCCCCAAAGCAGCGTGGGTACGACGCGCCCAGGCCAAACGTGGACACGTGCCACCCCACAGCCAATCTAGGCGCACCACGGCTGAACAGGCAGCGTTGCCGCAAACCCCACTCTTCCAGCCAAAGCGAGGCAAAGACTCACTCTCGGCGCGGTGGCGCACGCAGCGACCCTGAGCGCCGGCTGGGAGGACGCGCGGAACAAAGTATCGCACGCTCGTAAACTAAGCCGGGATGGATCGTGGCCGATGGCAACGAGCGTGTGCCCGCGCGTGCGCGTGCCCGCGCGTGCGTGCCTGTTTGGATGGCTGTCGCAGGACGTCTCCGACGCCACCGCCGTTACGCAGGCCCTGGTTGAGCACCGTGACGATGCACATGAGCAGCGTATCGCACGTCCTCTCCATGGTGGCAGCATCGCCCTCCCCTCCACCGTCATTCTCTTTCCCTGCAAGTGGAGGAAACGCAACAAAGTCGTAAATCCCCGACCACCCCTCTGCATAGCCTACGTGAACTAGGCTAATGGGAATAAGTGCTGTTAGCGGGCACCTACAGGGGATGGCACGGTGGATGAGGTGGTGGTGTGAACAGCAACATGCCCAGCATCTTCTGTGCTGCGTGTAAACATCAGCAGTGGTGAGGGGATAACATTCTCTTTAAGGCCGTGTCAGTCGAATAAAGGCCCAGAACTGGTTCCAAAGTAATCTCTCACCCTCAGCAAGAATTGAACTCAGGTCAACGGAATTTTGGCACCGTGCAACTTGTGATGCTTCCCAGCACTATACCGCCTTCACCTTTTCTGCCGTGCCCTCAAGACAAGCTGATGCTGGCGTGAGATTTCTAAATTTCTGCCGCACATATTTATGCAATCGTGTGCCAAGTGTGCCATCAGCTATGACAGAAATGTTCTTATGCAACCGTGTCAGTCGGAATCGCATCACGCGATGCCCACCCCGTAACATCCCACGGCTTGTGTCAAGACCGGAAAACGTGTTCAAGCGTTGCACAGAGAATCCATCAACCGAGTAATCGGTAACCAAACTTAACGTCCAAATTATCCTCGTATTTTCTCCAGCACAGATCTTCACTGCAGGATTTTAAAATATTATTTGCCAATTAACAAATCAATCACAACGATGCTCTCCTCGCATCTTGGAAGCTGTCGGTCAGTTTTTATTTCAGCTGGAAGGAACCGTAGCGCTATGTAGCTCGTTTTAACAGTTCTCCAGCAGGTAGGGGTAAGCAAGTTACAACGTCTCAGCCCATCGAGGGCGATTTTAGTCAGGAGAATTAACCTGGTCAGAAGCATGCCTTTGGACTATAGGAGGAAACCGGAGTACCCAGCAAAAACCCACGTGGATATGGGTAGAACAAGCAAACGCCTACTACCGTCCATATTGTGCACACGTACTACCATCACCTACCGTCATCCTATATAATAAATATCTAATATCTAACCACGACTATTAACCCCAACTGCCTTGCCTGCCACCAACATCGAACCTACCTGTGTGAGGAAACCAGAGTACTCCGCTAAAACTCACACAGACACAGGCTGAACACGCCAGCTGTACACAGAAAGATAACGGGGCCAGGAGTTGAACCCAGGTCCTTCTTGCTGTGAGGCAGCAGCGCTACTCACCATGCCACCGTGCTACCACCACAAGCTAAACAGGGGTCAACTCGATTGTGTGGATCTACAATGACTGGGAATATCAGGTGTGACATGCAGACAGAGGCTGGAATGTGAATCGGCGATGGCAGTACAGCAAGCATGTTCCTTTAACCCAGGCTCTAACTTCTTTCGTTTCTGATATCGGAAGAGAGAAATTGCATTCCTGCTAATTTTGTTCACAGGCCATGTCCTCATGACACGACTACAGTAAACACCACTAGGATATTATTTTTCAAAAAAAATCCATGAGAAATATTTCTTGCAGACATACAGCTTTAGTAATGGAGGCATCGTGTTTAAGCCCTTTACTAGTCAAGACAACGAGCTGAGGATATCCAGGATTACCTTTTTGCTTCCGCAGGAATGCTTAAAGCTCAAGAAATTAGATTTCTGGCCGTGTGTGTGGAAAAGGCGGATGGTGGGTGGTGGGTGGCGGCGGTGGCGGCGAACACCCGTGCAGTTAATCACCGTAGACATTGTCCGAAGTTGTGTCCCTGCAGTTTTGTCTGTCCGAGTCGCAGACGCCACTCTCTGGAGACAACACAGGAACGGAGCAGGCAGTTCAGCCTCTCACCTTCAGCAAACGAGAACCACAAGGCCTGGTAGCTGTTAGTGCTTTGGTTAACCAAAGAACATTTGTTATTTCTAACTCTAGAGGGGCCCTCCAGAGCTCCCTTAAGTGGAGACCCTATGCACCAACATCGGTGTGTGAGTAATAACAGGGCCATCAATTTTCCTTTCTTCCAGATTATAATAATAATTGCACTTCTACGGCGCTTTTCACCCGAGGGTCACAAAGCGCTGCACAGAGCTGCGGAGAGTACGGCACGTCAGCAACAGCAACGACTTAAGGGCAGCAAATCAGCAACAAAAACTTTAAAAAAATATATTCATTGCTTCACGTAGACATTTACTTCTCAGTATGCTGGCCTAAAGTTTCAGTTTCAGTAACTACCAAAACACGGTTGACTGTAAAAAATAAAAACGAACTGATTGGCAATCATCATAATATATAATACGCAGTGTGGCAAATGTAAGTGCCAGTTAACTGTGGCTGCCTTTTCCCAGCCGTGCAGTTTCCTTAAGCCTCTGAATATTTTCTCTTCGCACGAATACCTTCCATATTGAACAAATGTGCACGTTATAAATTGTAACTGTAATGACCGTAGGATCTCCGCTATATTACACACTTTTCTTTACGACGATCATCCTAAAAAGTTAGGGGTGCGCATTGTAACACTCGTGAACGAGACTCGTAAGGAGTTGCGGGCGAGCGTAAAGGTGCATAAAGGAAAGGTCAATGCAATAACAGTCCTACGTGGCCGCGACTGCACATCAAGTCGAAACAACAATCGGCCGACCCGACCGTGAGTAATACTGGTTAGCACGAGTAGTCTGCAGCGGCACACTTACTTTGCCCAAGCTATTACGACGAATAATAATTGCTTCGTCATTTCACCGCTGGATGAAGGCTGCACGCCGTGTCAGCGATAGCAGTTGGCTTGACCACACTTCATGCAGCGGTTTAGATATCACACGCGCCACTAACGCTTCACGGCATTACACATCAAATGGAAGTGTCTTTAGGTCAAAGCCCTTTCATCTTGTCCCGTCTCGCGCTCGCTCATTCATGTCGCCGCTCCTCCCTCCCTCCTTCCTTCGCGTCAAATCGCTTTTTTGCTTTTCATTTCGTCTCCGACCGCAGTTTTATGAGCACAGTAAATCTTAGCTGCTGTTTGCCAAACGTTAATTCAACAATTTAATATGGGTGCTACGATTATTGTTACTACAGTTATTTATTCTCATCAAATATGCACTCCGGGAATACGCCAGTCAAATCCGCGGCAGCGGCGCAGTTGACGGCGAAAAATACCCACGATGCACCGCAGCTTATAGTCGGGGGAGGCACGCGCGCCCGTTGCCATGGGGACGGGCGTCGGCGGCGCGACTGCAGCCGCACCGGGGGTTTAATTCGTCCGAGGCGACGGCGACACCGTGGATAATTCACGTGCGCACAGCCAACAAATTATAGCCGTGGGGGTGAGCGGGGGCGGCGGGCAAAAACGCGGCCCACGAGCAAATGAAAACCGATGGCAAACACCCATTGATTTCATTTAAAAATTCTCACCTCAGCCTGCTGGCAGTAGTAATAATAATAAGGATGCAAGTTCTAATGTGACAACGCGTGAAAATTCCATTTCCCGGTCACGGGTGAGACCGGGATGCGAAGGCGTGAGGAAATTGCAGGGGTTGGGAGTAGTCAGCGAGGCGGTAAGCCGGCACCAACCCGCCAGACAGACACGGATTCCTGTATATTGATGTCATCGAACAATTAGTCAGTGTTTTATAGTTATGGGAGGAAACCGGAGAACCCTGAGGAAACCCATGCAGTACAAGGGGCGAACACACAAACCGCATTCAGAAAGGCACCCGAGGTGGGCGTCAATTTGCCTGGGGCAGGACTTTCTGTCTGAGGTGCAGATGTCACCACTGTGCCACCTGGCAGTGAGAATTAGGCCGGACGTAAGGGGAGCAAGCGATAATATGACAGGGACCTTCTGGGATTACTCTCGGCGCATCCCGCCGTGATGGGGTTCCAAAAATAAATATATATATATATATATAAATAAACACGTTAGCAGCCAGATGCTGGCACGCTGGAGAGAAGGGGGGGCACGTCTGGCGGAGTCGGGCAGCGAGGACGCCAGGGCACTGCTCACCGGGCGAATGCGCGGTCAGCGCTGGCAGACGGTCGACCTCCATGACAAAGTCGTCCTTGAGGAAGAGGAAGCCGACGATGGAGAAGAGGTAGACGAGGATGAGCGCGAGCACGGCGGTGAGCACGATGGAGCGGCCGTTGCGCGTCACGCTCTTGATTACGTTGAGCAGGGTCTCCTCGCGGTACACCAGGTCGAAGAGCTGCCCCCCCCCCACACCCCGCGCACAAGCGACGATTTTAACGCAAGGACGGCAAAATGCCCGTACAGGTTCGCTATGGGGCTCCACGACAGTCGCTTCCCAAAGGCTGTTTTTTTTTCTTTTCGGGTTGACTGTGTCGGGCGTTCGCCTACCGCGCTGAAGGCTCCTCCACTTGAAGGTGCTCC
>JAZEWT010000008.1:18055641-18070395 GCA_036362905.1 Mordacia mordax | reverse complement strand
CTCAAATACCTTCGGCGGGCTCACAAAAGACAGATCCCCCGTCTAGCCTTAACAGACTGTTGGGTCAAGTGCCATTAGCGAGCACCAATGAAGGTCGGCACATTTTAAAGGTAGTCATAAGCATGGCTACTGCCTACATTCAGGTAATCCACAATGACCATCTCCGGCGGATTCAGTAGATTTCTAGGCAGCCAACCCAAAAGTTGTTCATCCATCCATCCATTGTCATGCTGTTTATCTGGGTTCGGATCATGGAGGCAACAGGCTCAGTAAAGCAGCCCAGACGATCTTTTCCCGAGCAACTTCCTCAAGTGCTTCCTGGGGGATTCCAAGGCGATCCCAGGCCAGCTGAGAGCTATAATCACTCCAACGGACTTTGGGTCTGCTCCGGGGTCTCCTCTCAGTTGGCCGTGTTCAGTACACCTCCAGGGGGAGGCATCCAGGAGGTATCCTTATCAGATGCCCGAGCCGCTTAAACTGGCTCATCTCCATGTGGAGGAGCGGCGGTTCAACTCTGAGATCCTCAGTCTATCTCGAAGGCTGAGCCCAGCAACCCTACGAAGAAACCAAGAGTTGTGTAATTCTCAAATAGCCCAATGCACTTTGGTAATGATTTGCTTGGTATTATCTTTTAACGGTAAGTAGTCTAGGTTTCCTGGCCAAAGGAAAGGCCACGGGTGTCAATATGCAGGCATGGGTTAAACCAGCTATAAAACAATTATATTCCTCCCATCTCCTATGTCAGAGGGTGCGGAATATGTTCCTTATTTAAAAAAAGAGTCAAATTGGACTCTCAAATACCTTCGGCGGGCTCACAAAAGACAGATCCCCCGTCTAGCCTTAACAGACTGTTGGGTCAAGTGCCATTAGCGAGCACCAATGAAGGTCGGCACAGCACACGAGGTGGTGGGTGACTAGCACCGCGCTTGGCCGCCTTTGTCTCCTTAGTGGAATTGTTTGATACACATTGCACCAAGTACTGATTTGGTGCAATGTGTACCAAATTAGTGGAGGCCTGCGGCTGGTTTAGAAAATCGTCACTAGTTTTGGCCGTGAGTGGGATTCGAACTCAGGTCACCGGGTTTGTAGCCAGTGCGCTCACCGCTGAGCCACCATTCCGCACCACAACACACATGCACAGCTCAATCACTGCAAGAAGTAACTTCACAGTCATGCCAGATAATAATAATAATTATACTTTTAGAGCGCCTTTCACCCGAGGGTCATAAAGCGCTGTACTGAGCAGTAGAGAGAAGGGCATGTCGGTAACAACAACATATGAACGGCAAACCAACAATAATATATATTTTTCTTTTGGTTACAAATCTGAGCTGTGGAGAGACCAGCGTGAAAAGATCTCCCTCTGGCACCCGATTTGTGCTGTCGACATGCTTGCAGCGACGGGTCATTATAATCCGCAGGACACGTCGAAGCGGGAGGAGGCCTCACGAACGTGCGGACAGTACAAGATGAGGCCTGGCACGACGAAGATAGACTTCCAACCCCTGCTCCATCCGTGACAACGCCGGCTCAACGTGTGCCTTGTTGCGCATTCACCACAGTTCACTCTGTCGGCTCGTAATAAAAACAAAGATGATCACATGTGGAAATGTTCACCATGAAGCGGCACGAGAAATGATGTCTGGGCAAAGTGTAAACAAAAGGTTGTACATTTAGGACCTTCTGGAGAATAATGTAGACACCTGAAGTAACACATCTTATTACGTAACTACTCATCTGCAAATGCACAAAATTAGAATTTAAAATAAAATTACTCATGACCGGTTATGTTCACGCAACACGCACCGAATTGTGCAAGGTAATTATTCTATTTGAACTTCATGCAGGGTATTATTTTTTTAATGTCTCGTATCGCCACTGTCAAATAACAAAGTCCCTTGAATCAAATCATTACTTAATCACATAGATTTCCTTAATGACGTCTGTAGGCGGAATGACGGAAGCTAGGAGAGAGATCGTTGCAACCTTAATACCCACAGCACGGTCAAAACAAGTGGTAAATCAATACCATTGTGTTGTGTCATTAATATACTATTACAGGGTGGCGGAAAGACTTAGAATCTACCAACAGGGCTCCTTAATCAAATAAAAAATACTGTTTGCCAAGGAAGTGGAACACAAACAGCTAAGAGATTTAATTCTGGCTATGTCAACATCCTGAATAATATATGTTCAGACCGCTAACCCACGCCATTCGGTAGAATCCTACACACGTAGGTGGGCCATTATAGGGTCCGTTCAATATCAATTGTGTTTTGCAAATAAAAGAAAGCCATTCTGTAATATCTATGTTAATACTTCCCAAGACCTTTATGCAACCCATATAATTATGCACAAACCATCCCTCAAATTTCAATCCTGCGGAGCTATTGAAAGTCACCAGATGGGGACGGTCGGGGGGGGGGGCTGCTTAACGGGTATTAGGTTGCTACAATACAAGGGTTTTTGTTCCACCAGCAACCAGGCGCAATGCATTTACCAGGAAGCTAATACACTCGTGCCAATTGGTGGGCTGAGCGTACCACACGCTTGATCCAGGGCACTGAGGCGTGCGTCCAGCAGCAGATAGAACACTGTTGATAGCTCAACCCATACAGTTCACGTAAATGTTACTTGACGTACGTCGAAATTTGGGGAAAAGGCTTTTGTGGCAGCTGCTGCTCGCTTTTAGGAAAATATTGCCATAAGCTTGAAGCTGCAGTCACTACCATCGTTCGGACGTTTGTTGTGTTGCAGGAATCAGAGATCTACAGCTTGCAAGTTCACCGGACACTTTTCTGCTGTAATAATAAACATCTGTGTATGTGGGTGGATTATAGATTTGTGCAACTAGAACCACGACCGGGGGCGCACATAAGATGGCCAGTACAGTAAGCGGGTCGTGTGAAAGGTTTGTTTGTTCGTGATTCTGCGAGCGTTAAGCCTGATGGGATCTCATAGCGGTACTCCGGTTTCTCGCCAAAACATGTATTAAAAATAAATAATTGCCTCAAACTTTGCAAAAAACAAGGCGATAATTCGATAGCGCGATGTTAATCTCACGACGGATTCTTGGCTCAAGTTGGATATATTAAATTCATTTGGGTTCGATTGGACCCCCAGACACTGGTGGCTGCCAAGTACACCACAAGACTGAAAGCCATAATCGACTCCTGTATCTAATCGCGACCACGTCGCAACAATGACCAGAATGATCAAGCAACTACAAACATCCCCACACACAACTCCCTCCCAGAAACTGTTTTCGAAGCAGGACTATCCAGATAAACCCACACACGACGCATCCGCTCATTATACAGATTTGCCAATGATTACTGAACAGCGCCGCACTATTCGTCAGCGAATTAGCGCAAACAAAGGGATGCCGGCACCAGTCTGCGTGGAAGTCCTCCGAGACAGCCCCCGCGATGGCTCCACACCCAGCCTCGCACGTAGGGGGACAGGCGTTAACGAGCACAACATTAACGAGCTCTGCCTAACGAGAGAGACCATTTCAGCTTCCCCCCCCCCCACGTCTCTACCACCTACCCCCCCGCTGGCAGGCGAGAAGTCGCCCACGCCAGTGCAGTCTTATCCTCATACTGCAGCCCAGACACTCATTTACACCGAATCTATAAATCATTCCCGTTGCTCCTATTATTGTTGTTATTGATTTTTCTGGCAGCCCTTAAAAAGGTGTCGCACTCATAATTAGTGGCGACACCCAAATCTGTGACATTGGGATGCAGGAGTGGGAGGTAAAGGGGAATAAGCACGCCATCGCACGTGCAAATTAAGCAATTTAAAAAAAGCAAAACAAAGACAGGAAGGGGGGTGGTGGTAAGCGACGTGTTCACAGCACGGTGCGAGATCAGCGTTGTGCCAACGCATTTACGCCGTAAACACAAAGTGAACTCGGCGTTGGGAGCGCCAGCGAGGCGAGGAAAAGCGGTGCCAAAATGTCACATGGGCAGCATTGGCAATTAAAAAAAAATTAAATAAAAATTGACGAAGGCCGTGCTCCAGAAAGCAAGAACAAACTCGGCGAGAAACGGGAGAACAACGCTGAAGACGGGAGCGGATCTGTGGAGACTCGGGCACAATGAAGCAGTGTGTGTGACTCACGAGTTCCGTGCGAGTGCCACAACAAATAGCTGAAAAGGGGGGCTTCAAATGGATTTAATGGCTTTGAGTTGACTCCAGCATCACAACCCCCCCCCCATCCTCAATTTAGATTCGATTGCGGTCTTATACGCATTCACACCTCCGGGGGTTTAGCGTTGGCTGTTTGGAATAAAAACTTTATGAACAGTCGTGTAATTAAACACCACGTGATATTTTATACCTTTGTGCACAGGCCTTAAACCAACTGCCATAGCCCACGCGCGCCAGGCCACTGGGCACGACGGTTGAATGAATGACGAATGATTGAAGGAGTTATTTGAATAACCAAATTGTTCTTAAAAGAATTCCTGTTGCATTTCCATAATGAAAATGTGGCTGTAATCCTCTTCCTTCCATGATGATTTGGCCGGCATGGAAGAGCAGGCCAAATAAATACCCCTTTAGATTGGAGGAGTTCGCTTGAGCTTCCTCGAGCAGAGGCCCTTCTGCCAGCAGTGGCACGATTACGCTTCCAGCTCAGGCTGCGAATTGCTCTCAAGAGCCGCTCTCACGTCGGAGGCATTAGCCCGTTGCTGCCTCCGACGTAGGAGAGCGAAAGCTCACAAATGAGAGGAGAAACGCTCGACAAGGCTATCCGGAAAGCGCAATTCTCATTCACTCATACATCGACACAATAGCTCAGGTTTGGTAATTTACCCCTCACACCCCCACCCCTGGCCCGGAGACCAAACTTCCACACGATAGCTCGCACTGGACCGGGAAAATAAAGCAAAGGATTAATGAAGACGCATAATTACATCATACATAATTGCGCTTGAAATCCCTAAAGCGGTTTAACGGCAAAATTGAAGCTAACGAGTGGTGTATTGCAACGTGCCATTAAAATCCGTTTCTAGCACGGTGAGAATTTATCGGGTAGGTGGAATTACGCAGCTCGCTCCGTGCTCGCCATCAAATGAATGGGGTTGTTTTTTTGGCCGTTTGTTTAGTTTAAGTCTGCTCACGGGTCCGTCCGTGGGAGTCTTTTTAAATACTGAAGATTAGCCAGCGGAAGAAAGTCCCCGGCCCCCACCACATTTCCCCTTCTCAGGCATGACATAACACCTTTGTCTGATTTGCTGTTGTTATAATTGGGTCGGTGGCAGGGAATCTGAGAGAAGTGGTGCTCGCATTTGCCAGCGAAACCTCGGCGTAAACAAGCAATTAGCCGATCGCAAGTCTCTAAAACTGCCCCATTATTGCCGTATACAAAACACATCGGCAATCGCGACAACTAATTTAACTAAAAAATACAAAATGCACTTAAGTTAGCGTTCATTTTTGCATCGTTAGTGGAGCCGTCATGTATTGCTATTTCTTCAACGAGAACCGTCATGACCAACCCTTGAAAAACCGGCTTAAAAAATAAAAATTACTTATGAATCATTGTGTATGGGCGGTTTAAAATGTGGAGTGTACTGTGGTCGATGCATTCAATTAACTGCTCAAGACGATTGATTACGTTTATGAAGTTGTATAATCATAATCGGTTTTCATTGGCAATTAAATAAAGCAAACTGCCTTGCGGCAGGACACACTTATGCACAGAACGACATCTGATGGACGACGAGACTTGCGACTGAACGGCAGCCAATAGGTGGGAACGGCATCCAAAAGGACGCACACGGAGGAAAGACGGAGCAAGGAAATCATCCCGCGCACGTGCAGCTCTACGAGCTGTTGCTGCTTCGCAAGCCGGCGAGAGCTGGCGAGCGCATGCAAAAGCCTCCATCCAGCAGCGGAGAGGGAACGGCTGTTGCTGCTAATGGTGCAATACTGCGGAGCGTTGCGGAGCAGCGGCCGAATTAATTGTCCTCTTGTCGCTGCAGAGCCGTAATTCTCCCGGGTGTTAATGGAGAGCGGAGGATGTCTGTAACCCGGCCGATTGCACCACTCGCGGACGTGCCGACCCGTCTCGCGACGACGGCCGCCGCTGCCGCTGCCGCCGCCGGGGCGAAACGACCGCCGTGGCAATAACGTAAACGAAACTGCCTCGCAACACGCGAGCCTCTCACTCCGCACTCGGATTGCATCCAAGCTGGAAGGAACCGCTGAGTTACGTCGCTACGTCCAACGGTTTTCCAGCGGAGGGGTAACCCGGTTACAACATTTTAAGGGCACCACGGGATTTTTAGTCGCGACCATTAACCTAGGCAGCGTGTCTTTGGACCGTGGGGAGGAAACCGGAGTACTCGAAGAGCACTCGCGCGGACACAGCGAACGTGCCAACTCCGCATAGAAATGCACCCGGAGCCGAGAATCGAAGCCGGATCCTTGCCGCGAGGCGGCTTTCGTTCCTCCCTGCGCCACCGTGCCTCGCGACTCGGAGCGCAGAAGATCCAGTCTTTATTTAAGCTGAAAGCAACCCCGGAGGCCACGTCACTAATTTCCACACTTGTCTATTGAGGTGGAGGAGGGGACGGGGTGGGGGGGGGCAACCCAGATAAGAGAGACATCGCAAAGAAACAGCCGGCGCCAATAAATAAAAATAACTTCGGAGACCGACACCGCCTGGGCCCCGACACGAGAGCTTAACACGCAATCCTCCGTCGCGTTAAACATGAACACAGCACGGGAGGGGGAGACACCGCCACCGTGGCCCACCGATAGGGCGCAGACAATTTGCTCCGCCAACGCCTGCGGCTGTCGTGTCCTGCGAGACATCAAGTGCGAGAGGCTTCGCCGTCACTGCCTGCGGCGAAATTTCTAAATTTTGCTGTTGTTGTTTTAAAGGCCTTAAACGAACCAGGTCAACGTGACTGAGTGACGCTTCTTGCAGTCAATGGCGATTTGTGACTCGGAGCTTTCGTGTCTTGTCAGCTTTACATCTAATAAAGGCAACGAAGAGGAGCGAGTGCCATTTGCACGGTTTCAAAGCGTGCTTGAACTGGATCATGTATTAGTCAACGTATTGCTTCTCATGTGAACCACCAAACGACGCCCGCATAAAAATTTACTCTAGACCCACCATTCTCAAGCGGCGGGTCACGACCCATCAGTGGGCCGCGAGTGCCACTGGGTGGTCCGTGGAGCCTATGGCTGGCTGGGCCTTGAGGCACAAAAAACAGAGAACCCCTGCTCGATGCAAGGTTTCCCCCATTTTATTTCCAAAGAGTCTAGATGTATGTGCTCTTAGCCACCAGCGATACATGCTAGCAGAGTGCACACAAGGGTGGTGGAATTAGTATGACGCCCGGCTGCCTTTGTCCAGTGGTAATGACACTGCTTTTATCGCTTTGTTCGATATACGAAGATCGAATTTCAATCATGCTGCATGGCCTGAATTTCAATCTGGTTCACCGGGGAACAGTGTGATTACCATTATTACATCGGCGATTTACCAAGCAACAACAAGGATTTCCATATAGCCACCCGGGCTGCTAAGGAAAGAGCTCTTAGCAAGCACTTGATGTCGATACAGTGCACGAGGCTCACACGATTCCACGGCGGTGATACGTTGCACACGACAGCAAGCGCTCAATTAAGACAGAATCAACCTAGGGGGAGGCCCGCAACAGGTTGGTGAAAACAACCTACCTACCGGTGAAATCTACTGCTGGCAATTTAATGCTGGTCACGAGCTTCAAAGAGCAGCTCTCTAAAAAATGCTCTCCCACTGCTCCACATGACTTGGCAGTAGCATGAGAATATATTAATTGCCAAGGATATAACTTGTAAAGGTCACAAAATCCCAGGTTGCCAAACAGACCCCTTCGGAGAGTTGGTCTGACTGGTTGCAGCAGGTCAAGCCGACGCACAGAATTGTACATTTTAACAATTGAACCGCGTGGGACGGAGCCTGGCTCAGCATGGGAGGACACGAGGTGGGAGGTTATGTAAGAGCGCCGGCTAAAAATGGGGTCCCACCCAGAGCACGTCCTAGATACGCGAGTCTCCAAGCCAATCGTAGCTCTCGCTGGTGTGGCAAGACTGCAGGTGACCAGAAAGCAGCGTTGGTATATTTTCATTATTTAAGGAATCAGTTATATCATCGATTATCCGTTCAAACAATAAAAAATAAAACGGACTAAACAATAACAAATAATGGGAGGGTGGAATAAAAAATATAAACATTAAAAACGGAAAGGAAAATAGTTGAGGGAGGATAATTCTGACCAGTGGTGCCACATGTGCCACTGGATGGGAGGTTATGGTGAGGGGCTGGGTGAGGGGCTGGGTGAGGGGCTGGGTGAGGGGCTGGGTGAGGGGCTGGGTGAGGGGCTGGGTGAGGCTTGGAGGGAGATGTCCTCTCTTCAAAAAAGGCAGGATTTGGGGGTCAATGAGTGGTTTTATATTGGGGTTAGCCATAGATCACAAAAAAAAGTAGTTGATAATTTTGCTGATCAATAGATTTAATCATCTAATCGTTAGAGCTCCATATATAAATAAAAAAAGGTTGAGTGCAAATGCCACCACCTAGTGAGCAGGGGATTTTTTAAAAGGCAGGGATAATTTACGAGTCCAAAATGCTGGCTACGATCAACACATCGTTTCCCTATGTATCATGATCTACTAAAAATACGCTTGCTCCAGTGACCCATAGATTTCCCAGCAGTACCGGCATATTTTGAATGGTTCTTGAGCCATGACTGATGGAGTTGTGAAAGCAGTGGTTCAACGTCAAACCACCTTTCAAGTAGAGCCTCTTTCAATACTGGATCCAAATCGACGAGCATTTGAAGGTGCTAGGTCTGGGCCATGTGCCAGAACATTACAAAAATGTACCGCTTTCAAACGTAGGCATGCAGCAGCTAAAGCACAACAAGCTTTGCTTTACAATCTTCAGTCAATATTTTTTCACACTTGACCGGTCAAGGCATTGTGGTTATTAGATTTTTAATGACTTGAGACGTTACGCCTCCCACGTTGGAGTTTTCAAGATGTGACATGCCGCAAAAAGGGATTAAAAAAAAACACTCGACATGACTCTCCTGAAAGAATAGCTAGTGTGCAATTCTTACACACCGAGTCATGAATACCGACATCAGTACATAGTCATGGGTTATTAAACTGAACGGCTGCCACATTTATCCCAAACGGTCACAGGCACGTGCTCCATTCATTGTTGATGACTGCGATGAAAACATTAAACTTCCAGAATGAGCGATGGGGAGGCCTAGAGTGGAAGGATTAACAGGCCACCCCCTGCTCTTATCCTCACAGAAAGCCCGCATACAGAGCTTGCAAGTTCACTGGATATTTTCTGCTGTAGTAAAAAAATCCATCGAATAATAATACACATCTATCACAAACATGTGTTCACATCATGACTGCAGCTGGCATAGCCACTTGTAAACAGGGCCACAAGTCATGTGGCCACATACATACTGATGCCGCTCTCTGAGACACACTTGCTGCACCTTGTACAGTTGTGCAAGGGCAGTGTCAACTGCGATAATGCGATAGGTCTGCCATCTTCTGGCAAAAATAATATACAGGCAGAGCAGTGAAGTTCGTGTCCTGTTCTCACCGTGGGATTTACGAAATTCACACCGACGTTCGCAAGCAAGTTACAATACATTTTACTTAAATATCCTCAATTTGACAGCAAAACGAGACGGCAGCGGTATCAGCTTGCGTGCAGGCGCTCGGTGGATTGTTACAATCCGAGGGCTGCGAGTGGATGTTAACAACTTGGAGGGGTCTTCTCCATGCAGTTTAACGATTATGGTTCATGATGATTAACGTAGATTTTCTGAAAGTGAACAGGGAGCACGAGCATTGTCGTGGTGCATTAAGTTAATTGACAGCGAAAATATGGAGTATTAGAATTAAAACCACATAGGCCCACGAGAGATAGATTTACGAGACATAGTTATTACATTGTGTAATTCCATCAGATTGCATGCGTTATTTAGTGTAGTGGCTCCCAACCTCTTTGGGTCAATGGGCCAATAGACGAAGCCTTCACAAGTCTTGGGTCAATAGTGCGGTAGCAACAGGATTTATAATCGGCTCCATCTCGGATAGCGAGTGAAAGCGTAATGTCAATCAGCGTGACAGCTCTCCACAATCTGACGCAGCGAACGAGTCAAGTTGTCATGCTGGCAAAGGTGCCACAATAATGATAGCTTTGACAATTTCATATGAACATGTTTTAAATAAATATTTATTTGCTTTCACAACATGTCAAAAAGACAAAGATCCCCCATACAGCATGAGCAGACTGTAGGATCAAGTGCCATTAGCAAGCAGCTATGAATGTCGATACGGCACACGAGATTGGTGACCAACACCACACCTGCCCGCCTTTGTCTCTCCAATGGCAACGTTTACCCATTGCACAAGGTACTCATTTGACATTGAGTCCACCTAGGGGAGTCCCCAGGTCCAGTTCAGATAATCATCACTGGTATTGGTCGTGAGCGGGATTCGAACTCTGGTCACCAGGCTCGTAGCCCAGTGCTCTAACCAGTGAGTTACCGCTCTCGGTACACAACATGCCACACACACGCGTTAACAGACTCAGAAAGCCAGCAAGCGCTTGACAAGGTCGCCCCCTTTGGAGCGTTGCTATATTTGCCGAGCATTTAAGTGACGCTGAGAATATCAATGACGAAGGAAGACGTTGGTCTAAATCACGCCACCTCCTGCATCACCACTGTGCCATGCACTCACCCTTCCATCGCAACCGGCTTAATCCTCACCACGCCAAGCACTCAGCCGCCTACTCACCATGCTACCTGTATTACCAACCTACCACGTTAACTATCCACCCCTTGTGGGGGCAGTACGGTGGTGCAGTGAGTAGTGCTGTCACCTCGCAGCAACAAATCCCGGATTCAACTCCTGGCTCGGGTTCGCGTTGTTGTGTGGTGTTTGCATGTCCATGTGGTATTTCGCCAGGGACTTCGCTTTCCCTCCACCAATCACACACACTGCTCTTGCCTAGGTTAACTGGCATGCAGCGTAAATTGCCCCCTGGTGCCCTGAAATAGTCTGGTGTACCATCCTGGGTATAGCCCTGCCCTGCACCCTTTGCTTGCTTACCCTCTCCACACTGGACAACTGTTAAAAGGAACTACACAGATCAACGGGTTCCTTCCAGCGTAAACAAAAACGGATAGACTCATCCCACCCAGTACCATAGAAACACATGAACCACACACACACACAATCTCCTTCACCAACGAAACGCCACCAACCCACCTTGTCCTTGAAGTGCAGGTCCTGTCGAGTCATCTCCCGCAGCGTGTGGAGCACCTTGAGGCACAGCTTCTCCTCGTTCTCCTCCATCAGCTGCTTTGTGTGCTTGATGAGTCTTAGCATGGGGGCGGAAACGGTTTGTGCGTTGGCTTCATCGCCGGAGCAAAACTAAAAATTACAATTAAAAAAATGTCAGCGCCGGCCACGTTGGCGAGATGTTAGCTCTCTCGCCTGCTATGCAGGTGGTCGTGGCGTTTGATCCAGACCCCGACACCATTGTCTGTATTTGGAATTCTTGTGCTGGCATGGATACTTTTCCGGGCCCTCAAGTTATTCCCTCCAAATTTACAAACGTCCGTTATTACTTAACGCTGGAAGGAACCGTTGAGCTTTGTAAATGTCTCTCTTAACCAGCGCAGAGGAGCAAGCAAGTTGCAACATCTCAGGGCACCGAGGACAATTTCAATTCGGATTATTGAACCAGGCAGAAGCGTGTATTTGGACTTTGGGAAGGAACCGAAGTGCCCATCAAAAACCCACGTGGACACGGAGACAGCAGGCCCCTTCAGTGGGACGCAGTGCCGCCCAGATTACGCGGTAACCAAAGTGGGGAACCGTCGATTCGCCCCAGGGAGGAGAGCTTTACTTGCAGATGAAGCCGCCACTCTGGCACTTGTCACGTCCCTCCGAGCCCTCAGGGAACAGCTGCTCGGGGAAGTGCAGCACGTCCACCAGCACAGACAGCTCGGCCTGCACCAGCGGCCGTAGCTGATCCTCCAGGCCCGACACGATGTCCTGAGAGCAGAGATGCGCCCAAGCGGCTTAAGCTGTGTTCACAGAAAATCCCAAACTCCATTATCCACTAGGATGTCCTCCTCCTCCTCCTAGCTCGACCTCCCCCACCATCCCACCATCCTCCTCTATCACCACCACCGTCACCTCCATCTCAATCACCTCTCCGATCACAACCGCGATTACCCTCCTCATCCACCACCACCACCCTATTAGTTCGCCTCCTATAACACCACCTACACTCTCACTCCCACGTTCCACCCCAACTGCACCTGCAGGCGCTCGATGATGTTGCGGTAGTCCCAGGACGAGGAGCTCATGGATTCACGCGTGCCCCTTGCGCACGCCCGTGCATTCAGTTTCCAGTTCAGCGCCGTCTTCTGCACCAGGTGTGTGGGCTTGAGGAACAGGGAGTTGACCTGGCTGTCAAGGTCCACGGGGATGGCTATGCTGCGGCTTTTCGCTGCGCACAAAACAAAACGCATTTGCCGATGTCGTTTTTGGGCTGGAGAACACAGGTGGATCAAAGGCGTCCTCTTGGATTAAAAAAAAAATAGTGTGCTTAGGCAGGACACATAGCTAGGGGGGGGGGGATGATGGCTGAAAGAGGAAAGCTGATTGGCTCGTGTGCAGATACTGGGTGGATTGTGGGACTGAAGGATTCTGACAGTTTGTGGAGGCTGTGGATCGATTTCAGATGACGATGATGGAAATGATGAGATTTTGTACATTTTCCCCAACGTTTCCAAGTATTGGGAGAGCTCCGAGCTTAGACATTTAAATGAGATGTTAACGTTTGCACGCATGAGGATGGAGAAGGGCAGATGGCGGGGCAAATTAATTAAACGGCAAGAGGCAGACTGGGGCCAAGGAAAAGATGCAGGAAATTGTTGAATTAGCTGAGAAGACAGGAGAAACCTTCATGGATATTGAATACCCAAGCGCCTGGGAAGATAAAGTAATTTTGCAGGAATATTACTGTGAAGCAGGGCCTGGTAGATGCTGGACACTGAAGAATATCGGAGACGCATGTAGTCACATCGGAATAAGGTTTAAGAATGAACGGCGGTCAGAGCGAGCACTGACCGACTTCTGCCAGGCAGCGGATGCAGCCCTCAATGCTGGCCTTCTGCAACAGCGTTGGCCACTGGCTGTGGTAGACGCGAAAGGCACCCTGCAGGAGCTGCACAAACACCGGCTGCCGCGCCTGCGGGATGCGGAGACGACGCCGCACACGAGACTTAGCTGCGCGGCGCTTGCTGGGCTAAGAGATGCGAGCAAATGCCGAGTGATGATGCGAGCTGATGCTATTAGCTTTGACCCAGTGCGCACACACGCACACACACACACACACACACCGGACTCATGTGGAGCAAAGCAGTGTTCGTTACACAGCCAAGCGATATTTAAAATTGCCGCAGCTGGAATTTGGATAAATTCAGTGAGAAGGCAAATTTAAGAGTCGGGTTTCGTTAATTTGCGTAATAATTTGTGTCTGGGCAGAGAAACCTCAAACCCACTGAACTGGAAATATCCGTGAATTCACAGGTGGCTAAATCACAAATTCAGACTCATTCTCTCAGTGGCACACACACACACATACACGGGACTCATTCTCTCAGTGGCACACACACACACATACACCGGACTCATTCTCTCAGTGGCACACACACACACATACACCGGGCTCATTCTCTCAGTGGCACACACACACACACACATACACCGGACTCATTCTCTCAGTGACACACAAACACACACACATACACCGGACTCATTCTCTCAGTGGCACACACACACACACATACACCGGACTCATTCTCTCAGTGGCACACACATACACCGGACTCATTCTCTCAGTGGCACACACATACACCGGACTCATTCTCTCAGTGGCACACACACACACATACACCGGACTCATTCTCTCAGTGGCACACACACACACACATACACCGGACTCATTCTCTCAGTGGCACACACACACACATACACCGGACTCATTCTCTCAGTGGCACACACACACACACACACCGGACTCATTCTCTCAGTGCCACGAACTCGGGCCAGTAAGCAGAGATGGCGAAATGCCACTAATATGCATTTAATGCAATTGGGAGCAATGACATAGCTCCTGAGTGTGTCGGCAGCGCAACTGGACTGGGAACCAGTTAGCGACGAGCCAAGGTGGTGTTCAGCACTGGCGGCTGGCAATAGGTGCTGGCAGTTCCGGCTTTCAGGCTTGGGGGACATGGGCATTCAGCGAGCTGCGGTGGTTAACGGTCGGGTCTCGGGAGGGGTGGCAATGCCAAGCTCTGCAGCAGACCTGCTGACACGACGACAAAGGTGTCCCCGACTCCACTGTACTCGAAGCACGAATTAAAATCTCACAAAGGGAAACGCGGAAGTCAGTCGGTCGGTTTTTATCTAAGCTGGAAGAAACCGTTGAGCTATGTAGCTCTTTTTAACAGTTGTCCAGCGAGGAGGGGGTAAGTGAGTTATAATATCGGAGGGCATAGGGGGAAATTTGGTCAGGACAATAAACCGAGGCAGCAGGTCATTAAACTGTGGGCATAAGCCGGAGCTCCCGGCAAAAACCCACGCAGACACGGTGAGAGCACACAAACCCCAGTGAGAAAGCCACCGGAGTTA
>JAZEWT010000008.1:18014270-18032885 GCA_036362905.1 Mordacia mordax | reverse complement strand
GGGCAGTAAGCATTTGTTCTGAAGTAATCGATCACTAAAACATATGTTTGCGATAGGACTCATTTTTCGAATTAATGGGAGTCCTAGCTCTAAACCTCTACATTTTCTGAAATGTCAATCCACTGGCAGAGGAGTCTTCCCACACCAAGAGAGCCGCAGAGGTGACAAGACCATGCGTTAGCATGCCGAGGCCAACTGTGGGAGCATGGACGTGAAGTACAACGGATTTGCCGCACGGCCACCTGCTGAAGCCTATGACTTCCAGCCACACAGGGTGGTCCGGCACTCCAGGTTTAATCTCACTGTATAATGCAGACACAATCTCTGTTAATATTTTGCAAGGGAAGAAAAGATAAACGTAAATGGGTGTCTTGATGAAATGTTTAATTTGGCAGGATAATAAGCTTTTTAGAGCTGGTGTAAAGTGTTAAAAGCACACACTAGGTATCAAAAGTTAAAAACTATTTTGATATTGCACCCATAGATGTCAAGATTTTCCTTCTCACCGACAAGGGTCTCACTGGCGCTGCTCCGACATACATCCGTAACCTACATCAAGCACCCTCCTCAACACATCTTCGATCCTCTAATACAGGCTTGCTGCATGTGCCCAGATTACACCTCCATTCGATGGGTGATGAAGCCTTCTCGCACGCTGCTCCCAGACTCTGGAATGCCTTTCCATTGGAGATTTGGTCAGCTTAGTCCCCGAGCATCTTCAAATCCCATTACAAGACTCACTTGTTCCGGAGAACATTGACGTCCTCTGGATATAACTGATGAAGCTGCTCACTGTTGTTGTGCTTGGATGATGGCTGGCTGTTGACCTGCACTTACTCAGGAACATTTATTCCTTCCTTTATTTGTTTAATTATTATTTTATCCGTTATTTTATGCCCTTCATTGATTTATAGACAGGACTTAACTTTTAGGGCAGCACGGTGGCCCAGTGGGTACCGCTGTCGCCTCACAGCAAGAAGGTTCCAGGTTGGAATCTTGGCTCGGGTGCCTTTCTGTGTGGCGTTTGCATGTTCTCCCTATGTCCGCGTGGGTTTTCGCCGGGAACTCCGGTTTCCTCCCACAGTCCAAAAAACATGCTGCTGCATGGGTTAATTGGCTTGCAGACTAAATTGCCCGCAGTGCCTGGCGATGGACTGGCATCCCATCATGGGATTATCCCTGCCTTGCGCCCTGTCTGCCGGGATAGGCTCCAGCCCACCGCGACCCTGTACATGATTAAGCGGTTTCTGACAATGAGATGAGATGAGATTTTACTTTTAATTCATTTACTCTGATATTGTTGTTGCTGATATGCCGCTCTCTCCACAGCTGTGCAAGAGCATTGTGACCTTCGGGTGAAAAGCGCTCGAGATGTATAAATATTATTATTCTTAATATCTTTTATAGAGCCAAGCATTTATTAAGTTCGACTGTTTGATATACAACACAATCTACAGATATGACGCTTTGGAAACGAAGTTGAACCCCAAACTTTTTCCCAGTGTGACTACAGAAGTTATGTAATTCTGCACACACACAGACCTACCAGGTTATAAGTCGCAGTGCCAACTTTTTTTTTTAAAGTTCAGAAGGGCACTCAGTGCCCCAGAGAACATGATGCATGTATCAAACATGAATAATTGATTATGAAATAATAAAAACGCTTGATAAAAAATGGCATATCTGCATCAAAAGCTCTAGATTAACTCAACCACCTTCATGTTTAACATTCAGCCGAGTTTAATTCAGAGTTAATTAAATACCCGAAATATTTCTTTGACATTTTGTTATGAATGCAGTCTTAGCGTATTAGACAAACAATACGCAGAGATTACACTGTAAACAAGGCACACGCTTGTTATTTTCACTCTTAATTACTCTATCAATACACAAATGAAATAATGACATTAAGTTGGGTACTTTTAATAATTGCAAATAAAGAACATTCAAGCACTGGGGACTCAAATGTAATAGAAAAGATTATACAAGGAGGAAAGTTGCTTTGGTTCCTTTGGTAATGAATTCATAGTTTTCTGTTCATTCACACACTGGCATAGCATGGATTGCATAAGCCCTGATACACGGAATAAAATGGCACCAGCGATCCAATTTTTTTCCTTCACCCTCCCTCCCTCCTCCCACCCCCATCCTCATCGAAGCGAGTGCCTGGGCCCGCGACACCGCGCAGATGCGATTGCAGCCGCGCCGTCTGCGCATTCCATAGCTGCGCCACGACGCATTTCCTGCGGCAAACTCTCACCGACGCCAGTGACAAAACTTCGACTGAAATAACTCCTTACAACACGATGGGCAAACATCGAAACGCAGTCCCCCCCCCCCCCTTAAAGATTGTCCTCCAATTCAGAAAAGGCTCTTTTGCACACATTTGCAAAGCCACGTTGTTAATCCACTGCTGGAGGAAGGCCTTCCCAATGCCACGTCGGTCAGGTACGGCTGTTGACCGGACTTGGCCGCGCTGGGCGCACAGAGTCGGGCTACGGGGGTATCACCTGCTTCAGGATATTCTGCTCGCGCATCAGCTTCTGTCGCTCGCGGTTGGGTTTGGCGACGACGACGTCCAGCGCCTCCTGTCCCGTGTTGGGGATCTCGGCGATGAAGAACACCAGGTCCTCCAGCAGCTTCGTCACAAACCTACGGCGAAAGAACGTCGACGTCACAGCCGCATACCATTCAACGCGCGGAAAAATGATGATGGGCTGGAACCATCGCGAAAAAAATGGGTGGTGAGGGATGAGACGTAGATTTAACTACGGAGTGGAGATGGAGAGAAGATAAGTGTGGCAACGGAAGAGATAATAGCAGTGACAGGATGTTACCGGGTTCAAAGGCCACTGCTGGACAGAAGCAACTTGGGATATGAAGGAATTGAAGACATTGGGCACGACAAGTGTTCAGCAGGAGGAAGTTAGAGGTTGAAAACAGAAGGCTCGCCTGAGATAACATCACTATGGAGATAGACCAAAGACAATCAGCTCATCGGCAGAAGCAAAATGTATCTGTACTGTTAACTAAAAGCGTGTTAATAAGTTGGCTAGGGCAGGACATATCGCTGCAAGGAATGATGACCGTTGGTCAAGAATAATAACGTGACAGCCAAAGAGATTGAACGTGGCTCAAGGCAGGCATCCATCAAGCAGATTAAGTGATGAAGCCCTCCTGTATGCTGGAGCTAGACGAATTACTTGTGTATGTGTTGTACAGCTCTCCAGCAGACCGGACAGTATTGGTCACGTGAGACCCACAGCTATCACATCTCACAAATTAAACCCAGGCCGTATCAGTTACAGACTTGCCCCATGCGAAAGGAAGCTCTGTATTGGTCGGAGAGTACTGTTTATTCAAACGGTGTCCGATGTTTCACTCCCAAAATGTGAGGTCGAAACGAGATGTTGCCCTACAACCATCAAACACACCCACGAGCTAGACAGTTACGCTGTAGGATTAATGGATATGGTTATGGTTTGGGGAAGCCTTCATTAAGCCGTGGATTGATCATTGATGATGTTGAAATGATTGGCTCCGGGTGAAGTTGGTGAGTACACAACAACAACAATAACCACCACCACTGCCTGGGTGCGAACCTCCTCTCATTCTGGGTGATGGTCCCTTTCTCCAGCTTCACAGCGATAGAGGCCAGGACCTTACTGGCGTCATTCGCAAAGTCCAGGTCCCGGACCTCCAAGGGAGACACGGGGACGATGGCAAACGCCTCCTTGTCCTCCTTCACTGAGCACGTGCCGATCTGGGTGTGCAGGGGAGGGATAACACACATGGCACCGTTTGACACGAGTGGGAGTCAAAGCAAAATGAAATTACACCAAAACGCAGCAACTTGCGCATTAACGGCGTGGAGGAGAGACTGCGCACTGCAGGGTCGTTGCAGGCACAGACGATTTCAAGCATTGATGATGGTTTTCAAAAGCTGCTCTTTTGTGATAGCCGTGTCGATCCCTCCTTTGCGGCTATTTCTAGGATTAATAATTGGAAATTCTCAACCACCACGCTCAGATGCAGACTGATATGATGCAGCATATGCGTTTAATTTAAATGATCACTTGATAACCATCTTGTAGCAAAAACACATGTCTGGATAAGTACCTTTACATCGCCACACTTCATTCATAGCACTGTGTAATTAAGGAAAACATTGAGAAGGCTACTATATTATCAGAGTAATGGCGACAGCCAAAGCACACTGTGTGGCAAACCAGGAGACCCGTGTTGATTTCAAAGCAATTCCACACGATGACTTAAAGCTGGGCTGTTGAGATGTCATAGTCCTACATCAACCGGCGTGAAGCATGATCACACAATTTTCATAACCGACATCGGCATGCAAAGGTCTTCATTTCAGGGTTAGAAGCGCACAGGCGAGTAAAAGTTATTATTTTAATGCTACGATTAAATACTAACGTGGCAAGGCTGAGTCATGCTTATGCTCCACTGCCACCAGACCTCTCTTTATCTCCATCTGCCATCTCCCATTTCCTTATATCTGCATTGTGTAATGAAATTACGTTTAGGCAAAATCTGTTTTTCTGTAATCGAAAGCCATCTGCTCTATTGGAGGCTGTTATATGCACGCAAGGCCCTTTCCTGCAGTTGCACATAGAAGGGGAGGGAACCTTGAATGGCTTGATTGCGTCACCGCTGGTGGAAAGGACTCTGCACTCAGAGGTGATCTAGAAAGACCCCCCTTTAAGAGGGTATTTGATCCAATCTTCCACACTGGCTAGACTGTTCTGGAAAGGTGGCAATACCCACACTTTACCCCCACCTTACGGGACTTGCTAATTGACCGGTGTACGCATTCCCAATGTTGGGTGGACAGATATAAGGGGGGGGGGGGGTAGGAGATTTAAGAAACTAGATCATCTGAGAATTGCTTAACAGGCTTATCCTGATTGAGCAGCTCTCGAGAGCAATTCCCATGCGTCGCGAGGTGGAGAGAGGAAGCGATCGACGCGGCTGTCCCGAGAGCAGCTTTTCAAAGCAATCATCGTGCATCGAGCCGTGAAAACCCACATCATTGCATTCTTGGTCATATTTCAACTGCCGTACCTTGAGGTCGAATCAAAGTACGACGCTGGAACTGTAAAACCTTGAGTGCTGCCCTTTACACCGCGGCACAATACAAAGCGGTTTCGAAGCGTACGCACTCACCTTGAGCATCACGGGCTTCTCTTCCTCTGTGTCGATGGGAGACATGGTGCTGTGGACCCACGTGTTGGTGCAGAGGTGACGCAGCCTGACATAGGAATTCCTGAACGCGGGGAATAAACAGCGACTCATGTGACCGGCAGGTCACTTGTGGCTACTCACACCAATGCATCTGGTCAGTTTAGAAGAGGAGGTCAAATGCCCCTTGGTGGAGCATTTAGAGTAGACCAGAGTGAAGGTTCCTGCACCAGAACTGGCTTCAGCCAGAGATACTAGGATTGCACCTTTTGTCAATTCACTGTTGGATAAGGGCCTCTCCGTGCCATGTAGGTCAAGGGGGCTATCTGACCATACCTAATCTCGCTGGCCGGAGGTGGTGGGAAGCACAGACATTAAGGTGTAATACAAGAAAACAATGGATTTCCCTGTACTGTCGTCTAGTGACAAAGTAGGCCTGCAGCAGACCAACACGTGTTTAGTGAATGGTGGTCACATGTCCAAGCACTATGCAGGCTTTAATTCTGAGATTGGTGCTTTCTGAGCAATGTGGTCTGAGACAACTATACAAATTCACTTAATTTACTAAAGAGACAGATTTTTTAAGCAGAGTTCTGCATTTGAATGTATGGGGGCGTTTGGCAGGTGGGAAGAAACTCTAGTACCTGCAAAAACCCAACGCATAAATGAGGCCAACACTATCAGCACTACACAGATGGATTTACAAACTTGTTGCTGTACTGCATCTGGGTACCCTAGAGGCCATATAGTGGCACAGAGGTACCTGGATATTGAAAAGCATACGAGGTGAAAGGCAAACTTAAATATATAGGACGTAACCATATTCCAGTCACCTTTAAGAAATGTAATGCAACTGTCGTGGAGTGGGGGGGGGGGTGGGAGAACCTCAATGGGATTTAATAGCTCAACTGTAATAAGGATTTTTTAAATCTGCAATTTTGCAAACATTCAGCTTTGAAGACCAATATGCAAATGAGATCCAACGTCATAAACCACAACCAATTTGGCCAATTTGCTCATTGTATGGGGAAAATGACCACTTAGCACAAAAGGGAAAAATGCTGAATAATTGTGCAAATTAGTTAACAAAACCCAGTGGTGCACAGGCAAAATGCACCCTCTTAATACCCCAACGCCATTTCATTCCACAAGCATTCATCACCAGAGATCAAAGCAGTATGAAAAACACTTAGCAGGCGGTCGCAGCGGTTACACCACACTCGAGTACCGTGAACCCTATAACCACACGGGCCATACCAAGCCGACATAAAACCGCACGCTTTACCGTGGCACGAGCGAGTCCCCCCTCTGCATGGTGGTAGGGTCCAACTCGAAGATGGAGGCGATGTCGCTGCCGTGGCTGATGGGCACCAGCGTGTACATCATGCGGTCGCGTTTGCTCCGCGTGGCACTGCCCGCCGGCTCCGCGTCCGCCTGCCATCGCCCGCGTTGCGGCGCCCACGTTAAACCGACGCTCGCGCAAAGCTCGCGCCGCAACTGGCTTTTAGAAACGATGGGCCCGTGAAACCATCGCCACCCGCCCGCCCCTCCCCGGTGCCACGCTCACAATTTATGGGTAGCGGCTGCGGTAGGAGAGGGACGACGAAGACGAGATATTGGTCTCTGTGTGCTCTCGTCCAGTTACAAGTTGTTGGAATAGAAAGAAGCAAATGATGGCGACACTTAAGATGAACGTGAATTTAAATAATCACCAACATTGACGAGTTGTACTCTAGTGTTTCACCTACAGGATGCGCCGCAATATATATAAGTTGTGTTTTTCCAACGTACCAACATTCCCACAGTCATCTCCTGTGGCTGTTCCTTGTAATCAGGATTTACCTTTAAAAAAACACACAATTACCAATCACAATTTTGTCAATGCCATTAGATCAATGCGGGGTGGAATGGTGGTGTAGTGATTGGTGCAGTGGGATATAATCTGGACTGCCAGCCACCGCTAACGTCAATAGAAAATGATATGCAAACTCGTCTATCAATTTGGATTGACCAGCATTGTGAAGTATGGGAAAACAAAGTAAGTTTGGCAGCACAGAAATGGTCTTGGGCCATGGCCTAAGGCTCTCATGCCGAAACGTGATGTGATTGTATGCAGTGCGGCTCGTTACAGTGTTGTCTGTGTACGGTGCTCCTGGCCACGCTGTGGTGTGGTAACAACATAGCATGGTTTGGCAACGAAGGCACGTATAGTGGTGTAGTGCAGCAAGGACATGTTGCAGCACACCTCAGCAGCCAGATAGTCCCCGGTAGCAAGATGCTTGAATCGGAAGAGACTGTTCCAGTGGCCAGCACCCTCTCGGCAAGGGTCGTGCTGAACAACCTGAGCAACGTTGAGACACAGAGCTCTAGGTTACACAACAAATCGACCACCACTGTCGCCGACACCCGAAATTCTCCAACGGTGGGTCGCGGGGACTCACCAGTGGGCCACGAGCGCCATCTAGTGGCTCGTGGAAACCATATTCAAGTGGGTCAAGTGGCCCTTGCGGTGCAAAGATTGAGAAACCCTGGTCTACATACAGCACCAGCATTTTTAGCTTAGCACGTGTTTCCTTCTATCCATAGACCAGAATGATGCGTAAAGCGTTGGCAAAGGAGCGAGCGAGCATCTTTCCAAGTGTTTAGAAATCGCCAAGCTGGCTACTTTTTCCACTTTGCGACTGTACACATTTAAATAATATTAATGGGATTAATATAATATTACTCAGTTCTAAGGAATGCATTAATCTCGATAAAGAATTTACTGCAGCTTAAATCTAGAATTTTAAATGTTACTTGCTTCAACAGTTCTCTAGAATGTTTTAAAACTTATGTCAAACTTATTGTGGAATAACCCCCCCCCCCCCCCAAAAAAACGTTTTTGTTGCTGATTTGCTGTTCTTATGTCGTTGTTGTTGCTGAGATGCCATTCTCGCCACAGCTCTGTGCAGTGCTTTGTAACCCTCGGGTGAAAAGCACTCGAGAAGTTCAATTATTATTATTTCTCTGCAGAAGTTCTATGCGGTGTCATTCTTGCTAAAGATGTTTCATATGGAACAAATTGGACAGTTACGGTGTTAATGTGGTAATTAAGTGTTACAGAAATACATATTTTTATCCTCAATGCGAAGACACAGCATAGGTTTAAAATGTAACGGCTGTTACTCATACACGCTGTACAAAATAATTATTTACAGTGCTTCACCATGAGTGCTAGATGAGTCTTTAAAACAACCACACCATGGTCGGTCATGGAGCTTGTTTGTTGTTTGATCATACTTCGCTACACTGGTCAAAAGCCACAGGTGAAGAGTGGGGGGGGGGAGGCTCAGGACTGGTTCATACATCGGGCACCACTGAATCTATCAAAGGCAATGTATCCTCAGATTACCACGGCACAGCGCAGCAACTTCTGCGTCATTACTTCCATTTCCACTGATAATAAGGTGCATGCGGCACATTAATTGCCAAGCACTTTATTCAATAATTAACATTGAGCGTGCGAGGAGTGCCTGGACCCCCCTGCGCTTGGTTACAGTGAATGACCATGAACACAGTGCCCACGTAATAAATAACCCGCTCGTAATTAGGAAACAACCAGGCCGACAGAAATCAAATGGTGGAAATTATTAAAAGCACAATGGTGCAATTAAAGCTGCGAGTGCACGGCAGAGGCAGCACGTATTTCCAGCCTCCGTACCAGGTCGCAGGCATCTCAAGCGTGGTCTCACTTCAACCCTGCGGTTAAGGCCCCCACGAATGCGGCATAACGTAGCCAATGGCAGAAAGGTATTATCGCTAAGGCAATAACGATCTGGGTTTTTTTTTTAACCCACACAAGATGGAAAGCTGAACAAATCATTTCGGGACTTTTTCACGAGATCGTAATTTTTTTGAGAAAGTTAATTTTATCGGTACGAAGTACTAATTTAATGTCGAAATGTACATCGATGTATTGTCGCCAAATTTTTGGCAGTGTGGCAGATCTCTGAAGATAAGCATATTTGAACCTGGTTATTTGCTTGGATGGGAGACTGCCTGGGAATACCAGGTATAGTGAAAGTTTAAGCTGAGAGGTATTTAACTTCACCCCACTGGCACGAAGGCAGAGTGGCACAGGGTGTCGATGCAGTGGTAACATCTGCACCTCACAGATAGAAACTCCTGAGGCGGTTCGATTCCCGCCTTGGCTGTCTGTGTCCTTCCACAATTCTGCGAAGGTTTCCTCTGGGTACTCTGATTTCCTCCCACAACTTATAAAAAGCCTCGTTAATTATTTGACCGACAACATCATAATATATAGGATGCAGTGTGGCAAATGTTGGCTCCAGCTGGCCGTGTCGCTGCCTATCCCCTGCCTTTGCTGTTTCTTAGCGCCTGTTAAGATAATCCATGGTCAGGTATGAAATTTGCTTGCGATACAAATAGTGTTTTGTTATTAAAGATTTGCTTCAGAATGGATTTGGCTACGGGGTTAAGGGGTCAGGGCACCGATATGAACAAATGAGACGCTGGGTTCTAACCCAGGGTTCTGTAACCCATGATTAAACAGGGTCCTCACGTTTGTGTGATTATGGTCTCAACCCAGTTACAGATGCCCGCATAAAAAACGCCGTCACATAAAAAAATAATTTAACTCGGGTCACGTTTCAGCCCTGTTAATAAATATATACATTTTGTCATGCAATGAGGGAGAGCACACTGGAAATATGGGGAGGGCTAACGATTTGATTACTTTTCAAAATATCATGTAAAATTAGATTTTACTATTAGGTCTGCATCATCTCAGTCTGTTGCACGCTTGCTAATTTGAGAACATTCGATGCTCTACAACAGCTGAAGGACAATGCATACGTTATCAAAAGTTTCCTGTTTGCATACTTTGCCACAAGCATGTGTGGCTTTTACAAACTAGACACTTTGCGAAAGGTGTCTATTTTGGTGTTTTAAGATGTCAACACTTGTATAATTGCCATAAATGGTAAAACAAAAAAACCCTTTTCTCCACTTCACAACCGTTCTGACCGATTACTGGCGAGTACAAGCACACAAGCGGCTTTGTGACGATGCCAGGCATCGAGGGCGGCACGGTGGCGTGGCGGCGAGTAGCGTTACCGCCTAACAGCCAGAAGTTCCCAGGGTTCGAATCCCAGCTGCGGTGCCCGTGTGGCGCTTGTACGGTCTCCTCGTGTCCGCGTGGCTTTGTGCTGGGTACTCCAGTTTTCTCCCACAGCACAAAGACGAGCTGCCTCTGTTTACTGACCTGCTGACTAAATTCTTCCGGGTGCCCCAATATGGAATGTGTTTAACCTTCCCTGCTGGACAGCTGTTAAAAAGAGCTGCATAGGCTCAACAGTTCCTTACAGCCTAAACGGTGACTAAATCCAACGGTGACGAAATCAAAACGAACAGATGTCGAACCTCGATTTCCCAGAGGGCTTTGGAGCTGGTGGCGGAGGTCGCCGACTGGCGGCCCGTGGTTCGCAGGAACACGTGCTGCTTCTTCCGGTACTCATCGCTCGTGAGGAACTTCTCCTGTTCCGCGTGGAACAGGCGGACAACGTCGCCCTGTCGGACACACGGACACACACACACACACACCGAGCGAGACATTATCTCTCGCGCAAGGCGGTGTGCACGAGATCGTGGGTTCGATTTCGACCACCCCTGTATATTTTGTATCTTCTCCCTGTGGTGTTTTGGATTATTTTTTTGCCTGGGTCCTCCGGTATTATTTCCCCGCTCCATTAAGGAATGTGGGTTTCGATTATTTGGTTGTGACTATTATTATTAGGGCGGCGCGGTGGCCCAGTGGTTAGCGCTGACGCCTCACAGCAAGAAGGTCCCGGGTTCGAATCTCTCGGCTCGGGTGCCTTTCTGTGTGGAGTTTGCATGCTCTCCCCGTGTCCGCGTGGGTTTTCGCCGGGTACTCCGGTTTCCTCCCACAGTCCAAAAGCATGCTCCTGGATAGGTTGATTGGCTCGCAGACTAAAATTGTCCCGCAATGCCCGGCGATGGACTGGCGTCCCGTCGTCGGGTGTATTCCTGCCTTACGCCCTGTGTTTCCGGGATAGGCTCCGGCTCACCGTGACCATATATAGGATTAAGCGGTTTCAGATAATGAGATGAGAGATGAGATGAGGTTGTGACTATTAATTCGCACGTCTGAGGAAGCAAGCCGCTTTGGTGAGAAATCACATGTGGCCAGGCCACCTCTGAAAGCGTCAGAAAACCAACGAACTTTACCTTGAAAATAATATTGTTTACCTTTGGTTAAATAGTATACCAGTGTGTCATCCCATGATCATGCACTTTAGCAGTCGGACACATTTTCAGATAGCACCATATGCCTCACAGCAAGAAGGTCCCGGGTTCGAATCTCTCGGCTCGGGTGCCTTTCTGTGTGGAGTTTGCACGCTCTCCCCGTGTCCACGTGGGTTTTTGCCGGGCACCCCAGTTTCCTCCCACAGTCCAAAAAACATGCTGCTGCATAGGTTAATTGGCTTGCAGACTAAATTGCCCGCAGTGCCCAGTGATGGACTGGCGTCCCATCGTGGGAATATCCCTGCCTTACGCCCTGTGTCTGCCGAGATAGGCTCCGGCTCACCACGACCCTGTACAGGACTAAGCGGTTTCTGACAATGAGATGAGACCATACTCTGTTCGGTATGTCTGACGTTTCGGGCCATGAGCCAGAAGAAAGGGAGTGGCTCAAGTCAGTAACAAAAAAAAAACTCCAGGTTGACAAAACACATGGAAGAACCAGAGACCGGATCAGAGAGCTTTGAGCTTAAATTAATCTTATTTGGCACCGAGGGCCCTGGGGGCAGTGCACACTGATGTGCCCGTTCAGAATTTGGCCGAGTAGAACACGGAGAAGGTGCAACACAAGGGTTAAGGAAGAGTTGTGCACAGGTGGAGAGAGTTCGGCGAGGCGAGTGGTCAAGGCAGAGAGAAACAACCCAAGCGCTTTATGAAAAGAGCAAAGCTCTTATTCCATCAGCATCACTCACCACCGGACAGAAGATGTTTGTCAATTCAATAAACCGTACCAGTAGACACACACCCCCCCTTCCACCAACAAAAATTTGAAACCACTACATAGCCTTATTGACTTTTGCAGCTTGTGTTATTAGCGAGCACCTATTAAGGATGGCACGGCACGCGAGTGTGCCGTGTGGCCAATACCATACCCAGCCACCTTTGTCTTCCTCACTGCCCATGCTTAAACACTGCATCAAGACAAAGTGGATCCCAGGACCGGTTCTGATACCATTTGTCAGTGAAGCTGGGAGCTTCTGCCACTCATTTAAGCCAGGGTTAGGAATTTAACTTATGTTTTTGGGATCGAAGGGCAGCGTGTTTCACCACTGCACTACCGCAGGGTTGTGGAAAAGTAAAAAAATATTTCAAATATCTGAACAGAGAAGCCTTCTTAAGAGCAGCCAAACATCACAGAAAGGCTTTCATTGGTAAATGTTTTTAAAAATCGTTATTATTGTTGTTACGCAGTTAAGGAATGCTCCCAAGCATGAGCTGCTGACGATCAATGCAGGTGGCACATACCCCTTTCAGAATGTCCTCCTTGTTTTCACTCCATGTCATGAACAGAGAGATTTTCCAGCTTGTGCTGCAGTTCACGGAGTTGACCTGCAAAGGATGGGGAAAAGAAGAATATTTTTTAAAAAATTAACAACTTCAGACTTAACATTCCGGCTGAATGTCCGTCGACAGTGTTGGCTAACGGTCTCAAGTCGCTACTGCATCGCCTGTACATTCAGTAGCTGCCCCGTGTGACTGTGGCGTATATGCGTTCCAGTAGTGAGTGGGAAAACTACTGGCAAGATGCATCGCGCCGGCAAAAGAAACGACCAACGTTTGCTGCTTCGTCTTTGAGCACTTCAGCAGTGCGCGTTAGCGGACGTCAAGATTTAAGGACTCGACAAAACTCAAAGCGCATCAGCATTCTGGATGTGCTGATCTTTGACATCTCAAGAATGTCAACACTTGTATATAAAGAGCAACACTTCAGCCAGGATACACTGCCTGAAAAAGAGGCCTGGAACATGGGAGGTGAAATATTGGCAAGGAGATGGCCTTGGCAAGCATTTCTCCTACAAGAAAACACCGGATCCTCACAGCAATCTCCATACATCGAGCAGTAAAAACCCAGTGCTACGATTTAATCGTGTATATGCTTTTAATTATTACAAAATCAATTAGTGTTCATTAACGCTTACAATCGCATTATGACACATGGGCTAAAATTCAGGTATTGCAAGCTGAGCAGGGAGTGGAATCTGACAATAACTTGGCTGGGAGACCAGGCGTCATAGGTCGAGGCTGCATTCGGTAGAGATGATCGAAAATCAAATTAATCAAAGCTGAACTATGAGTAGCTCCCCGAAGTGTTTTCAGACTGTACAGTGTGTTTGACATGATGGCATATCACTCTACATGCTGGAAGCTTCTTCAGAAATGGGGCCTCAGCTCAAGAAGCTTCTCACATGTGGAGAAACACGATCGGACAGTATGCAGACACCACAGCACAAACTGACGCACAACTGCAAAACACACACACACAGCAGGCCTTCGTGTTGCATTCTCATTTGCGGTGTTTGTTTTCTCCGGATACTGTGACCTGCTCTCACATGAAAAATAAAACTCAGAACATAATGGCCATGCCTCCAAATGCACTCTTGAAAAGGAGTCTTGACATTTAGGGGACACTTCACTGAGTAAATATGGTCATATATAAACGCCTACGCATTAGCTAAATCAAGAATGGATTTGAAAGTGTGGAGTCTTCGATATTGATTTGGGCCATTAGGCCAAAATACAATTTCACACTCCAGGGACCTTAATAAACAATGCACTACATTACATTTAAGCAGCAAAGCTTTGATCATTGCATTGCTAATACAGACTCTGCAATATTTATATTTTTGGTCAGGCTATGATGAAATGGCTTATGACGGCTTGGGAATGAACTTTTGAAAAAGGCAGCTAATCTGGTTTGACCAGCAAAACTTGAAGAGCGTCTATTAAAATGGAATGTCCTGCATGTCAGCTATACTACAGACACCCCAGGAGTGCACAGCAAGATTCAACATCACGGTAATGGCAGCAAAAAACACTTTCAATGTTTATGATGAAATGTGTAAAAGATTCATAGACCCTTAAAAACGGTCCACAAGGCAATAATCGTGCTTGCAAACGGAAGCATTAAAATTTAATCAAAATTGTTATGTAAGGACGGGGGAGTAGAGGTGGTGTGGGGTAGAGTTGGTTACACAATGGCTTATGTAGTTAGCTATGAGAACCCACAACCTGAGGTCAATTCCAGGCGAAGACTAACATTGGTAGCAACACTGAAACTAAAGTATCAACTGACACTGACCAATCCAACTCCACGACTGACTGGACGTGTGGGCAACCTTCATCTAGCAGTGGCTTGGCAAAGCGCTGCAAGTTGTGTCATTATACATGTGACTTTATCAAACATGTTGGGCTGTCCTTGTTCGTTGTATTTATTTTAAGCTGCTGATGTTCACAATTTTAATCATTTGCCAATTTAATATCAAGTCCGTCATCGCAAGCGATTTCAGATCCACTGCTGAATATTTCCTTCTGTACGTCAAAGCCATCCCTCACCACCTCCACAGTTCTACAATCAATCTTACTCCTGCACTTGAATTGATTGACTGATAGAGCCATCTGCAGTGGCCATCCTGTTTTACTGTGCAATTTTGAGAGTTACGGTTTACTATGTGGTTATGGTTTCATCTTTGAACAAATTGGTGCCAAGGGTTTGTTTAATTGTGCATTCTTGTGTTTTACTGTTGAGTTTGAGCGTTTTACTTTCGCACCAATTGTTGTTGTGAGTTAGTTTATTTACGACGTGATTTTATATGTTGTGGCATTGGTCAGTTCGAACAGTTGTTAAGTTGCAGAAATTCTGCATCTCGAGCTTGCAAGCTGAGTGGGTACTTTCTGCTGTAATAATAAAACGTCTACATCTCTTGAACACATCTTCGCCTCGATATTTGTATTAAAACACCAATGTCACATCACCCAATCAAGGCCCGAAACCAGAGGCTATTTTCCTACAGGAGCTTACGCATGGCAATGGCCCTATGCCACTGGTCACGATGGCTAACCAAACGCTATTTGGAATTGGGTAAACGTTGTGGATTGCTCTTAGACACTGCAACGGGGTGCTGAAGTAGTGACAAATTGGCACAATGCCCTCATGACACATTTATAAATAAGCGATGTTGGGTGAAAGACTGCGAACGAAACATAATGGCATCGTACTCGTGTGATATGACCCAAAAAAAAAAATCTATTCTGAATCACATTCTTCCCTTTCATCACAAGTCTCATTCACTCGCAATCATTGCTCCCATTCCAGTGACAAGGTTTTTATTTCTGTGCAATCACTGATGAGTGGACTGAGACCGTGAACAAGTTACCCTTGAGAACCCGAATTAATCACCGGTGGATGTCTGTATTAAAAAACCCAGGATGTCAGTGGTGCCAGATTAGTGCTAAAGGTTAGCACCAGATTAGTGCTAAAGTCAATTCAGTTTGCTTTTTAGCTGGGTTAACTGGAGCACAGCCAGCAATGTGGGTGCATTGGCTACTTACCGCTAGCGCTACACATGAACCCAAAGATGACAATGTCAGGCCAGAGACTGTGACCCCCACTATAAATGTAATCATCTCAGTCGTGGCAGTAAATCTTTTGGGAATTGCATTTAAGAGTTTTGCGATCTCATTTTCCGGTTGTACCAGCATTTCAGCCCACACGTGGCAATAGTTCAATTCCCCGAAGCAGCTCTGAAGCACGTGGTGTAAACTATTGGACATCTGGCCAAAATTAAAAGAACCACTTAGAAAATGACTCAAACCACGATTACAGAGCAATGACCGCCTCCTACTGGAAGACTCGTATCTATTTGCAGGCCAGTTATGAGCCACCTTGTGCCACACGGTGCAGCTAAATGCTTGGCAGGGGTTGGTGCACTATAAGCCACAATTGCCATTTCATTTATGCAGCATAAATTAATAATCATTACATTACATTCCTTCGCTCTCCTTCACAACATTTTGCCTCCCACGTTGAGGGCATCATCGGGTGGTCACCTGCAGCAGATGAGTACGATGAAAAGGCAAAACTTTACGAAGGCCGAGGACCGCTAGACACGGCTATCTCGAAACAACAGCCATGGAGAGCAATTCAGCTGCAGCACTACTTTTTTTCATCTGAATCAGCTATATGCCGGGATAGGCTCTGGCTCATTGCGACCCTGTACAGGACTAAGCGGTTCCTGACAATGAAATGAGATGAGATTCTTAAATACTAATGTAGGTTAATAGAGTGGTTAACATTTAAAAAATCATTGTTAAAATGTTTTACGTGAACAATGCTTCGAGATGGTATTTACATACGTGTAGACAACGTGGATGTCCATCAAACAGGTGCCAGAGATGGCCCAGCACATGGCAACAGGTGCAACAGAAGAAGCCATCTCTTAACACAATGCTTGCATTACCTCTGCCCCTGTTCATGAGCCAACAGCCTCACCTCTTTGCAGCCCGGATTGTCGACGAGTTCATAATTGCTGGCATGCAGTGGCTGCCCAGCGTTTACAGGGTTTAGAACTACCTTGTCTCCAACCACAACCTGGTTGATTGGAAAACGGAGAACAACGGTTAACGGGGATTTGGTTTCAAAGTTACAAAGATACATTTCGAAGGCAAAGGGTGCATATTTACACATCCACAAACAAGGCCCACCCCCCCCCCATCTTAACATACTGTACGGTCAAGTGCCGTTAGCGAACACCTATGAAGGCGGACTCTGACATATGAGGAAGTAGGTGCACGGAACAACACTCGGCCGCCCTTATCTGCCTAGTTCAAATATTTAAGGACTGCACAAGGTACTTATTTGAGGCCGAGCCGACCTGGGGGGGGGCCCAGGACCGTTTCAGAAAATCGTCACTGGTGTTGGCCGCGAGTGCGAGTCATTCTCTGGCAGCCAGGTTTGTCGCCCAGTGCGCTAACTGCTGGGCCACCGCTCCCCACAAAACCACACAGGTGGTTCAGAAGTCAGAGCGCTGAGCTGGCATTGCTGATACCTGGGTTAGAACCAGGTGTTGAGAGCTTACTCTTATCCCAGTGACTCCACAACTTGTTTCAGCATAAACAAATAACAACAAAATGGCTTAACTTGTGCAATCGATATCTATTTGCAGCAAAGCGAGTGACCAAGTGTGTTTGCGGTTCCCAGGCCACGATATAAGCACCAGTACTGTGCGTGGGTGCCCAAAAATGCTCATCCGTAAACGGACGTTCGTTTGATGGGCACAAAGAGATAATGATAAACACAATTTATAAAGCAAAGGTATTAATTCAAAGAGAGAACGACTCAAAGGCACGAGGCGACCTGCCCATTTTCAATGGACAAGAAGAGCCATGCAGAACAGGGGGAGAACACAAAGGGCGCCTGAAGCGGACATTGAAACGCCTCGGGCGAGACTTAATGCGAGGAGCAAATGTTACGACCGCGTAGCCACCCTGCTGCCCAACGAACGATGGTGCCCTTGGCATGCAGACGAGCGACAAGGCACCCCGCCCGGTCCAAAGAGCGCGATGGTACCCACGCTGTCGCCCATGGAGCGGAGCTTGTAGAAGGGCTGCACGTAGAACCAGGAGCCCTCGTTGCCGGAGCCGTTCAGCACCACGCGCATCGCGTTCTTCTCCAGCAGCGCCGGCAGCCGCTTGTTCACCGTCATGTACTTGTTGCTCTTCATGTGCAGCAGCTGCGCGCGGGGGGACGCTCGTTACGAAAATGGCGCAGGACGCCGCGTAATTCAGCGGCGTTCCGCTGCGGATTTTTAGCAACTTGCTGTTCAGAACAATGGAGAGGAGTGTGAATGAATAGGCATTTAACAATTGTGCGATTTGGTGGTTAACAGCACACCTTACTATACGTATGTTGAATTGTGTAAGCTTTTCATTAGGAATCATGAAAATTGTGGTAGATTTATATAATATGCTCGTATTACATCCAGGAAAACGTTGTAAACAAAATAGGATGAAAATGGAACAAATATGAAACATTAGATGCCCACACCAAAGCTTGATCATCGATTCATGACCAATTATGTAATTGTAAGGGAAGACGGGATTAATTAAATTGTGGTGCCACCAGCAAACGACTCCCCAGCACGTTGGCCCAACAGCATCGCCACCGCGACAACGTGTTCATCCCGGCCCAACACGCACCCCTCGCGCCACGCATGTAGCACACACCAGGCACACTCCATTGCACGTCCTGAAAGAACAATTAGTTTAACCCCACCATGGGCCTCTAGCCCCCCCCCTCCCCCGCGGAGAAGTTTTTTT
>JAZEWT010000008.1:17992353-18007265 GCA_036362905.1 Mordacia mordax | reverse complement strand
ATTAAATCTCCTCTTCACTGTGTGGCAAAAACTAAAGTCAGCAGTTTTTTCATCCCCCTCCATCATCTCATCAACACTCAAGATAAAGTCCAGTCACGCACACAGCCAAACGTGCCTTCCCGACGACCCATTACGTCGGACATTGACCGATGCGTCAGGTGTTGCCGCAGCTCGTGGGCATGTCCGGCGGGGCCCAATGCGCTCGTCGGCAGGGCCCAAGACAGACAGACTGCCAAGGTTTTTGCCAAGGGCAGCAGCCTCATCAATATCATTCAGCAAGGTCACACTCCTCCACCACCGATCATTTCACTCTTCGGCCAGCTGGCAGCGGCCCAGCTTCCCACCCGCGCATGTAGGGTTGTCACCTCAAAGGGAGGTACAAGAACCGGGATCTATAAATGTGAAGTGTAACAGCTTAATACCAGTGGGGAGCGGTGCATACAAATGCATTAATCTTGCTGTGTTATTAGGATTTCATAACCGCCAAACGACACAATTTATTTACGTGCTGGGAAGATTAATATTTCTCGCGTCAGCTGATTCTGGGCAAACAATCCTGAGCAAAACAGGGCAGGCAGCAAACCTTTGAAGCACGCATGGTTCGTCGCAGACAATCCAAGAGGTCACATTTCTGCGACGCACGCTCACTGCGCAATTCATCCATTCACGCTCAGCATCTTTGTCGAACTGCGCGATGCCCTGTGCCATCGCATACTGGAAGCGGTCCTGCCATGTCCGACCGGCGGTGGAATTGAGAGGGTGGCCCAGTTCGATGGAGGCTGCGCTGCGAGGTCAGTGGCGGCTACGCGGACTCCTCCTTTGTTGTTTGGCCAAAAAAAAGAGAGCGGGAGGGGGTAGGGGCTTACCAACTCATCTTTCAGAGCTACATAAACTCTCAGGAAATACTGTAGTGGCACATGCCAGAGGAAGTCTGCAGTCAAGGATATAAACCCGGGTTCGGGGCCCCCACCACCAGTCCCGATTCAGCACGTTTTAGGTCACAATTGTAAGCCCATGGCATGCAAATAAAATAATAAGCTCTCTGGGTGCAGAGTTCTTCAGAAGTTGTCAGGGTATTGTGCATGGTTTCAAGTAACTCTCAATTCTGCCACAATCGGTGGTTTTGTGCTGTTGCTTATTACTTTTAAAACTTTCCACTACGTTTGCATGCATTTTCCTTATAAATGGAAGCAGGCAGGCTTGGTTATTGCACTGTGCTATAAACACGGTGACCCAAATGAGAATTTCGGACTTGGCTCATATCAATGCATTTATATTTTGACAACACTCCAGTATGGACTCATTCTTTTAGAAGTTGTTGTACAATTATTAATTAGGCACTCTACACGGACAAAAATCGTACCACACACGGCAAAACAAGAAGTCACCCTTGGAAAAACACACCACACCCTTAGCACTGCTGGATACGATGGGCACACGGCCTTACCAGTAGCAAGCCATCACGCTTTCCGCACAATATTGTCGTTTCAGGGAATGGGGGCAGGGTGCAGGGGAAGGGAGGGGTCGGAGAAGGACAACTCTGAACTGTACTTGAAGTTTCTTGAGAAGTAGACTATCCGGCGAGCTGTGGATTGCAGGCTTGGCCGCTTTCAGAAACTGCTTCTGAGCCGAGTATCTGTTCATGGGGCACATCCTGAAGAGGCAGTCTGTGAAGAGGGAAGCAGGACAAGAAGCAACAGAAGAGGCTTAGCAGAGTGGCGGTAATTCACCATTGGGAGCGGTAGTGTAGCTATTTAAGAGCGCTAAAAACCCGGTGACCACAGTTCGTTTCCCACTCACGGCCCACACCAGTGATGGTTTTCTGAACTGGTTCTGGGTCACCCTAAGGACAAATCCACCGGAAATGAGCATCTGGTGCAGTTTGAAAACACTGCCACTGGGGAGACAAAGGCGGATAGGCATGGTGTTGGCCACCCATCACCTTTGTGTGTCCTTCTGGTCTTAAATAAGGATTCACTAAAAGTACTTGACCCTAGAGTTGCCTGGATGATAATAATAATAATAATTATATTTGAACTTTCAGAGTGCTTTCCACCCGAGGGTCACAAAGCGCTGCACAGAGTTGTGTGGAGAACGGCACGTCAACAACAACGACATAAGAACAGCAAATCTGCAACAATAGCTTTTTTTGTTTGTTACAAATCTGAGCTGTGGAGAGAACGGCATAGTTTTGCTTCACCAGTTTCTGGGTGTTGAGGATATAAGTTCATAAAATGAAGAACCATTATACCAATACTGCACGGTAATTTTTTATTCTGCTTTTTCAAAAATTTGAGAACTACATGAGAGACGCAAGTTATATTTAGACACTGCAATTGCATTGCCCGGATTGGTACCAGCAGCTTTGGTTACCATTAATGCAACTATGTTCTTTTATGGTAGACTTTTAAACACGTATTCTACTACTTTTGAGGCAGTTTATTTATACAAAGGCGCCATCGGCATCGTGTAAAAGAATTTCCATTTCACACCTCACGGCTAGCAGTGCAACACCTCGCGTACTGAGTGGCCTCATCCGAGGTGACAAACACATTTCCAATTAGGGCTATACCACGGTAGATTTACAACCTAAATTAATATCCTATAGTTGAGTTGCTCATGAGTCAGAGATGCTCATGAGTCAGAGATGCCCACTGACTACAAACTTTTAACGAGACCTGCAGAGCAAGTTCACAACGTGTCAACTCAATTGGTTTTTAATTGCAGTCGCACCAAAGCCTACGAATTAAGTAAAATAAACGCCAAGGGAATAGTGGCTGGATTATTCGGTCATGACCTGACTACACTTGAGAATGTTTCACTGAACAGTGGCTAAAACAGATTTTAACCAAGAATCTCAGCAGCCCTGGACCAGGGCTCGGACCCAGAGAGCCATCCACCTCACCGATGCAAAAGCTACTACTGGCCAGGGGAATACACGGCACTTGCAACAGAACATATCGTGCAAAAATTGAGTTAAAGTCCATGTAAAAAGTATTATCCCGTCCCTGTCGTTTGTTTTATGATGCGGAGGTCACAGCTAGCTGCTTGAAAGCCAAAACACAGCAAAAAAAATCAACATGATTTTCAGTCCTATGTCAATACACCGCTGAATAAAAAGCTTCCCGTTGCATTACTGGTCATGGTCTGCTTGGCCATACTTTACTACGCTGGTCAGCATAGAAATGGGAAAGTTGGGAATCCTATGACTGGTTCAGATACTCTCCACATGCGCTTATACACGAATGGAACCCTTAGCTTGCTAGGATCGTAGTAGATATCGATGGTTACTTATCTTTTCTTATTGCACAGTACCCTGGGATGCAATTATGTATACACTTCTAAAAAGCCACGTTATAAGCGTGCAACTTCAGCTACTACAGAAAAAAAACTATCATGGGATCTTACACTCATGCAGCCAGATATAACAAAAATGTAATTGATCAAATGATCACATCACAGACTTGCGAGAATTATTTATCTAAATTGTGCTGTATTATGCGGCTAGAACCACGCACACGATAGCACCATTAGCAAAAACGAGATGTCTCGTGTGTAACGAGTGATTCTCATACGCGTTAACAAAGCGGAACAGGTACCAACAGCGTCACTGTACATTACATCAGGTTTGTACCAGTCTTCACAACAGTGGTCTGACATAAAACACATACCTGTGTTTTTTTCCCCCCAATACTTTTTCATGAGCAATATACAATGAATATATAGATACACGTTTTGCTGTGACATGCGAACTATGCCATTTCATACGATGCTATTTTTCAGAATTATATAGGCATGGTAATTTTAAAAGGTGTTCACGGATGAATCAGATTTTTTAACGTATTTCTTTAAATCGCTAATAATTACCAATGTAAAACTTTGAGTACATGCATTCAACACTTTACCGTTGTAGAAGTTTTTAACGCCGCCAAGTTTTCAATGTACCAATGTAAAATATCATCTCGAGTTACTGGTAATTGCAAACCTTCCAATCCACCCTCCTCTGTTCTAAGGCTCTTATTCCCAAAACATCAGCTACTTATACATTTTATATTGTGTGGTAATTCTCAGAAAGGTTGGCAAAACCTATTCTCTCTTTGCACTCCCTTACAAGTCACACTTTTCGTTCAAGAATAATACAAAGCACATTGCATTGGGCACCAAACACGGATAGGATATTAAAATCATAATGAAAAACCACAGCTGCAAGAGCCCCCCACCCCATCAAAATCTCTGCGTGGCAATAACAGTTCATAAGGTGGCTGAAGTTCAGGTTCCCCATTAGCAGCCCTTACTGGGGACCTCAACAATCCCACCGAGTTCACTTGGACAGTCTTTACACAATTACAGGTGACGTGTGAAACTTGCTCCCAGCAAAATGCACAACGTGTTACCGTGAAAGAAAACATTGGGCGACTGACAAATTAGTTCATGTTTCTCCAAATCCTGCGTGGCAGGACAACAACATTTTAGCGGTTATTAAACCATCAATTTCTGGAGTGCTAACTGTCGCTACACACGCCTGTGTGAAGACGGAAAGGTTACTTTTACCTTAAATGCTCTCAATGTAACACTTGGGATTCAGGCAACGTATTCAATACCACAGCAAGTGAGTAAACTCTACTCTCAGATGCAGGGCAGTTAAACGTATCAAAGCAAACGCCAATTTACTATAACATATGAAATTGATGAGCCATAGTAAAGGTAAGCACATAAATATTTTTGCCTACAGAAGGACTTTACAGTACTAAAAAGGGCATTCTTTACACAACCCATTGGCCCTACAGACTTCTGCAAGTGCTCCGTTTCAGCAGCATCGATAAAAATACGAAGAAAACGTGATCAGATTTAACATCCAGCATCTTACCAGTTCGCTTTAATCAATGCTACGTCATAATATGCACTCCTCGAAGGCCGTGCAAGTCAGAGTACTTTTTTTAACAAACAAAAATAAAACTCTTTAAAATACAAATTGTCTGACGCTAAAGTGATTATTCTGATATAACAGGAGTTAATGGTATGGTCAGTCAGGCTGGGGCATTTTCTGGCCTTAAAAATACACTTTTGTAAGAAATACAGCTAAAGTAAAAACAACAAATCGGCTGAAGAGCATCAATTTTAGAGATCATATTGATCGCTGGCACAATGACGGATTATGTTCTCGCTCAACCAAAAAAAGACGCAAACCACGATTCCATCAGCAGTACAAACGAAAAGCTCCCAATTATGGCAAGCGTGGGCAATTGACAGAGTGTTGAAGCAAACTCGTAAAAAAAATGTAAAGTAATTTTTAAACAAAACCTTGCATGTGCCAATTCCACAGCATCACAAGCAACAATACCTAACAGTTGACGTTTGTGGGCAATGCTCCTTATTCCCAGAACAGGGGTCACAGAAGTCGACTATGCTGATGGACCGGTAAAGCAGGCTGAGAAGCATTTATACACTTCCAACAGATTTCTTTGTAAGGGATTGAATGTATACTAGCTTCAGTGAACCAGTGGAGCAAAGGGGCCCCTTTCTTCTCTCAACATATTTGCATTTGGCTCTAACTGGGTGGCAAGAGGGGTCCAAGCAGCACCTTTAATTTCGGTCAGGCTTCCATTGAAATGAAAATAAAACCTCGTGGATTTTTCTTACCGCGGAATTTCTTCGGTGGGTTGGTGAGATCCCCAACATCTGGCTGAACCACACAGCGGTCGTCCACAAGCCTGCACGCGCGCACGCGCACACGCACACCACCCGTACAAGCAACGGCTTTGTGATAACACCGCCGTCTGTGAAACCGCATTCAGTTAAAACTTCTCTTTTGGGCAGGGTAGTAACATCTCAGCCTCGCAGAAAGAAAAAAAAGTCCTGCCCGAGGTAGTAAGTTTCGCACCTCTGGCACATGTGTGGAGTTTGTGTTCTCCCCCCTGTTCTGCATGGGTTGCTTAGGGATTCTCGAGTTTCCTTCATCACAAAAAAAAATCATTAACTGGCCGAAATCATCATAATAAATAAGTAGCAATGTTTGGCAGGTGGGTACCAACTGACTGCACCACCATCTTTGTTGTTTCCTCATGCCCCTGGTATGAATGTCTTGTCCACGACCAATCATGGAATTTCCACGTGCTATAAATAGTATTACAATTTTTTTTTTTAAATCCATCCCCTCACCGTGCCCTTGTTCTGTCCCACACTTGAGATGTTTGAGGGATATGCATTCAAAATGGACAGGTTATATTTCTTCTCTCACAAGGTCTACACTGGCTTCCCTGAAATACCAGTCCACTTACGGTAGATTTATTGGATCGCTTTCCAACAGTATGCCACAGAGTTAACTTAATAATGCAGTTACTTCAGTCACTTAAACCATTTACTCGAAGCAAACTTTCAATATGGACGTGTGGGTTAATAGGTCTATAGATTTGATTTATAAAAAAATCAGCCAAATGTGAACGTCTCAAAAACATAAATTTCCCAAGTATGTGGAAGTTTATTAAAAAAAAAACATATATAAATGCAAAAGCAAGCAACGAAGCAATACGATTACACAGACCAGAGGTGGAAAGGGGACATGGGAGAAGTGGTTGTGAATACACTTGTCATATGGGGAAGCTCAATCCCGATTACTTTTTCACAGAATTTCCTATTATGAGTGAGTCAGGTGCTATTTCAGACACCAATCCACAAATAGGAACAACACATCAGTGGCAGCGAGTCACCATTATCCAGGCTTATCCATGGACGAAGTCACTTTGAAGAAGCCTCCTAAAAGTAATTCATTTAGCCACTTATCTGTGCTTATTCACAAATATACACTTCACACCCAGAAAAAAAAAAGTACAGTCACAATATTATCTTAAGTTTGCTGCACAGTTTAGCTTTTGAATATTGTACATTTCTCATTTGTCACCTACAATCACAGTTTTGTACGATTGTATTGAGTGCAATAATTTCCTTGCCAATAAATTATAGCATCTTAACTCCTTGTGTCTCCAGATGTACTGTGGAGGGAGGTTCGCCATAGACAATGAAATATTTATCCACAGATAAGCACGGTCATTCAGAAGTGGTGCCTTGGAAGCACCCAGTTCATTCTGTCAACCGTCAATGGCAGCATGGCTAACAGGAATAAAACACGGTGAGGATTCACAAATTGGACCACTCACAACACCACTGATATAACAGTTTGACAGAACTGCAGTGTGGAATTCACTGAAAGTTGCACAACGGTTTTCAATGCGAGGAGAGGTTCCTGTGTTCAGACTCTACAAGCAGTGTCCACCTCAGATTAGTGATTGGTGGATTGCTATGCCATTTATTTGCAATAGATTGGCATTAAGGCAACAGCAAGTATGGCAGTGTCACGTCCTGAACAGTTCGAGTTACTAAACTGAATAATCTGCTCAATCCAAGCTATGAACCATGTTATGTTGTCCTGAGCTGATTGCCTTAAAGCAACATCTGGCTAGCATTGAGATAAAGGAAGCTGTCTCCGATGCAGGCCAATCAGTTTCAAGAACAATACATATATTATCAAAGCATGTTGTTTGCAGTCTTTACCACCAACTTGTGCGTTTTTTTCAACTTGATACTTTACAAAAAGTGTCTATTTCGTGTTTTTAAGAACTTAACACTAATATTGCTAGAAAAATTGGTAAAGACGCTCCTTTTTTTACAACTCTATACTGGTAAAAAAAGTTCCCATGACAGTCATCATCTATTCGTTAGGGCTGTGTGTACGATTACCAATTTTTACTTTAAATAATATTTCTATATTTCCAAGCACATATCATGACGCATTATTGATTAAATACTATAATCACAGGATTTTCATTTTTAGCTGAGAAGTAATTTTAAACTACATGTTGTACAATGAAAATTGGGTAGGAAATATTGTAATTGAGAATTTGTATATTAGAACACGAATTGAATCCCAGTGGGTAGCGCTGTCCCTCACAACAAGAAGAGGGTCCCGAGTTCGAATCTCGGCTTGGGTGCCTTTCTGTGTGGAGTTTGTATGTTATCTCCGTGTCCACGTGGGTTTTCGCCAGGCACTCCGATTTCCTCCCACAGTTCGAAAAATATGCTGCTGCATAGGTTAATTGGCTTGCAGACTAAATTGCCCTCAGTGTCCGGTGATGGACTGGCACTCCATCGTGGGTATATCCCTGCCTTGCGACCTGTGTCTGCCGGGATAGGCTTCGGCTCACCGTGACCCTGTACAGGACTAAGCGGTTTCTGACAATGAGATGAGAATTGAATCGCATGTGCCAATGTTTGCAGAACACGGCCAAAATTAATCAACAACCCAAACACCAGATGCTCTGTTTTACAGCACAAATAGCACAGATACGATTTTATAGTTGGGTCTTGTTTTAAGTATTGCTGTTAGGGTTGCGGAAGTGTGGGGAGAGAATAAGTGGCATAATGGGCAAAGTTTTAGTCAAGCAGTCATCATCATCATTATTATCAATACCCGCTTAATCCTGCAACAGGGTGAGTGGGGGGGGCTGGAGCCTATCCTGGCAGACAGAGGGTGCAAGATGGTGCTACACTCAGGATATGATGACAGTACATCACAGGGCACTTTTGGGGGACAATTTACTCAACAGGCTAAGTAACCTAGGCAACAGCATGCCTTTGGATGGTGGGAGGAAACTGGAGTACCCAGAGAAAAACCCACATTTCAGTGATTCTTGTTTAACCTAGGCCAAAAGAATATTTTTTTTTAAAGTATAGGAAAAGAATAACCCCATTCTGCAACATCACAAATAAACAGACGTCTTAACCCATCACCTTTCCAGAAAGATATAAATCAGAATGTTTACGCAAGCAAATGCTGGATTACCTCCTGAATGTTATGAGCAGACGTAAGCCTACATCAGTACAAGTCTTTTCACGGGCTCTATGCATGGGGGGGGGGATTCCTCACCATAGCTGTGTTTTCTAGATAGCCGTGACTGAGTCACAGAACGCCTGAAGATGCCTCCAACGTAGGAGGCGAAACGTTGCTTAGGAGAAGCACTTGACATGGCTATCCCGAAAGAACAGCGTTGGTAAGCAATCACCAGGTTTAAGACGTGTTAAACAAATGCCGTTGCATTACCACACGCGAAATGGCAAGTCCTCCACATAAACTATGGGTCCGTAGTCAAAGGAATCTGTGTAGAGAGCATCCATATAACAAGTTCCTGGGAATTACGTCTGAAAACGATGGATGACAAACAAAACGTATATAAAAATTACTCAGGTGCTGTGATTAAGAGCCTCACATAAAGATAGGATGTATTTTTTATTATCATGAAGCGATAACTGAAATTAAAAGTGAACAATTTTATTTACCAGGTAAGGCCCATCCAGCAATTAGCTCTCTTTCAGAGGCAAACTGGCCACAAGTGATAGCTCATACAAGTAGGAATTTACAGTAATCAAATAATCCAAAACGCAGGTTTCAAATTGTTTATGGACACGGACCTTGTATATGCAATGTTTTTCTTTGTATCAAGCGAAATCGGTCAGTTAGCTTTTATGTAAGCTGGAAGCAACTGATGAACTACGTAGATCTTTTTAACAGATGTCCAGCGGGGAGAGGTAAGCCAGTTTCACCTTAGAGCACCGAGGGCAATTTGGGTGGCAGCGTGAGACAGTGTTAAAAATCTACATCTCACAGACAGCCTTGCTGAGGTTGTTCTATTCCCACATCGAGCGCCTTTCTTTGTAGGGTTTGTGTGTTCTCCCCCCTGTTCTGCAAGGGATTCCACCAGGTTCTCCAGTTTTCCTCTGGACAAGTAAAAAAGTAAGTAATTCAGTTGGCCGACAACATCATAATATAGATAACAGTGTCTGTCGGGCTGGTGTCGGTTTCCCTGCACCCTCGTATCAATGTCTTGTCCATGACAAGGCATGGAATTTGAGCGCATTATGAATTGTATTCTTATTATTCTAGCCAGGGCAATTAAACGAGGATTACTTTGGGCTAAAGTGGACAATTGCTGAAAACACGCGTTACCAACAACTCTATGACTGTTGCTTAAAGGGTATTAGAGAACTGCGCAATACATCTCCACGTGTCAAACTGCTGTTAAAGCCTGCCATGCAATAAATACTTACTCCGTTCACAAACCTTCATGAACCAACAAGTAACAAGTGTGGCAAAAATCACTGGCACCATTTACGGCAATGTGGATAATATCCATAAAAATGGAGCAAAAACACGGAATGTGGATTTTGTGATGTGTTTTTTGGCACACCACACTACTGCGTAAGTGAAATCGCCTGATAAGTAAATTACTACCATTGCCCTGCGATATATTGGCGTTATATCGTGGGTAAAGCTCCACCTTGCACCCTCTGTCTGCCGGGATAGGCTCCGGCCCCCCGTCCAGGATGAAGCAGGTATTGAAAATGATGGCAACACTACTGCCAATTCGAAACCTTGCCATGGCAGATGGTGTGTAAATCTTTTCAAACAGGACAGTGATAATCCACATTTATGTGAAAGAAATGCATTTAGGGATCGGTGAAAAAGTATACGTTTAAAAATAAGTTGGGGTTAATGGATTCCATCCAGGTAGTTTTAAATTAAAATGCTACTGTAAAAAACTGTGCATACATCAATGCAAGATGTTATTGAGGTCTGTTAGAGAAATAATTCCTTTTGAGAAAACAACTTACGCAATTTAAACACTTCGTTTGACAAGCAAATTTACATCTCATACTCTGAAACTGTGTGACGCATGCAGAAATTGACCGGCCCAATTTTAATTACGTAGAGCTGCAACATATTTTTTTGTTTGTTACAGCCACTAATATAGCCTCCGACAGGTAAACTTAAAAAAAAAATTATACAAAACAAGGCAAAAACTGAAATATTGCTAGTACTTGAGGACATACCGATTTGTGAACAGTTCAGAAACACAAACATGATGTGCCCAATCGCCATCTCAATGAAGCATTTTCAAGGCATCACGGCTATTTTCACAAAGCTTGTTTGCCAAAAATCAATCACGACCACGCATCAGTGCCAGTCCATTTGTTTTCATGCTCAATTTATCGTGTGTGCTTACTCTGTACAGTGGGTGTGGATGAGAGAGGGTGCGGATGAACACGATCCTTATTGAATCTCCTCGTGCTGAAAGGCGGTGTGCCACTGTACATCACCGGTCGTAGCTCTCCTTGAATAAGTCATATTTATAGAAGATTGAGATTTTATATAAAATCACCAAGGCCACCCGTTTTTGGTGCAAGCTTTAAAAGAAAAAAACTTGTATTGGAGCAAATGCACTACTTAATCCAGCGATAACACATGCTCACCGTCATGAATACAGGATGTAGACATGTCCTTAAATGTGCTGAAGTTGAATATTTCGTATTCAACTTCAGCACATTGCTTTATTGGTAGGCACAAGGACAGATTATCATGCGTTGGGAGTCACTTGCCCGGAAATTTGATTTTTGTAATATAGTTTCACATCTTGATTCAATAAGCAATCTTATGTAACGCTGTGGCAATAGGTTAAAAACATCACTAAACTGGGCTAGGGCACAACACATCACGAGACGGGATGATGACCAGTGGTCAGCAATAAGGACAGAGGGGGCAGACAGAGAAAGTAAAGTGCCCAAGAGGACAATAACTGGAGAACAAGTATTGAAATTGGCTTAGGTGGACTGTTCCATCACAGAAGCACTGGAGGTAGCACATGCTTGGAAATGCTTACACACACATGAATACGAGCGGCTATAGAGGGCTGCATAAACGGATTATACGTAGAAAATAAACCTGCAAAATATTATTCTTACAACCGCGGTGCAATGCATTTATCGCATGCTTAAGAATCGATACCGCTAATAAGATCACACTTGCATGAAGGTAGAGAAGACTATTTTTGGCCTTTGCATCACGAGGTGATAGACCGATCATCTTGCAGGGCTATTGATCGTTCAGACCCTGGCAGACAAGGGTCACTAGTTGGCTTGGGGATTATAAAACAGACAATTGCCCAATGTAGATTATAAGTGGTCTAGCAGTGCTGAAAAGTGACAAATACTGCAATATGCTTACAGCCCGAAAAAATAAAGCTATCATTTCTTAACTTGGTGCCTAAATTAATGGATTAAGTTGACAGGATTTAGTCATAGGGCACGATCTGTTTAACGTTCCCAAACTGTCACACAGAAAGGCACTCAAGCTAAACATATAAGAAATGCGCAATATGTCACCAAAGTAATTTGCCTTCTGTGCAAAATCCAACCGAGTCGGCAAGATGGCTAACCATTATGCGTAATGTCGTCATCATTATCAGTATCCGCTTGATCTTGTACAGGGTTGGGGGGTGTGGGGGGTAAAGCCTATCTCGGCATATTGAGGGCAGGACTATATGCAGGATCGGATGCCAGTTAATCGAATTTGATCAGGCTAATTAACCTTAGCAGCATATCTTTGCGTGGTAGGAGGAAACCAGAATACCCAACAATAACCAAAACGGAGATGGGGAAAACATTTAGACGCCACACAGAAGGGCACCTAAGCTAGGAACCACACTCAGGAACGTTTTGCTGTGAGGACGTCACGTTATTCATTCCGCCACCACTATTAATTGATGATCATTCTGAAGCGTGGTTTTATAAAAACATGTAAATGTTCCTGCTGAAGTGTTCTGATAACATTCTCACTAGCCAGCGAAATGTACAGAGATAGAAACGATAATAATAATTCCCACTTCCAGAGCGCTTTTCACTCGATGGTTGCAAAGCGCTACACAGAGCTGCGGAGAGAATAGCAACATTAAAACGATGTTTGCAATTGCGCAGTAAAAACACGTGCTAAATCAAATTATACCACCATCATATCAACCAAATTACTCGCCATGCTTACATAAAATCGATGCATAATGGGGCTGCAAGGTTAGTCTCATCTCATTGTCAGAAACCGCTTGGTCCTGTACAGGGTAACGGTGAGCTGGATCCTATCCCGGCACACACAAGGTGCAAGGCAGGGACATACCCACGATGGGACACCTGTCCATCACCGGGCATTGCGGGAAATTTAGTCTGCAAGCCAATTAACCTATGCAGCAGCATGTTTTTTGGACTGTGGGAGGAAACTGGAGTGCCCGGCGAAAACCCACGCGGACATGGGGAGAACATGCAAACTCCACACAGAAAGGCACCGGAGCCGAGATTCGAACCCGGGTCCGTCTTGTTGTGAGGCGACAGCGCTACCCACTGGTCCACCGTGCCGCCCTGCAAGGTTAGTAGCGATAATTAACATAACCATCACCAACAATCACCCCATCTCACCCCAGCGTGCTGATGAAGCCATGCACGGGTCCCTCGGCGTACAGAGAGACAACATCTCCTATGTGCAAGAAGCTTGCCGTCATCTCTTCTCGTCACCTTGGTGCATGCACCGAGAGAAACTGCACAAAAAGATAAAAACACACACACAGAGGAAGAGGTAAATATTCCCCATGTGACCATTCACGGGGAGGGAGCGGGGGGCCCTCGGGACAAACGCTCCCGGTCAGCAACAGCTGCACCGCACACGCAAACAAACAGTGCCACACGATCAGTACGGCTATACTACTGGGAGGAAATGTGTTCGTGAAGCACGCATTTATCCAGACGACACACACTGACGAGGTCTTATTCTCCCCCAAGATGCCAGCTGACAGCGCACCAGGTGCCAACTCATTTCAGGCACCAAACCTCGGGCCTGGTCCAGGGGTGCTCGGTACCAAGAGTCACCGATGTTTGTCAAGCACGGGGTCTAGCACGGGTTGCGTCACTGACCAACACTCGTTTACTCTGTACGAAATTCGAGCTCGCAAACGGTTTAGACACGTTACCAGACCTGCTTTAAATTAGAACAGGCTTGCACGCCACTGCTCCACACTCACATTTACACATCCGCAGCTAAAAGACATCTCCCCCCCCCGTGTGGTCTGCATACTTTATTGGGGGGACAAGAACGGTTTGCAAGGTACTCAATAGAACCAGTTGGGCGGTGTGTCCAACGCCACTCGCGGCCGCCTTTGTCTCCCCGTGCAATGGAGTTTCCACACCAAACCTGGATGGGGGAGGTCACTCACCACCAATGCGTAGCCGTGGTCGGAAATCGAACTTAGGTTGCCTGCTCCGCAGCGCATTGGTCGAAGCGCCGAGCCACCGATCCCCTTTACCGATGAAACCACGTGCGCGACAGCTCCGGCCGTTCGTTACGTAAGTGGCGGGGACGTCGGCGACGGTACCAGGCTAGGTGCACCTCGAGGCCACGTGAAGTATCAATGGCTAATTGCCGGCATGCGGGACGCACGCAGTTTAATTGGGACTAGCCTCGTTGCACCTACAACTTATTCAAAGACTCGATATACTTTTAAAACACACTCGCAACAGCATACACATATCTCCGGCAAACAATAAGACACCGAGAGTGTGCTCTATACCAGTAGCCGACAATCGATTGACATCTATAAAATATTCCTGCTGCACACGAACCTCGCGTCGCCTGGTTCGCACCTCGGCGCGCCAACCGCTGCGCCACCGCTCCCCCACAACGAAAAAAAAACACTCGCGCACCTGACAAAAAACACAACTCTCACAAATCACACGGCACCCCCACTCAAACACACACACACACCAACAACAACAACAACCACCTTCACTCCGCACGAATGCGTTGGGACACAGACACCCATTCAGCCACACACCAAGCTCACGCACACACTGCTTGCACACTCGGCACCGACCTTAACGTGGAAACACTCATACACACATACAGTATGTACAGTCTACACATGCATTACCTGTTCAACTATACGTTCGTCTACGGCTCGACAATGATTATCCCCCCCCGCGCCGTGTAGTCTTAACAGATCCCGGGATCAAGTGCTTGTTAGCGAGCACCTATGAAGGTGGTGCCA
>JAZEWT010000008.1:17972930-17986605 GCA_036362905.1 Mordacia mordax | reverse complement strand
CCTCCCAGACACTTAATTCCTATGTATTATGTTGTCAGTCAATATCAGTACCAGCTTAATACTGCACAGGGCTGTGGAGTACTGGAGCAGACAGACGGCACAAGGTGGACTCTACCCAGGATGTGACGCCAGTAAATCGCAGAGCCATTTTTTGTGGGCAATATACTCAGCAGGACAATTAACCTTGAGAGTAGCGTGTCTTTGGACGGATGGAGGAAACCGGATTACTCGGCGAAAACCCATGCAAACACGGGGAGAACATCCACACGCCACACAGAAAGAGACCCGAGCTGGGAAGCGAACTCAGGGCCTTCTTACTGTGAAACACCAGTGCTACTCATTGCACCACCACGCCGCCCATATTTTGATGTTATCGGCCAATTGATTAATGAGTGTTTTTTTTAGTTGTGGCAGGAAACCCACAAAGAACGGGGATAGGACACACAAACTCCATACAGAAATGTGCCCGATGCTGAAATCAAACTGCCTCGGGCAGGACCTTCTTTCTGTGAAGTGCGAATGTTACCACTGTGTCACCCTGCCGCCCAGCTCATGGAATTAAAATGCCAGTTTGATAGGGTGACATCAAGTGTTCATAGATAACTAAATTCTGCTTCCATGGGCTGTTTTAAAACGTGGGAGTTGTACTGGTTTGCCAAAGATCTGAATGGTTTTTTTGTCTAATAATATATCATTGGTAGTGCTATTGGGATGAGATTCGGGAAATTAACACAGGGCACCTTCTTGGCAAGAACTGCAGAAAAAGACAACCTCAATCTTGAATTATCACTGAAATTGGCAATGTCACAGCTTTGCTCACGAAAGAGGTCTGGTTGACAGGTTGCGCCTGCCAGTTCACGATAACGAATCACGTGCAGGGATCTCGAGATGTATTCATCTTCAAGTTGTGAACAGATAAAAATACGTGACGTGAAAATGCTTATGGATATGTTTGCTTGTTGCACTCATACGTGGTCATTTACAAGTGAGCCTCAAAAGTAAAATAAATACATTGCAGAGGTACGGCCAAACAACCTAATACAGTACTGCCCCAGTTAGGCTTACAATGATGCATCTTGGACAACTTATATTGTCATCATCGTCATCTACTAGTGGATAATGGTCTTCCCAAATTGTTGCTGTCTGCTATAGTCCTGCGATTGAGTAATTTATTGTTGCAGCAAAATGAGTAGACCTTTTCATTATGAATTATTAATACAAGTGTACAATATTTCAGTTGTGGAGTGATGCTTCAACCATTAGTCTTTTCAAAAAGGAGGTAATGACTTGACGAATTACAGACCCATTAGCCTAATAAATTACAGCTCATTATGAAAATGTGTTATTCATAGTGCATGAATTGAGCGCTGATTTTCTTGATCATTAAAATTGGTTGAGTTATACGTTCGGGTTTCTAGTGGGACCCAGTAAGTGAGACCTCTGTCCTTAGCATCTGCTGGCAAAATACGAATGTAAGAACTTGAGGTTTCTGCATTCTTGGTTTGAACGTTCATTACATCAGGTAAAACTACCATAACTAAGTGCATGGAAATGCTGCTGGAGTTTGGAGGGCAAGTAACCATGGTGGCCATGCCAATGAGCCATTGGCGTGAAATCTGTTCACTAAGGAGGTGAAGCGGCTGCCGCGTGTACGCGTGGGTTTTCGCCGGGCACTCCGGTTTCCTCCCAAAGTCCAAAAAGCATGCTGCTTCATAGGTTAATTGGCTCGCAGACTAAATTGCCCACAGAGCCCGGTGATTGACTGGCGTCCTATCGTGGGTATATCCCTGCCTTGCGCCCTGTGTATGCCGGGATAAGCTCTGGCTCACCGCGACCCTGTGCAGGACTAAGCGGTTGCTGACAATGAGGCAGCAATGAGTGAAGCGACTGTTAGCCCATACCATGCACACATTTGAGGAGGGAAAATGCAGCTGCTCTTACTGTGCGCTTTTTCACCTCATTGTTTACAATTGTAGAATTCCCATTGGGAAACGATAACTCGGCTAATCTTGGAGTCAGAAGTACTCGGCCTTGGTGTGGCTGGGTAGCTTGGATGTTGGAGGATTGAGCAGGCCCTGCGGAGATCCTGGGTCCAAATCTAGGCAACTGCCTGTGATTCAACAGCTTCTCCACTGAAATGAGTTGATGGACTTTGCCTGATCACTGCACCGAAACAAGAATCACATGAAATATGCTTCTGCAGTTAATTTTGATATATATTTCAGCTTTTAGGAATAACATATCAGTTTCATTGCCATATGAGAAACATAACCCTCAGTTGCAGTTGTGGGTGAGAAAATAATGCCATGTAGCGTGTTTACCAACGCTCGCTTGAAGGGAGTGATCTCTGATTGTTTTTCTTCCGTTACGTTTGGGGTTTTAGCTTTGTACAAGTTAGTGGTGTGAGCTTGCTTAATTGTGCAATCTCGTGAGTTACTGTTTATTTTAATGGTTGTGCACGTTATTGCTGTGAGTACGTTTATTTGCCGTTTACTTGGGCGGCCGGGTAGCGCAGTGGTAACATCTGCGTCTCACAGAAAGCGTGGTCTTGCCCGAGTGGGTTCGATTCCCCTGTCTTGGGCACCTTTCTGTGTGGGGTTTGTGTATTCTCCCCCCTGTTCTGCGTGGGTTTCCTGCGGGCTCTCCGCTTTCCTCCCACAACTTAAAAAAAACCCATTAATGAATTGACCGATGACGTCCTAATATATAGGAAGCAGTGGGTGGCAATGTGGTGCCGGCAAACCGCCTGGCTGCCTCCTCTTCCGCCTCTCTGCGCTCTCCTCGCGCCTCTGAGTCGTTCTCTGTCGAATGAATACCTTCGACAGTGAATGAATAAGTGCGTGTTACAAATGTAAATTATTATAACTTTATGCATTGTTACTTTGGTCAATTCGGACGTTCGTTGTGTCGTCGGATTCCCGCATCTTGATTGCTTGCAAGCACATGGGTGTTTTCTACCCCAATGACAAACATCTGTCTATGTATCTAATCCATGGGCCGTTCTATAACAGAGGGTTGCACTGTGCTTTGATAAATCTGAATGGATGCTTTGTCTCATCAAATAATGCCAATAGCACAGTTGGAATAACAACTGTCGGAATAGTAGAAGAAAAGAAAAACACAACGCTTGACTGTTGTGGCCTAACAAGTTAATGTTTATAATAGATGATCACAAGCATTGCAGTTCCACGTGCAATAGTCCTTGGGCCGAGTAAGGTAATGAGGCTTTATTTGTCTTTGTCCTTGCGCCAGATGAAGGCTGTGCCCGGTGGGGAATTCATCATGGGCACGGACGAGCCCATCATCATAGCGGACGGCGAGGGCCCTGCTCGGCGCGTACGAGTGCGGGCCTTCCGCGCCCGCGCGCACGAGGTCAGCAACGCGGACTTCGAGAGATTCGCGAGCGCAACAGGGCACGTTACGGAGGTATCGCTCGCCTCACACCACGACTGCCGCTGCGCAAACCAACCGCACGCAGTGGTCGTTGTTTTTCACGTTGATGCAAGGCGTACGTAATAATAATGATAATTGCACTTCTGGAACGCGCCATGTGCAATGATGCGACAGTGATTCTATACAAAATCGTGCTTCCCACAATGTTCGTCGTTGTGTGCCGTGCTACTGTCTTCACGGTGGCTGTATTAGATGTAGAAATTGATCAGATATGTTACAAAATGTAAAACACCATACAAGTTAACACGCCATAATGGTAGACACGGATGCAAAGGTAGTTAAAAGGTTTAATGAGATAGGCAGGATGATGGTTGCTTCGAAAAGCTGCTCTCTCGGGACTTGTGAGACTTGTTCAACAAGTTGACTTGTTCAACAAGTTGTTGAACAAGTTGTTGAACAAGTCTCCAGTGAAACTTATTGAACAAGCTAGATGATATAGCACACAGGAGAGCAGAACGACAACATACTGAATGCGCACAGAGACAGCAGAAAAAGTATGAACAGCTAACAAATCATAGGCAGAAAACGGTACAGTGTTTGTCACCTTAGCGTGTTGTTGTTAACTTAAGCTCAAACGAGGTGGGGAGAGGAAGCAATTGACGCGGCTGTCCCGAGAGAGCAGCTTTTCGAAGCAATCATCATGCACTGAGCCATGAAAAACTACATCATTACATAGGTAGGATGGTAAATGTTGCATTGGAGGCATTAGAACATAGTTTAAACTCTACCACCAGTAGAGACTTGAAATGAATGAAAAACATTTTTTCAAGTAAAGTCTAAAAAATGTAAGTGGTGGAATTCAAATGGAAAGATCAGAACATAAATTCATTTGGTTACCGCTGACAATCCTAAGATTGATGATTGCTTCGAAAAGCTGCTCTCGCTGCAGCCGCGTCGGTCCATCGCGGCGTTTCGCCTGGCACGTTCGAGGCGCCTAAGGATGCCTCGAGAGAGCAGCTTTTCGAAGCAATCATCATGCATCGCGCCGTGAAAACCAACTTCATGACAACCCCAAGATTGTCACATTATGTCTTTATCGGCATGACATCCAACACAGGAAGAGATTGTAGGCTAATGTGATTGCTGACGAGGGGGCAAAGGTTAGTATAGGCAAGAACGATATAGTTAACAGCAAAAATGTAGTTCGGCGCGTGTGGGAATTTGAATTGGTTGATTGATAGCACCAGATTCATATCCCCAGAGAAGCAAAATGATGAAGTTGATGCCACCACTTTATAGAATTAACATTCATAAAGGAGAGTGCACTGAAAGTGATATGTAAATGGTAAAGAGCAAACTGAGGAAAGGCTATATTAAACTTCAAAAGGCACACGAAGAAATTTAGAGATGCCAAGGTATATAAAAATAAAACAAGTATAAAATACACAAACACAGGACGCGTAAAAGCGGAGAGCTTGTCACACGTGACTCTGCGTTGCTTGAATACGATTGACCGTTGCAATCCCCCCGGTGACAGCTGATTCAAGTTACGTCCGCTTGTGCTCTGCCTGGCTGCGTGCGGTCAGGCGGAGAGCTTCGGTGACTCGTTTGTTCTCTCGGGAAAGCTGAGCGATGCTGTTCGAGACGGAATCACGCAGGCTGTGAGTTTGCTGCTGTGCATGCATCCAACGATTCACAGCACCGTCATTCGATGAGTCGGTGCAATTCGTGGTTAGAGTTACAGAATTGATTCGTATTTAAATAATGATAAGTAATTCCCTTTATCCATTGCCTTTTTTTGATCAATGTCGTTACTGTACTGTTTGTCTTAATTGCGTTGTATTGTGTGTACTGTGCCTGAATTTAATTGTGTCTGTGTTATTTGTTTTGCAAAATTTATCTGTCTCATTTGCTTTGTCTGATATCGCTTATTTTTTTTGTACTGCGTGTTGCTTTATACTATGCCTTTTTCAGTCACTTTTGTTTGTACCGTCTGTCCCTTTACGTTTTTGCATTTCTACTCGCCGTTGAATGTCAGTTGCACACGAGTCATCTCTCTCATTCGTAGGGTCTGGCTCGTTTGCACGGTGTACGTATCATTTTTAATTCGCCCATTCGCCTAAAAATAAACATGTCTCGAAATAATCATTTCTCGTACGCGCACTTCTGCGCGTGTGTGGTGAGCATAGCATTCAATTTATGTTAAAGCATCTCTAAATGCCTTCCTGCTGCACATGGACAATTTTTACGCTGCTCTACATTTTCCAGATATATCCCACCGTAACAATGCCGCATTAAACTACCAAATAAATATATTGCGTGTGTCAATTATTTTACCACTTACCGCACTCTTACCTTTATCAATATAATCTTGTGGTAGAAAGCTTCTATGAAATTGTCATTCAGGGAAAATATATGATTGTAATGTCTTTGATAAACCTTGTTATCTATCTGGAGTGTTTTAGTCTTTTTTTTTGCAGCTGCCTGCAAAGCATTTTAATAAAGAAGTGAACCTGTGCAAAGATAAGAGTAAAATAAATAACCAAAATGCAGCGAACCTATGCTTATCTCAGCACGCCAGATGCATGAATTCACGCTATCCTAAGGCCCTTTCCAGTAATCTAAAAATGTTGTAAATTCCGCGGAGGGAAAGTTGGAGGTTTTATTCATTTATGTAATTCCTTACGTAATACGTGCACAGGTAATTAGAGCTGATAGCCTTAACTTGTTATTGGTGAAACGTTCAACGAAGCAATATAAGTTGTAACTTTGCCTTGGTCATTTAACGCATCAGATACGGGAGGCTGAAGCAGTGACATCGGTTAGTGCTCAGTGCCGATGTGCTGTGAACCTGGCGACCTCAGTTTGATTCCCAGCCACAGCTAACTTCAGCAGCAAGTGTTGTCTGATATTGCAACTGGTTCCGGGCCCACCCTTCATCAACCAGCATGATGAAGAATTGTCAAACTACATCAATGACTTTAGGTATCTGCAAAAATCCACTGTCCATTAATAATAAAACTCCCCCTACCAATGCAAAAAATAACCTCACTGAGTCTCAAGACTTGTTTTCTGGAGGGTCCTATGCTAGGATGTGTGGCCAGTTCTGTTTTGAGTAGTTTCTCATGTGATCGACATTAGGCATTTGAATATTTGCTGCTCCGCTATTTGCTGAATTGTCACGATTATAGGTCTCATGGATTCGGGAATAGAATCTTTGTTTAAGGTTGTGGTGAATGTGACACCTTCAGTGTATGAATGGATCACGTGGAGTTATCAATTAAGTACAAGGTAGACAATACAATAACCTATCATTGCACCCAATGCAATGCAAGTATTGTGCTTATTATAACTAATTGTAAACTATGAATCAATGTGTTGTAAAATGCATAGGAGACGTTCTTTTTCTACATGACATAAGCCACAAAGCAGAAGAATACACATCTTATTTAACCTTGGTGTGTATGTGTTGTGGGTTCGCTAATCACGAGGGGTGAGACAAGTGCCACCGTCATGAGGAATGTCACGTTTTCAGGTGGCTGCTGCTCCCTGGTGGCTCCCAGTGAAAGGTGCCAACTGGAGACATCCAGAGGGACCCGACTCCAACATCACTGGCCGGTAATGACCGAGATCACTGGCACCACCGCCATCGTCAGCCATGGTCTATCCACTGCTGGGTGATGGCCTCCCCACGTCATTGGCGTCCCGCGCGTTCTGTCGATGGGCCCAGTCTCACGCACGTGCTTTGGAACTTTGGCACATTAACCAACAATTCTTGTTGAGTTCCCTAGAGCTAAAACAATGTAGCTGGGGTGTTCAAAGTGACCTCTCCATTGTGTTTGCGTAATGCATGGAGGCAATTAGTGAGAGTTGACATCTTGTCCTTTCTTTGGTTTTGTACTAACTAAATTATTACACTATCATTGCACTGCAGCCTTGGCAGTGTTTAATACACGAAACACGTTGCATGTCACAGTGACGTTTTAAGACAATGAGAAGTGGTGTTGTTTAGAAATGAAATGTTCATGCCAAGCGCTTCGATTTATTACAAATCATGTATTTTACTAAGGTTAATTAACACAAGGTCCCAAAGAATAATTCACTACACTCATTAATGATATAAATGTTACTTTGCAGATTTATGCGGATTGGCCAAAGTGACCCAGAGAGGCTATTTTACTCTGAGTTCAACGACATGTTATCATGCAAAAGTAGTATTCTCTACAGACAGTATTACTTTCATGATAAATGATCAGGTGTTCGCGAATGAATGAAAAATAACACCCTGACAATTGACATTTGTATTTCTCTGCACCGATTGCATTTGATTTCTCTTTCTGGTTCTCATATTTCAAGACAATTTTTTTGTATATAAAGAAAATGCCTACAACCGTTTAAAACCCTTAGATGGAGTGATGTGGCTTCACAGAATAGATTCGCCTCCAGTTGAGGACGTTCGTTGTTCTAATCCAGTGGCCACCCCGATTAACACCGCAGGTTCATTAACTATGTGAAATATGCATCATCTGCTTCAGAGTGTGCTGACGGTACGGTCCAAATTTGCACAATTTGAAAACCGTCCACCGATTTCTGAATTTGGATTATGCACCACAACTCGCCCCCATTCCTACGGGCAAAACGTGTGGGTTGGGCAATCTTATTGTGAGACGTGATGTAGGGACATCATGCCGTGCCAGACGTGGTACCACCTGTCAACACACGGGAGAAGTTATGCTGCACTACGGTGGACCACGTGCTTCGCAGCGTTTGCGTCTGCATGTGCCGTGCATCGCAGTCCTTGTCCCCTGTCCCCCCTGCCGAACCTCTCCTGGTCGTAGAGTGGCACAGTCGTAACATCCGCACCTCGCGGGGGGGAGAGAGGGGGGCTTCTGTCGGAGGCCGATCGATTCCGCCCTCGGGCGTCTCTCTGTGTGGAGTTTGTGTGTTCTCCCCGTGTTCTGTGTGGGTTTCTTCTGGGCTCTCCTATTTCCTCCCACAACTGAAAAATGACAATTAATTAGTGACCCGTGGATGAAGCGACATGGCTTCGTGGTCATTCATTAATGAGCTGCTTAATAGTCCTAATTAAATTGCCCCCAGTGCCCTGCGACGTTGTAACATGCTCACCCCTCCCTGCTGTACAACTCTTATAAAGGGCTACATAGATCAACGGTTCCTTGCTGCTTTGATTGAAAAAAAAAAACTGTTCAACTGAATGGGCTGATGCCATCATAATATAGGAGCACAGCATGTCTGCCTGCCCCCCCCCGTTCACTTTTATTTCCTTTGGGGCCCTCCGGGTGAAAGGTGCCGCTAGATAAATGTAATGAATAATAATAGTTGTTATTGTCGTCTGCACATGCAGGATGGAGCATCCTGTGGTGCACGTGTCGTGGAATGACGCCAGCGCCTTTTGCAAGTGGGCGGGCGGTCGCCTGCCGACAGAGGCCGAGTGGGAGTTCGCCTGCAGGGGCGGCCTGGAGAGCAGGTAAGGATGCCACTCGCCGCGGGGTGCGTGAAGATTGAAATGAAGCGAATTGAATGGGGGATTAATGAGGATGAGAGCGTGTGGTTAAAGAGATTAATTGTAAAAGCTGATTGGCACAGAGTCCCATCGCTACATCGTTATCGTTCTTTTATGTGCTGGTGCTGCTGCTGCCGCTGCTGTGGAGGTTTCTGCAGCTCCGCACGGCTCTCCAATGTGTCGTCGGATTTTTCCACATCTGCTTTTTCTGCGCATTTACTGGGAGCTTCTTCTGCAGCCGGGGACAAACAATTCCATACAACCAGAAGACTCTTTGGAGCGCTATCATGATGTGTAATTTATTTATTCAGAGCCACACTATGGTATTTGTCCCAATACACCTGTACACGATAGCATATGCAGGTATGTGGCATGATTGTCGTAATAATTATGTAATAATGTATAACACTTTATGAGGAGGGCGGCGCGGTGGCCCAGTGGTTAGCGCTGACGCCTCACAGCAAGAAGGTCCCGGGTTCGAGTCTCTCGGCTCCGGTGCCTTTCTGTGTGGAGTTTGCATGCTCTCCCCGTGTCCGCGTGGGTTTTCGCCGGGTACTCCGGTTTCCTCCCACAGTCCAAAAGCATGCTCCTGGATAGGTTGATTGGCTCACAGACTAAAATTGTCCCGCAATGCCCGGCGATGGACCGGTGTCCCGTCGTCGGGTGTATTCCTGCCTTACGCCCTATGTTTCCGGGATAGGCTCCGGCTTCACCGTGACCCTATATAGGATTAAGCGGTTTCAGATAATGAGATGAGATGAGACTTTATGAGGAATGCATCTTGAATTAGGAGGTTGTCCATCCATTAATGGTTTTTTTACATGTTGAGGAAAGAGCTGTATTTCCTGGAGAAGTGATAATGCACAGTTGTTGAAATGTAATCTCCCGACAACCTCACCGTTCAACAGGTTTTAGAGTTTCACAAATACGTGTGATCTGCAAGCCCTTGCTTGCAGAGCATTAGATAATGATTGTTAGCTGTCACAGCTGGTTATGTAAGTGCAAATAATTCTCTTGACGGTCATTTCTTTTACATTTAGACAGTGCAGGCGTCATGGGATAAATCTAAAAAAACATTGCTATACAGACATACATTAGTACACACAAACAGTGGTCTAGTAATAAGTAATGTTTTTTAAAGAGACAATCTTATAGGGCTTGTTTATATGGGAGCTTATAAAGGCATTAAGCACAGCAATGGTATGTGGAAAGTGACAGCTTTATTCTCACAATATTTGATGGTCGTTCAATATTTATGAACTGCCGTTTAAGCCAACTCTATTGCCACGAGAGACATTTTAAAACAAAATCCTAGCTAGAAATAACATGACAGTACTTGCCTGATGACGGATGCAACATTTTGCAGGAAAGCCACGACCAAAGTGGAGAGAGAGACTGAGATTTGAGGGAGTGTCTTATGTGATGTTGCAGGTTTTCACGGCTCGATGCATGACGTTTGCTTCCGAAAGCTGCTCTTTCGGGACAGCCGCGTCGATCGCTGCCTCCCCCCTGCCGCGCGACGTTTCGCCTCCCGCGTTAGGGGCGAAGCGTCGCCACGCGAAGCCACTCTCCGCGCGTGTTGTCTCCCCCGTTCCGTGTTCTCTGCCCAGGCTGTTCCCCTGGGGGAACAAGATGACTCCGCGAGGGCAGCACTACATGAACGTGTGGCAGGGAGACTTCCCCACGCGTGACACCGGGGAGGACGGCTACCCGGGCACGGCACCCGTGCGTGACCCCGCGTACATATAAATCCGGCACGCGCACGCACCCGCAAGCACGTGCGCACACACGTGCACCCACCTAACCCGTGTGTCGATAGAAATACTGGCGCACGTGTGTCCACCCACACTGACAAGCGTGGTGAAGTATGGGCAAACGACCCTTGTGACCAATAACAGCATTTGAAGGCATTTATTTAGTAGTCGACTGATAACAAGATGTTAATCATGTTCATATCTGTACTATAGAGGTATCTTTTGGAAGTTAACAGTAGCATGTTTAGTGCTTGTTACTGGTAAAAAAAAATATCTGGAAGAATGGCTTGTGAACAAAGTACTTTTCATACTATTAACTATGATCTGGCCATATTAAAGCTTATAACCTTAAGGTGTGTCTGCGATCATCCTAATTTGCGATTTCTGTTCCATGACATACCAATAACACAATTGAAATATAACAGGAACAATAAAATAGTGTCAAACTATATGGTAAAAAAAAATTACACGTGCAAACATGTACATCTTTTCGATGAAAATCATTTTTCGGGTTAGGTTACTCAAAAAATTGTGTCGTAAACCCTCCACTACCCGACACGGCCACTTAGTGAGGTCTCGTGCACAGAACGTGCCAATTCTTCACTCTCTCAGCACACCGGTGTCTCATCTCATCTCATTATCTGAAACCGCTTAATCCTATATAGGGTCACGGTGAAGCCGGAGCCTATCCCGGAAACATAGGGCGTAAGGCAGGAATACACCCGACGACGGGACGCCGGTCCATCGCCGGGCATTGCGGGACAATTTTAGTCTGCGAGCCAATCAACCTATCCAGGAGCATGCTTTTGGACTGTGGGAGGAAACCGGAGTACCCGGCGAAAACCCACGCGGACATGGGGAGAGCATGCAAACTCCACACAGAAAGGCACCGGAGCCGAGAGACTCGAACCCGGGACCTTCTTGCTGTGAGGCGTCAGCGCTAACCACTGCGCCACCGCGCCGCCCAGCACACTGGTGTCTTACAATGAAATGTCATTATCAGCGAAAGGTCGTCTTTCATTGTAAGTGCTGTGAGTTTGCTCTCCAATGCACCAGTGTGCTGAGATAGTGAAGAAATGGCACGTTCTGTTCACGTGACAAAACCTTACTATTTGGCCGCGTCGGGTGGTGGCGGGTTTGCGACACAAATTTTTGCGTGACCTTTTCCAATAAATGGACTTCATCGATAACAGTCACGAAAGCCTTCCAATTAAATGTACATTTTTTTTTTTGCCACTGGAGCAACAGTTACGGATCAACTCATCTCTGTTGATGGTGTTGGCCGTGCTTTGTGTTGGAAGGTGACGGCCTTTCCTCCCAACGCCTACGGCCTCCACAACATGGTGGGCAACGTGTGGGAGTGGACGGCAGACTGGTGGACAGTCCATCACACAGCCGAAGAGCGGAGCAATCCTGTACGTTTTTCCCCCGTCAGATTGTTTTTTTTTATTGAAACGTGAGGTTTTCACGGTTATTATAGATTTTCTCGTTCGGCCGCGTAATGATCTGACCAGATTCCAGAACTGGTGACCCCCACCTGATTACCAATTGTCCTTCAACTTACCGGTGAGCGGAAATGATAATTAGTGCGTTGAACGCTTGTCCGCGTGACTGTTTACCTTGGATTTGCTGTGTCAGATGGTAGCGGGTCTTCGGACAGACGATAGGCCAGGTCTTTACGCAGTCTAATCCAAAATATAATTGCGGATCAATCCTCGTTTTTATTGCCAGCATGCACGATTTTTTCTGCATTTGAAAAACGATGCGTCTTATTCAATGTACAACGCGCGCAGTATTTATTTTATCTCGAAGGTATTTTTCCACAGCGAGAATGGGTCAGGTGCTTGGAAACCGCACAGAGGCAGTGGGAAAGCAGCCACACTGTAAGGTGGCACCAAATCTTCCAGACACCACGGCCTATAGCTAGAGTTGGCGACTGTTAAATCTTTTTCGTTTCTAACTTCCAACTATGAAGTTCCGCAAAATCCATTGTTGTAATCTACTATGCTCCGTTGTCCGTGTTGCCTGACTTCTCCAATGCGCACCGATCACCGTGTTAAATAACGGCGAAGCAGGCTGCACGGCCCCCGCTGCAGATTAACCGTATCCATACCCGCGAGTACTAAACACCCCGCAACAGAGTTTGTCAGAATGATTATTAAATCTCTCAAGCTGTGTGATAACGCATGTTTTAATACGTATATAATGTGAGAGCAGCTTCACATGCTGTACCTTGCAAATTGTCCTGGTACATCGGCATTTAGGAGACTATAGTTACAACTTAGTTGCAATCTTAAATGTTTAATTTGGGTTTAGGCACGGCACGTAGCGCTGTACTCCTGCTAATGTTTTTCCAAGACCTTTATCATTCCGTGTACAACAGGTGGCACGGTTTGGTAATTTCCCAGAGATATTGCTGTAGAGCAGTAGGCAGTTACATGGCTGTTACGTGTGCAGGCTGTGCAAGTACACCAGGGCCCACAGGTCAGAGGGGCCTACGGGCAAGAGTGACACAGTCACTGGTCTGGGAAGATCTCGGCCTGTTGTTCCCCATTGGTAGTGGGATAGAGGTTTATTGGGGCAGAGTTTTATGGCCGGATGCCCTTCTTGACACCATCAAGAAGGGCATCTCTTGACTAGGGGAGACCTCAACTGGAGTGATAGACTCCAGACATGTTCACCATTGGAGACCCTAGCAATAGTGTGAAGATCCAGATGACGTAGCTCTGGAGTTCACTGAAATAAACGAACTCCTCCACCATGCTTTGCATGTGATTCCTGTTCATGGGTGTAAATTGGACAGAGGTCCCCTTTTACTCCTTACCGCAGGGCCAATGCAAGCCATGCTCTGCCACTGGAAATAGGAGCTAAGCCCTGATATGATTATTAACACTATGAGTATTATTCATCTCATCTCATTATCTGAAACCGCTTAATCCTATATAGGGTCACGGTGAGCCGGAGCCTATCCCGGAAACACAGGGCGCAAGGCAGGGATACACCC
>JAZEWT010000008.1:17961265-17972889 GCA_036362905.1 Mordacia mordax | reverse complement strand
GCCGAGAGATTCGAACCCGGGACCTTCTTGCTGAGGCGTCAGCGCTAACCACTGGGCCACCGTGCCGCCCATGAGTATTATTGCCGTATAGATATGATTGCCAGTAGAGATCTGCCTTCTTTATGCACCTTTTAAACTCCTTTCCCCACCCTCCCCCAACTCGAAATTATTGCTTTGGCCCAGTTTATTTAAATCATTGCGTTAAAACGTCACACTCATCAACGTGGCTCATAATTATTGCATGCACACATCGGATGGCGTTCAGGCTTATTATCGCCATCAACCACACATGCGTTGGGCTGATTAATGGATATTGTACTGAGGGTAAAGGAATGGGACTATCGTACGATAAATTCCATTCAAGGTTTTTAAATTATTCAGCATTATGCTGCTCTTAAATATGGTGGTTGATTGTATAATTGTGTGCGAGTCGAGTAATGTCCTGCTTTGCATTCAGTGTATTTTATGTGACTTTTAAATTTAGATTTTTTTTTTTATAATTTGGCCTTTTCCCATCATTTATGATGGTCCCTTGTTGATGATCTAAAACGATCCTATGACAAGTACGACCGTGTACTAATTCTTAAAATCTGCACTTAATTAGGGTCGGTAGTCAGCACCTCGGGCAGCTCGTGTTAAAGTTTCCCGCTGCAAAGGCTGTAGGACCTGGGGATTAGTTCAAGGGCTTGTGGTTGTTTGTGGGGGGGGGGTCTCACCTTTTCCTGTGCTGTCCTTGAGGTCTGGAATTCATTCCACACGAGCTGTCCGTGCCGTCAATTCCGTGCACCCTGTGTAATTCCAGCTTCAATACATTTCCTCCGCTGCCTGTCACTCTATTTCTCTTTTGAAGAAAAAAAATGGTATCTATTCCTCTTCATTTTTACGTGTACAAATGCAGAAGTAATGTGTGTGTGTGTGTATATGCCTCATTTATTTCCCTGTGATGCAGGCCTGTCGCCGTTTTGGTTGCGAATCCTATTGCGCGGTAGCCTTCGGATGCTGTGACCTCTAAACCGAGACATCTTTTGTTCCGGTGATGAGCTCACTGCCAGGAGTCGTCATCGAGCGCATCTCACGCGTTTGTTTTTAAAAATTTCAGACGGGGCCTCAAACTGGTTCGGACAAAGTGAAGAAGGGAGGCTCGTACATGTGCCATAAGGTAACCATACGCTGCACAACACTAGCATTTTGCTGTATTTAAGTTGCTTTTTTAAAATTTGACCTGGAGCTTCTTAGCTGTCGAAATCAAGAGTCTCATTATTGCTTGGACTCGGCTGCTTGATTTTTGTTCTCCATTCGCTTCAGTTTCTCACCATTTCTCTAATCACTGAATTGATGTCGGCGTTCACGGTTCAATGTATGGAATTGCTCTTAAGGGCTACTCTGTCGGGATACAGAGGCGAAGTTAAGGGGAGAGAGGAAGAATGATCGATACGGTTCCATCGTCGCATCCATTGTCCTCATGTCTCATTCAGTCCTCGGCAATCCTCCCACCTCACCCTCAACCTCCCTCTATCCCATCTCCCCCCGCATTGCCAAGGCTATAATGGCTTCATTCTACCTAATTTCCCTTAGAGATGTGCCCGGCATCCATGGTAGCATTCTCCTCTCTGTCCTTCAGCCACTATTCATCATTCCTTCATGCGCGCATCTCCGTACTAAACGGTCGAACTGTCATGTCTATGTTTTTTAGTCACCTTTCAGTGCTCCTGGGATCGTTCTGCCACGTGCAATTCCTGCACCTCTCCATTTCTTCCGTTTATATTATTGTCGTGATTTTTTTTTTACCCAAGAGATTGGTGTGCTCGCATTGCATTGTGGGACTTTTTCCTGTTTATGTAATAGAATTTTTTTTTAAGTAGCAGATTTATAAATGTGTGCTTTGGAAGCCAATGATTAGACTTTAACAACTTCTGAATTGCTACTTAATGCATCAACCCGAGCTTTTATGGACACATAAAAAAAAATATAACAATTTTGCCTACCTAAATTAATGCGTGCTATTAATGTGTCGTGAAATAGTTTTGGTGCACCACATTCCTCCTAAATTATTGAAATTGCTTCCTGAGTTGCACACATTTTCTAACGAAGCGCTCGCTACCTTTTGGAGCCGTGTCATCACTCTGAATGGCACAGTGCGGCCCCTTCAGATTCCATCATCGATGGCTTGTAGATGACTCGTCCCTGCTGCATTCTAAAACCAAAATTCGAGACACATCAACAAGGTGACGAAGGTAGCCCATATCCATCTCAGAAACATAGCCAGACTGCCCAACGTCTTGTCACCCTCCAATGCTGAGAAGCTTATGCATATCTTCATCTTTTCATGAATGGATTACTGCAATGCACTACTCCCTGGCATCCCTGCCTACCTGATCAATCGTCTCCAATGTGTGCAGAATGCGGCTGCTCGAGTCCTCGCTCGCACACCCATCCACGATCACATATCTCAAGTACTAGTGCCTCTCCACTGGCTACCGGTTAATTATACCATTGAATTTAAGATTGTAATGATGTAGGTTTTCACGGCTCGATGCATGATGATTGCTTCGAAAAGCTGCTCTCTCGGGACAGCCGCGTCGATCGCTTCCTCTCCGCACCTGAGGATGCCTCTAACGTGTGAGGAGGCGAAACGTCGCGAGGTGGAGAGAGGGAGCGATCGACACGGCTGTCCCGAGAGAGCATCTTTTCGAATTTAAGATTCTCCTTCTCACCTGCAAGGCTCTGCAGCGCTTTTTGGCTCTCAGATAAAAAGCGCTCTAGAAGTGCAATTATTATAAATAAATCACCATGAAAGTCACTCCTGATCCCGTTAGATGTGGGAGCTGTATAGGTTGAGCTTTGTTACTGCTTGCATGGATGACCACCAGGTGTATTAGACGTGGGGTTGTAATTTGGTCTCACGTGTGTGTGTTTTCTCCAGTATGCCAGTTTCCTTTCACATGTAAACCATTTTCTTTAATTGGACAATAAAAACCACCTCGAAAAATGAGCCTCTGGTGTAAGTCTTGAGGCTCAATGAGGCTTTACCGGTTAATTAATTAGCATTTGTATTGGTAAGAATAATTTAGTTCAATTGGTATTTGCTGTATTATATCATCAGGCAATAATAATGTTTCTCAGATGGATATATTCTGCCAGTAGGGGGCAATGTAGCTCTCTGGTTTTACCCAATTAACGCCCGCCGTGAAGGGAACGGCGCGCGTTCTACAGTTAACGCGCGCTCAGCGGTGTTAACCGGGCCGCTGGACGCGGGCCCTTGAACGCCCTGCCGCGTCATCATCGTTCTGACCGTCGACGCACGGTGTCCCCGCGCGGCCTCCCCCCCCCCGCGCGCAGTCGTATTGCCACAGGTACCGCTGTGCGGCGCGGAGTCAGAACACTCCCGACAGCTCCGCATCGAACCTCGGCTTCAGGTGCGTTGCCGATGACCCGGAGTCAAGCTCGGAATCGCTCGAACCTTCGGAAGAACTTTAATTGTGTGTTTTTTTTTTTAAACGAATCGCGAAATAATAATCATTGCATTTCCCGAACGCTTTTCACCCGATGGCCACAAAGCGCTGCACAGAGTTGCGGAGAGAACGGCACGTCAACAACAACGACAGAACGGAGAATCATCACCGCTTTTTTGGGTTTTTTTTACAAATCCGAGTTGTGGCGAGAACGGCAACATCACGACAGTTCAACTGAAAGTCAAACAGTGGCGATAAATTAGAGGACATAAAGTCAGCAGAAAAAAAATAATACTTCAAGAAACAAGGAAGGAACAAATGTTCCCGAGCAGACGCAAGTTGGAAGAGATATGTGGTATTTGTAAATTGGTACTTTGCGTGGGGTTTTAATCCAAGAGGCCTTGAACACTGCTCAATTTGAACAATTGCTTCTTGTAAAATTGGCTTACGACGTTGCTGACACAACTGCATATTTGTTTACAGCACTAACTTTCTTACGTGAACGAAAATTAAATGGGTTTTATGAAATTTGTGTCCGTGAAACTGAAATAAAAAAAAAGAGACAAATATTTATATATAATCTTGCAATTTATCATGAACCCCAAGGGGTAGTGGAATGTCTTAAACCATTTTAGTCCACGCCTTTTTCTGACAAATGGTCAAGTTGAGTAATGTAAAATAGCTATTTAGTAGGCATATCGCGACGCATGAATTTATGGAAATTGATTTTGTATGCTCACAATAATTGCGTTGAATGGCGATGTGTGCAAGAATATTTTGATTTATATCACTTGTATTGTAGTTTGCCAGCTATCACTGGAGGCTGTTGTAGTCACCATAAGTAAAGCAGATTGAATTCATGACAGCTCACAAAACTAATGCTTAAAAAAAAACTGGGATGTGGATTCGGGGGGGGGGGGCGAATAATTATGGACCCAATGAACAGAACAAGTTTGGTCTATTATCGTTGATGTAAATTTTGGCTTTTAAAGATTGATTAAGGCTTTTACCAAAGTGTTGCAGTGTAATTTTTTAACAATTGGATTAAAGTGGAAAGATGACCTTCGTTTGTGTTACTATTGATAGAACAAAATGCTGTCTGTTTGTGTTTATTGTCTCTCACTTTGACGAGCCACCATTAATATGCACTCTACAATCCAGGGTAATCAAGATCAGTAATTGAGGGCATTAAAACGGAGATTGTTTTAATGACTTAAATTGGGACTGACCATAACAATTATGAGTGTCCGTAAACCTTCCAGTGAAATGTTGGCCTTTCATAGTATCGTGTGTGATGTAATCTCAAGCTCCTGACTACTACTTGCGGCGTAATCCAGTTTGTGTCTGAATCTTACCGGGGACTCGCATGGTGATTTGTTAAACGTAATAAATTAATTTCGGTGAATCTAATTTTGCAAATTACGAACGTCTTCTCTGTTTCTTCCCCCCATTATCTAATTGTTGTGGAACTGGCAGGGATGCTGTAACTTTATTTCCGGAGACAGGTTAATGTGACAGCGTTGCTGTCTTTTTCAACCCAACTTAATCAGACTTGGAGATGTAAGGGTCGACTTTGTAAACTTAACTCGAGCGGAGGCAGTCAAAAGACTTGGCGCTAAGCTGTCCTACGATCTATGGTTTTTTTTAAGGTTGTGTTGATAATGTTTTGTACAACGAGTATGCAATGCTTGTAATAGCTGGACTTGCAAAAGTCCGATATACTTTACTGCTGCGTAGGTTTGTCACGCTTGTGTATATATCTGGCGTGTTTTCGGGTTGCGCTGTGTGGAGCGTAAGGTCGGCAAACAACATATGGTACAATCTAGCAACACCTGGGAGAGCTTATGCTATGGTGGTGTTGAAACAACATGAAGCACTCTTCCCATCCACACGTGGACTTATCTCATTGTCAGAAAACGCTTAATCCTGTACAGGGTCTTAGTGAGCCGGAGCCAATCCCAGCAGACACAGGGTGCAAGGCAGAGATATACCCACGATGGGACGCCAGGCCATCACCGAGCACTGCGGGCAATTTAGTCTGCAAGCCAGGTAACCTATGCAGCAGCATGTTTTTTGGACTGTGGGAGGAAACTGGTTTGCCCGGTGAAAACTCACGCGGACACGGGGAAAACATGCAAACTGCACACAAAGGCACCCGAGCCGAGATTCGAACCTGGGCCCTTCTTGCTGTGAGGCGACAGCGCTACCCACTGGGCTACCGTGCCACCCACATGTGGACTCCTTAGCAGTTATAGACGGTCCTGCCTTGGTTTGATAAGACAACGAAATATGGTTCGTATCGGTTTTCATTTGTGCTACTGGAAAATTAGATTTTGATATTTAGCGTAGATGAATGATGGGGCATGTGAAATTCATAGCGAGGAGTTCTTACTTATAATTCTCAGTGTGTCCGGATTAAATAGGGCTGTTATTGTATTTCTCAAATGTTTCATTTAGCACACCTGAAAATGAGTTTCGATGGAGCGTAAAAGGCAAGCGGCGATTTGGCTGCATCTTGAAAATTGTATGTCGCTTTGTGACTCACAAAGTGTCCAAGGTGAAAATCACAAATAATTCAGACCATTCTGTTCCTTATACAGCTGGTCTTGCGGTGAGAGTGGAATAACAAAAAAAACTTAACCTTTTTGCGCTGCCATGTATAGGTAGTGAACCGGTATAGTTTATAAACCCGTGATGGGGTCTGATGTAAACTTTCGTAAAAAAAAAAGTATTCAAAGTGATTTCCTGCTCACTGGAGTGTCGCGTGGTAGCCACCCCCGATTTAGAAGCCCGAGCCAGCGATAGAAATTCAATTTCCAATGTCGAAGGAGAACCATTTAAAAATCGGTGCTCATTCATCTCGCACGCGAAGGGCTGTACTGCTCCCAAGAATAACAATAACAAGAGTTATGTAAATATGTAATCATTTGTAGACGCTGGAGCTATGACCGATTGAATCAACGTCCAACCGGGAGTTTAACTCGTGACCTTCCGATTGCGACTGAGCGACGCTTCTTTAGTTCAGCGAGTAAATAACGAAAAGAGACCTTGGCTTGCGCAAGGCACGACGCTTCCCAAGCAGCGCGTTGGGACATCTGGGGAGACAGCGCACCAGCTGGGGGAGTCACGTCGGAATGCGAGAGAATTATTTAAAGCCGTTTTAAAAAAAAAAACATCTGGAAACGGTTGCAACTGTGATGCACGTTGTGGGCGATGGTTATATTCCTGTATATCAAAGAGGTTATTAAATGATGAATGAATGCAAATGGAAATCAAGGCTAGTGCTTGTTATGCTTAGTACTTTCGGAAGGGGGACGTATAAATTGAATCGTAATTATTTGTACACGTGGATTTTTGCATAATAAAGCATTTTGTATTAATCTTGCCCCGATCTATGTGTGGCTATAATTAAAAAATATCCGCGCAGGGTGGGTGTGCGCGGTTCAACGTGATTGAGCGGTGACGTGTGGGGCCGTTGCCTTGTACGTCATTCTCCACACCAACGCTTCGCTGTCCGGTAATTTGAAGAGGTTGTGGAGGGGAGGGGGTAGAGGGCAGACGGGAAATGATAGCTCCCCAGCCAGGAGAGTACGTGGATGTCTGTGTGCAGAGCAGAATCAAATTATTGTTTTTAAAATATATTTTCTATCCTTTAAAGAAAACAGAAAACGTTTTGTCGCAGGAATGCGTTGGCTTATAATTAAATCCACATTCTGATTGATGCCACGCTGCAATTGATTGATTTCTAATTCAAACTACGGTGCTCCCACGTTATTAAAGCTCTAAAGAAATTTGCATTCAATTATTCGTTGCAATATATTGGCGTATAAGGAGTGATAACATTAGCTCGTTGGGTAGGTTTAATGTGGGTAGTTGCATCGCTGGACCAAGACGGATGGGGAGGCCTTCTTCCAGCAGTGGATTGATCATGGCTGGTGATTGTTTTGTTTTCAGTATTGAAAAAACACGTCTTCAACACCAATATGTTTCACATTTGTCAGTCCATGTGTGGTCACCTATGTGTTAGTGACCTTTAAAGGTCAGCTATCATTTAATATGTCATTCTTTGTAGGAATTTGGTCGATGAGATCTTGCTATTTACATTGCAAAATTGATGCACCTATGGAGGTCTCTGTATACATTTTCGTAGCAGTTCTGAAATGCATTGTGGTCTTCCCGACCACAGCTGGTGTTTATTGTCGTCTAATGTTTTGTATTGCTGTTCCAGATGTTTATTACAATTATGATTTTATGTAAATATCTAATGTTTTGGAATTACAGCAACGCCGCAACTGAGTAAATCTCCTTACGGGATATACCATGCTCATTTATAATTGTCGATTATATAATCATTTTTTTGTTACAATTAACATATCTCAAAGCACAGGTTGAACATCGATCAAATCCAAAACGTCCAATGCAATTGAATATGCGGTCGTTAATCTTCATTCTGCACAAGCCAGGCGCTCAGTCATTTAATTTGCTCCGATATAATTATTTCAACGCGAGCTGCTATCTCCCCTTAAAAAAAAAAACGACTCTGGCATAACTATTGATGATAAACAATTCACCACCTTTGACTCTACAAATGTGAAAATATATGTCCAGAATGAACCGTTTATTATGAGGTCAAATCAGGACACACACACACACTTGTGGGTTGTATACAGCACCACACCGAACCATCGTTGGGGCTTCATTTTATGAAAGTCCACAAGGCCGCGTGGGTTTTCTCTGGGTGCTCCGGTTTCCTCCCACCGTGCAAAGACACGCTGCTGCCTCGGTTAATTGGACTGCGGAGTAAATTGCTCCAAAAAAGTGTGCCTTGCGTCACATCCTTGGTACATCCCCGCCTTGCGCCCTTTGTCTGCCGGGATAGGCTCCGGCCCCCCACCGACCCTGTGCACGATTACGCAGATATTGATAAATGATGATGAGAAGGCCATGACATCGTGGGAGGGAATCGGAACGACGTCACATCTTGTCCTCCGCTCCGGTCGGAATGCCTCGCCGTAAATGAATCGCGCTATAAATTATGGGGCGGCAATGAAAACAGACGCAAAATTAGAATCGTGTCTGCATCATTGGCTCAAGTAACACAGCGATATGTTTTGCCGCTCACGATTTTTACTGGGTGCACTTACAATTATGCCCCACGAGCTTTCACCTGCCTTATTTCGTACAGTGCATTAGTATGCGTACTTTGTTGTGGAGTCATCCACACATTTATTAAGAAGTCTTTGCCGAAGATTTCTACGTGCGAGCAATATCTGACGATTGCACCGTTTATCTTCCCGCTGAGGTCGCTTGCTTGGTGAAGTCACGGTTTTTTTTTAAATTCCGCTCCCTATTCCTTCTTCGCGAAAGCCTCGTGGTGGTGCCCGCAGCGGCGAGACTCGATGGCGTTCCCGAGACCAGCAGCAGCAGCAGCACAGCCGCAACAGCACAGCCGCAACAGCAGCAGCAGCAACAGCCGCAGCAGCACAGCCGCAACAGCAGCAACAGCCGCAGCTACAGCCACCGCCGCGCGGATGGTGCAGCCGCACTCCACGGAAGCTTACGGCATGTCGGAAAGCGCCCTTTAATCAACTGGGATCACGGGTCAGCTGTCTCAGTTGAAATTACGAGGATTGACAGCAGCGCCTCTCCCTGAAATGGCAGCGTTTGATAATCGTCGCATACTTTTCCTGGCAAGGACATATTGAGGGTTTTGCTCACTGCTATAATAGGAGCCGGTTACGTAAGGATTCTTTTTTCACGTCGAAGGTTCTGGTAGAGCCAGCGTACTGTACAGGGTTTCCTTTCATTAGGGGGCCGTGATATGTTTCCCCACGTCGCCTTCCGCTGCTGTAAGGATGAAGAGCTGTCACAATGAGATGCTAGGTTGTTGTGCTCTAAAGTCAAATGAATCTCAGCACTCGACAAGCCTTAGGCATTGCCGCAAGAATTGTTCAAGTCGAGACTTCTCAAATGCTAACCGTCGCTTTTCCACAATTCATAGTGTCACACGTGCCAGTGCTTTTAATTTCCAGGGAAGCATAATCATTTCTTTTTACAGCCCTTTGTCAATCCACTGCTGTATAAAGGCCTGCCCCACGCCCTGTCAGTCAAGGAGATTGTTTGACGATACATACCTACGGCCGGTGTGGATTGATTGTTAAACCGTGACCAGAAGTTTAACTCTGCGCTGGGTTTGCAGTGACACGTAATAATAATATTATTTGCATTTGTACAGCGATTTTCACCCAAGGGTCACTAAGCGCTGCACAGAGCTGTAGAGAGAAGGCGATGTCAACCACATCAGAAGAGATCAATTAAGTTAAATAAGGACGAGAAATCAATGAAGGACTTTCAATTATATATCTCTCAGTGTCGTCAAAGTATTGTAACTGAATGTAATAGAGACCGGCAACCTATCAGAAGGTGCATTCCAACAACTGATCGATTCACTCGTATTTAGGGATCTGTGTGCCGTTGAAAGGCTGGCTCCTCGAAACGTAGTGTTAATGAATTATATATTTTTTAAAATCATTTTTTTTTTACGTCAAAGAGCTGCGATTGGGTAGCGAAGCAATCCCACGGTTTGTAAAAGCGCGCATATTCCCCCTTACATGACAGCTGCTCAGTCGACAGCTTCCCACACGACTCTGATCCCAGTGCGAGCGTCATCATGCACCCAGCCTGGCACAGCGCGAGCCTTGGCACCGCACACGAAGCAACCCATCGTAGCTATGCCAACCATGTGGGAGTCCCCTGAAATGCATTATCTCGCCTTGTTTTATCGCTGATCAGTAAAAAAAATATCAGTTCTGTATTTACGAACTTTGGTTTAATTATCCTTTTTCTCATCTCATCTCATTATCTGAAACCTCATCTCATCTCATTGTCTGAAACCGCTTAGTCCTATACAGGGTCACGGTGAAGCCGGAGCCTATCCCGGAAACACAGGGCGTAAGGCAGGAATACACCCGACGACGGGACGCCAGTCCATCGCCGGGCATTGCGGGACAATTTTAGTCTGCGAGCCAATCAACCTATCCAGGAGCATGCTTTTGGACTGTGGGAGGAAACCGGAGTACCCGGCGAAAACCCACGCGGACACGGGGAGAGCATGCAAACTCCACACAGAAAGGCACCCGAGCCGAGGGATTCGAACCCGGGACCTTCTTGCTGTGAGGCGTCAGCGCTAACCACTGGGCCACCACGCCGCCCATTATCCTTTTTTTTAGCAATTTTAATTTAAACATAAAAATATACAATATTTCTTTTCCACCAGTGGGCGGGCACCCGAGATTATTTTATCAAATGAAATTTTCATTTTATTCCAATGCCACTGTTGCAACATTACGCGTCTTTGTTTAATCATTAATTTATTTAAATTATTGGATCGTTTTTGTGCGCTCTGCAATGAACTAAGCAGTAACTGCTTAGTTCATTATTGCGGTTAAGATTTCGTCGCTCTAGCAATTAGTGCCGTGAGTTTGTTTCATTGTGTAATCTAGCGCGTTGCTGCTTATTTTACTTTTACGGTTGGAGTTTCATTGGGCGGCGCGGTGGCCCAGTGGTTAGCGCTGACGCCTCACAGCAAGAAGGTCCCGGGTTCGAGTCTCTCGGCTCCGGTGCCTTTCTGTGTGAAGTTTGCATGCTCTCCCCGTGTCCGCGTGGGTTTTCGCCGGGTACTCCGGTTTCCTCCCACAGTCCAAAAGCATGCTCCTAGATAGGTTGATTGGCTCGCAGACTAAAATTGTCCCGCAATGCCCGGCGATGGACCGGCGTCCCGTCGTCGGGTGTATTCCTGCCTTACGCCCTGTGTTTCCGGGATAGGCTCCGGCTTCACCGTGACCCTATATAGGATTAAGCGGTTTCAGATAATGAGATGAGAGATGAGATGAGAATTTCATTTTTTACACAAATCGTTGCTGCGAAGTCCTTTGTGCACCCTTTGATTGCACACGGCGTTACGTTGGTCAGTTCGAACGCTTGTTGATGTCGCTGCAATCCCGCATCCAGAGCTTGCAAGCTCACTGCGTACTTCCTGCTGCGACGAGCAAACAAAAAACATCGACATCTTCAAAGTCTTTGTCCGACGTGGCTGCGCCGTGGGATGCTGCCCCGCCGTGGGGGTCTCACAAGACGTGCGATTCGGTTGCTTTGACCCCGCCACCATCCCCC
>JAZEWT010000008.1:17923744-17939361 GCA_036362905.1 Mordacia mordax | reverse complement strand
TCCCACAGTCCCAAAAAGCATGCTGCTGCATAGGTTAATTGGCTTGCAGACTAAATTGCCCGCAGTGCCTGCTGATGGACTGGCGTTCCATCGTGGGTATATCCCTGCCTTGCGCCCTGTGTCTGCCGGGAAGGGCTGCGGCTCACCGCGACCCTGTACAGGACTAAGCGGTTTCTGACAATGAGATGAGATATCACCGACCGCATGTGTTATGTTTTATGCTCGCTACGTGCTGCGCCCTGCGACCATTGTGTACAAGATGTTTAGACATTTAAATAACTATTGTTATCTCTTCCAAGTGTGGTGAGGAGTAAGCGAAATGTCCCTCTGGAGCACTGTCAGGTGGAGGCCGTTTTGCCGGTGATAGTGAAGAGAGCAAGACACTTGCAGAGTCTCATCCTGTTTATTTTACACGAATTGCGACCTCATTTGCAAATGAGCTTAGAGGCTGCGTTGAGACATGAATGCGATTCTTTAAATTATTCATATTTGGACTTTGGCCAACAGTGGTCCTCCGCGAACCTTTTCTTGGCACCGAATGAGGACACACGGTCTCAAAAAAAAAAGTTTCCTCCTCGCAATGAATTATTCAAAGAGCTGTGACAGTTCGTGTCCCTTTGATCACTTCTTTGTCCTTAATTGCTGCTCGCTGCTCACCTGTCACCCAGAGGCAATGTCTCACCACGAGTGACCTCGGTTGGAAGTGAAGGGTCCATTTGGCCGAGCACTTTCGCCATCGTCACAACCTGACTGATGTCTCGAATATTGACGATCCATCGATGTGCGCACTTTGCCGCCGTGAGACGGCTGGCTGACATCGCATCGCACTATCGTTCCGCAGCATAGATATGATAATCGATCAACGTCGAAGAACAGGGCAGCAGCTCACTGCTCTTTCAGTGTGCAAACGTGCAAGAGTCGTCACCACTGTCGATGGATGGACATAGGGATTGACCAGAGAGACGCACAGCGCCGATTTATGCATATTTTCCGTCTGAGTTGTAATGCGTTAAAAAAGCTTTGAGCAGAATAATTACTTACGCACTCTGGAAAGCGGGCGGCGCGGTGGCCCAGTGGTTAGCGCTGACGCCTCACAGCAAGAAGGTCCCGGGTTCGAGTCTCTCGGCTCCGGTGCCTTTCTGTGTGGAGTTTGCATGCTCTCCCCGTGTCCGCGTGGGTTTTCGCCGGGTACTCCGGTTTCCTCCCACAGTCCAAAAGCATGCTCCTGGATAGGTTGATTGGCTCGCAGACTAAAATTGTCCCGCAATGCCCGGCGATGGACCGGCGTCCCGTCGTCGGGTGTATTCCTGCCTTACGCCCTGTGTTTCCGGGATAGGCTCCGGCTTCACCGTGACCCTATATAGGATTAAGCGGTTTCAGATAATGAGATGAGATGAGACTCTGGAAAGCAGACGGTGCATGATGATTGCTTGCAAAAGCTGCTCTCTAGGGATAGTTCTCTCTCTCTCTCTCACTCATTATCTGAAACCGCTTAATCCTATATAGGGTCACGGTGAAGCCGGAGCCTATCCCGGAAACATAGGGCGTAAGGCAGGAATACACCCGACGACGGGACGCCGGTCCATCGCCGGGCATTGCGGGACAATTTTAGTCTGCGAGCCAATCAACCTATCCAGGAGCATGCTTTTGGACTGTGGGAGGAAACCGGAGTACCCGGCGAAAACCCACGCGGACACGAGGAGAGCATGCAAACTCCACACAGAAAGGCACCGGAGCCGAGAGACTCGAACCCGGGACCTTCTTGCTGTGAGGCGTCAGCGCTAACCACTGCGCCACCGCGCCGCCCTCTAGGGATAGTTGTGGCGAGAATTTCTCCTCGGGCTGGCATGGTGGTAAAGGGAGCAGCGCTGACTCCTAACAGCAAGAAGGTTCCGAGTTCGATTCCCGACTCAGGTGCTCTTTGTGTAGACTTTGCGTGTTCTGCCCGTATCCGCGTGCGTTTTCGCCAGGTACTTCAGTTCTCTCACAGTCCAAAGACGCAATGCCTAGGTTATTTTTTTTCTGACTAAATTTCCCCGGCACCCTGAGATGTTGTAACTTGCTTACCGCCTCCCCGCTCGACGACTGTTAACGGTTCGTTACATCTTCAATAAAAGCATAATAACGCTCTCCTTTGTCAGCGTTGCGACCACACTGGAGGGCATCTTCAGCCGAACGAGAGAGGAGGAAAGCTCGCCGCGGCTATCGCGGAGAAGGCAACTCTCATCTCCCTCATTATCTGAAACCGCTTAATCCTATGTAGGGTCACGGTGAGCCGGAGCCTATCCCGGAAACACAGGGCGTAAGGCAGGAATACACCCGACGACGGGACGCCAGTCCATCGCCGGGCATTGCGGGACAATTTTAGTCTGCGAGCCAATCAACCTATCCAGGAGCATGCTTTTGGACTGTGGGAGGAAACCGGAGTACCCGGCGAAAACCCACGCGGACACGGGGAGAGCATGCAAACTCCACACAGAAAGGCACCCGAGCCGAGAGATTCGAACCCGGGACCTTCTTGCTGTGAGGCGACAGCGCTAACCACTAGGCCACCGTGCCACCAGAGTAAATGCTGTATTTGGAAAAAAAATAGTTTGGCCATCATATTCCTCTCTCTTAGAATAATCTTTTTTTTTTAATTAAAGCTGGAAGGAACCGTTGAGCTATGTATCTCCACGTAACAGTTGTCTAGCGAGGAGGAGTAATCAATTTACAACGTATCAGGCTACTGGGGGCAATTTAGTCAGGACAATTAATCTAGCAGCATAAAACTGGTGGTACTTATCCTGTAAAGTGGCTTGTGAAATATCTTGAAAAAGAATCTTTTGCTTTGAGATGTTTTGCCAATGCCTTGCATAAAGACAGGTCCATCGCACAGACGCGTTTGGCATTTTCCCCTCGTGAATGTGGGGTTTTCTCCGGGCATTATGCTTTCTCCCTCGAGCCGCAAATACAGAGAGCAACCGCCTGAAGATCACATTGGAATAAAAAAAAAATACCTTTTATCCCACGTGAGCCTTTTGGAGGCGAACGACTAATGTATTATTTATCAAACGGTGTACCACGCTAAGGGCGCGTGACAGATCCTCACGCGAAACGCTGGTGTCGGATGAAATCAGCTCGGCGGCAGTCATCTCGTGAACAGAGGCTGTGAGCGCGAATAATGAATAGAAGACGGAGGCGCAGCGCCGGTCGATGCACTATTAAATGTAAACTGATCGATAAAAGGCGTAGCAGATAAGTTATTTTATTTTTTGCGGCTGTACTTGCGATATAGGGTTACTATAGACAACCATCCCCTGTGTGGCCATTTAACGGACTTTTATTGGAGAGTCCCTACCTATTTTTTGTGCCTCATAGAAAGAAAGTCCTGCCAGAGCTGGTTCGATTTCAGCATCGGGCGCCTTTCTCCGTTAAGTTCGTGTGTTCTCCCCCGGTTTTGCGAGGGTTTCCGCCGGGTTCTCCGGTTTCCTCCCACAACTCCGGAAACACTCATTCATTTATTGGCCGATAAGATCATATGCAGCTCTCTTTAACAGTTGTCCAGTGGGTGAAGGGGGTATGTTGACATGCCGTTCTCTCCACAGCTCTGTGCAGTGCTTTGTGACCTTTGGGCGAGAAGTGCTCGAGAAGTGCAATTATTATTAATATTACCGGTTCAAATGTGCCTCGCTATGACTGCAATACAGGCCACCAGATTCATAGCTCAGTGCCTGATCTGCGGTACTACCACGACCCTGGGTATCGTGAAGGGGCAGTTTGTCATTGGTGTTAGGTACCTAGTGGCCTTAAGGTGCAATTACGCTATCTCATCTCATCTCATTGTCAGAAACCGCTTAGTCCTGTGCAAGGTCGCGGTGAGCCGGAGCCTATCCCGGCAGACACAGGGCGCAAGGCAGGGATATACCCATGATGGGACGCCAGTCCATCACCGGGCACTGCGGGTAATTTAGTCTGCAAGCCAATTACTCTATGCAGCAGCATGTTTTTTGGACTGTGGGAGGAAACCGGAGTGCCCAGCGAAAACCCACGTAAGCATAATATATAGGACGCAGTGGAGTGACTGGCAAATGTTGACTCCGGCTGATCTCACGGCTGCCTTCCTTTCGTCCATCTCTCTATGATCTCCTCCAGCCTCTGAGTCGTTTTCGCTTTCTATTCGACATTGGCTCTGTACGCGCGGCACGTTATAAATGATAATTACAGTATTACCATACTCATTCGAGACCACGCCCGCTCCTCCGACAGCCTAAGCCAGATCCTCATCCCTCATCTCATTGTCAAAAACCGCTTAGTCCTGTACAGGGTCGCGGTGAGCCAGAGCCTATCCCGGCAGACACAGGGCGCAAGGCAGGGATGCACCTACGATAGGACGCCAGTCCATCACTGGGCACTGCGGGCAATTTAGTCTGCAAGATAATTAACTAATGTAGCAGCATGTTTTTTGGACGAGGTGGCGTGACTTTGGACTGTGGGAGGAAAACGGAGTGCCCGGCGAAAACCCACGGGGACATGGAGAGAACATGCAAACTCCACACAGAAAGGTACCTGAGCCGAGATTCGAACCCTGGCCCTTCTTGCTGTGAGGCGACAGCACTAACCACTGGCCCACCGTGCCGCTCCAGATCCTCATCCCGTTTCTCGTAATGAAATGCACCGCGCGGAGTCAGATTTCGGGGAAACCATAAAACAGAGGCGTGCATCGGGTTGTTACTCTCGTGTTTGACGTCACCGCGACGTCATACGAGAGGTGGGTGCCGGCTGTTGCATTGCCATTGCGGGGAGCGGTGGCTCGGCGGTTAGCGCGCTGGGATGCTAAACCTGGCTCACAGCCAACACCATTAACAATGGCTCTCCCCTAGGTCGACTCAGCGTCAAATGAATAGCTAGTGCGGTGTGTAAACATCGCCACGAGAGACACAAAGGCGGCCGCGTGGTGCTGGTTGTCCAACTCTTCCTGTGCTCTGTCGATCATCATAGGTGCTGCTGGCTAACAACACTTGACCCTACAGTCTGTCAAGGCTACAAGGGGAATCTTTGTTTTGTTGACAAACAAGTTGCATTCACCTTTTAATATTACAATGTCTCATTCGTGCCAGGAGGAAGGCAACCAATTGGTTAGGTAGCGCCAACATTTGCTAAACACTACGTCGTATGTATATATATATATATGCTTAGTTGCGGGAAGAAATCAGAGAGCCCAGAGGAAACCAATGCAGTACAGGGAGATAACACACAAAACCCCCAAGCAGTAAGGCACCCGAGGTGGAAATTGAACCACATCAGGCAGGGTTTTCTTTCTGCCACGCGCAGATGTTGCCGCTGGCGCCGCCATGCCCTTAATGGAGTTGCCATTATCGTCGGCGCTGCCACAATTTACGGGTTTTCGTTGTTTTGTATAAAGAGGCAACAGCTCACCCCAGAGTATACCGTCGAATGTAAACCCATACCTTGTCCGCTCTCCAGTGGCCAGCCCAGTAGAAAAGAAACAAACCCATCCTGTTCCTTAACTCACTTTCGTTAGTCTTGCAGCAGCTTGGCACCGTGAACTAAAGCGGGATGCCTTTCCTTTGTTGTATGTTACTCGAGCTTCGTTGCGCGGTTAGAGAAATGTCTGTCCGTTTTGAAAGCCGCCTGCATTACTCTGGGTCACACCGGGAGAGGGGCCTTCACCTGTTGCAGCCGAATCCTGAAACTGCTTGCTATAGCTCTACCGCACGGATTTTATAATACAGCAACGACGAGGGAAGGTTTATTACGTGTCGCGTTAATAATGTGCATTACCAGCCACATTTTAAGCAGAGCCTCATACGTGCAGTCAGAATAACAATATCCCTGGCGCCTCTGTTACATAAAATGTCTACATGACGCTCACGGTATTAAATCAGCTTTGCTGAGTCTCAAGCGTGATTTCCATAATCACCCCATATTGCAATGTGTGGGTGGTGATGGTGCGACGGCTCAGAGATGCAGATGGTGCTCGATTTTCGGAGGCATTTGCAGGAGCAATCTGGACGCTGCCAAACCATTATTGATGCTCGCGCCGACTCTAAGCGTATGGTCTCCGCAGGGGCCCAATCTCCCAGATCTCTCCCCCCCCCCCCAATTGTTCCAGGGAATACAGCAGCGCGCGAAACCCCATCCGCTGACCTTGATCCCTGCTGCCACGAGTGAAGGGCGGGGGCGGTGGCGTAGTGAGTAGCGCTGCAGCCTCACAGTTAAAATTACCCGGGTTAGATTCCAGGCTCGGGTATTTTATATGGAAAATTAGCATGTTCTGCCCATATTTATGTATGTATAACACTTTTATATGCATATATGATTCGTCCAACGTGCGAGGCCAAACGTCCCGAAGGATAGAGAAGGAACGCTCGTCGCGGCCATCCTGAAAGACGATCTAATGGAGAGCAATTCTCATTCAATACAATGATAATGAGGATGAACTGGGCTCGCTTGGCCGTGTGTATGGAGGCGGTTATGAACACACTGTAGGTAGGTGACAGTACTCAATCACTGTACACCCGAGCTGCAATTTCCCGAGTCAAATTATACCGTGGCGCGTTGACGGCGGTTCATTATCATGTTTTGAAGGGGGGGAAAAAAAAAACGAGGTAATTACAATAATTCTCGGGGTTACTGCGAAGTGAAATGGGAGCAATCAACGCGACATCGTGTGCTGATGTGATGCTTGCAGGGGACACGATTTTTATACGCGTTAAGACGTTAATCATTACATGGATCCCAGTCCTCCGACTCACCTCGTCAGCGGTGACTGGCTGCTCTCGCGAGTCATCGGCAAGAGAAAGAGCGCAACATCACTTGGCGTGAGATTCCTGCGCGGGTGATTTTAATTGCGAAAATATCCCGGTTTACAACGCGTGGCAGAGTGTTCGTACAATGTCGAGTCGGAGGTGCGAGGAAACCGCAGAGAGGCGGGGAAAGGCAGCTACGCGGTTAGCCGGTGCCAACATTTGTCAAATGTCTCATTATCTGAAACCGCTTAATCCTATATAGGGTCACGGTGAAGCCGGAGCCTATCCCGGAAACACAGGGCGTAAGGCAGGAATACACCCGACGACGGGACGCCGGTCCATCGCCGGGCATTGCGAGACAATTTTAGTCTCCGAGCCAATCAACCTATCCAGGAGCATGCTTTTGGACTGTGGGAGGAAACCGGAGTACCCGGCGAAAACCCACGCGGACACGGGGAGAGCATGCAAACTCCACACAGAAAGGCACCGGAGCCGAGAGACTCGAACCCGGGACCTTCTTGCTGTGAGGCGTCAGCGCTAACCACTGCGCCACCGCGCCGCCCATTTGTCAAATGCTGCGTGCTATATATTATGATGTTATCGGCCAATTAATGAGGGTTTTTTTTTCTTTGCTATGGGAGTCGACTGGCAAACCCAGAGCAGCCCGTGCAAAACAAGGGGAGAACACACAAATTCCACGGAGAAAGGCGCTCCAGGCGGGAATCGACCTGCTTTAGGCAGGACCTTCTCTCTGTAAGGTGTGGATGTTACTGCTGCATAGCCACCCTGTAGGCAGATTGATTGTTTGCTATATATATGCAGGTAGTCATAGCAGAACGCTAAAGGCTGCTTGCAACGTGCGGCGCGAAACTTCGCGAAAGAGGAGGATCGCTCGATTCGGCTATCCCGAAAGAGCAGCTTTGGTAAGCAATCATCTTGACTGTTCTCTCTCACCCGCGCTGTGCTCAGCTATCGGGATGCGTGCGCGTTCATTTGTCTTCCTCGTTCTATCAGCAGACTCCTCGACGTTGCACTCTGGAACTCCATGTCATTGTCTGCTTATTTTTGTTTTTATTCCAAAGTTCCCATTATGACCTTGCTCAGATTACGATATGTGATCGTCCTTATCAGTCGTCCCATTGTTATCCCTCTTTGTTGGTGGCTGTTGGTCTCCATCTCATTGTGTACGCCCCCCCGCCCCCCCCGCCCCCAAGTTCATATAACCTTAGGCAATTCAAGAATAAAATCGTATCGTCTGTGCTATCGTATTCTGTTGCTGGGTACGTTCGGTTAGAGGCCCTGATTCCTGGTCCCAGCAGCTGTTGATTTGAAAGAAATACGTGTGAGGTGGGAGCCACGGTTATGTTTGTTCAGCCACATGCGAGCGCACACAAGTCACGATTTCCACTGGACGGTCAATAGTTATCAGTATTCCGCTACTATCACCACCGTCGCCACCGCTAACAGCATCGTCATTCCAGTCGCCGCTCAGCCGGCTTGTGCTGAGATTCGGGCTGGACTCCAGTATCTACATAATCAGTGTTTCGAGGTGATATCTGAAACCATTTATTCCCACCTATAAATTATTCAACACTGCGCACCTTATGGGACATTATATATTAAACAAACAAAATAAACGGATTTTAAAGTAAATCCTCACTCATTCTCTCAGGTCTTTTTCAACAGGATATTTCGCTTGGCGTTCATTTGATCAAAATTGTATAATAACAATAATATAAGATTACAATAGGTTTTACCGTATCTGGCGATTATGCGGGTGTTAAGATCTTAACACCGTGTTAAGATCTGTGTTAAGATCTTAACACCTGCATAATCGCCAGATACGGTAAAACCTATTGTAATCTTATATTTGTATACTGGCAAAAAGTACCCATAGCAATAACAATAATGTAGCGTGAAATATGTCCTCATCCAGAATGTGACGAGGTTGGGTTGTCACGGGTTCATGTATGAGAATATCTCTCCGTAGATGCTCTTTCGGGATAGCTGTGTCGAGTGCTCCTGCAATCTCCTTTGCGACGTTTCGCCTCGCACATTGGAGGCATTATCAGGAGCCTAGAATGTTCCTAAATAATAGCTACAGAGTGCTACGGTCAGTGTTTGGGTGGCCACACACTGGGTGGCCAAATATGGTCAGTGTTTGGGTGGCCAAACACTGGGTGGCCAAATACGGTCAGTGTTTGGGTGGCCAAACACTCACCATATAAGACTACAATAATCTCTTCCTTTAATGAAAACATTTAAACCATACTGATATTAAGGGATAACTGATAGTTGTTCCTTTTACAATACATTAGAAAAACACTTATTTACGACTAAAATAATTAAAATGTAAATCTCACTGTATTATCAGTCAGTCGTAAGTCACATATTGTAGGTGTATGGCCACCCACTTTTAGTCTGTATCCCTAGATAGATTGATTTTGTGTTCCAAAAAGTGTTCTCCTTTTGAGTGCGGTGAAAAGCGGGTCATTTAAAAATGTATTTTTATCCTCTTTTATTTTGAAATAGAATCGCCGCAGTCCCAGCGGTACGTGAGACGATGCTTTGTTGTTGCTTCTCTCTGAACGGAGGGACTGAATATTCACCCACACGTCTGGGCCATGATGGGACTCTGAACATTTTCGCATAATGGTGCCCCCACGGAGTTTCTGCTGGGCGTCGAGTAAGTTACAACCGCGGCGCTGGGAAATGTGAAAGAAAAAAAATCTAAACATAGCGCAAAAACGAAAAAGTTTGGCTCGTCCACTCGCCAACAGAGTGAATTATGTAACGCTGGAGCAAGTCGCCTCCTCCCCCCCGGCAGCCGCGACCCAACAAACAAATGTGAAATGCGGATAACGCGTTACGGTCTGCGTTCACGGGCAGGGAGAATTAGGAAAGCAGTTACCCACTGTGGAGAGAACACGTGTAATGTTACCGCATTGAAGGAGCTGGCGCGGCTGGCTGGAGTTGTAGAGTCAGGCATGCGTATTGGTCCCGGTGGGAGCATCCATTATTTACACCGGCGTGTTATGATCGTTGCCTGAATTTTATAAGCCGTATCAGAGCTCACCGTTGCGCAGGCTTAATGTGTCTAGAATTGCACGTAGCGTCCAAACCGTGGCCATCCGCGGGATGTACTGGCCATTACGTCACACGGGCGGTGGCCGGGAGGTGTAAGTGTGGAACATTTTCAAAGCTTCGGAGGGGGATTTTTCTTACTTCCCCTTTCTCTGTCCGCCCCCCCCACCGCCTCCTGTGGTAAACAATGCCACCGCCTCCTTACGTCAACATTTCGAGCGACGACGAAGGAATGAATTCGTGGATGGATGTGCGAATAATATCGCGAAGCTCCCCTTTGTGTGCGGACTTCATTGTAAGCACCGCATGCGCGGCGGTGTTTACTCGACTCCGAGACTTTGACCCCGATCCATCCGTCTCTCTTACACAGCCCTTTGCCCAAGTTTGACAGCGTCGCGGCACACACATACACACTATTGTGCGTATTTACACAACGTACATAAATCCAAATTGAAATTGCCTGCAGCGATCAGTCTGCCAGACTCGAATACATGGCAGTGGCCGTGAGCCATAGTCCCAGATCTATAATAGATGTGCAAACACGAACCTTTCGAATTTTAGGCCCCGATGAGCGCGCGCTAATGAACGCGATTGACATTATTAGAGGGCACCAGGCGAATCGACCCGCCGAGTGAGCTTGCAAGCTCTGGATGCGCGATGTCTGTGACACTACAAACGTGCGAATTGACCAACGCAACAACGCATTCAACTAGGGAGTTGTCGCTGGGTTCTCCGGTTTCCTCCCACAATCCAAAGACATGCGACTGCCTATGTTAATTGATCTGACTAAATTATGTACCCGCGCCCTCCCGGTGTCCTGAGATGTTGTAATTTGTTTACCCCTCTCGCTGGACAACTGTTAAAAATTTCTACTCGGCTCAACGGTTCCTTCCAGCTTTAATACAAACTGACCGAAGGAAAAGTCCTGTAAGCTCCCGGAAGCCGAGCTGGGGCAGTGTTATCGGCCTATAATTGTGCGCTGTTCCGAAGCAGATCCGTTGACACGAAATGAATAGGTTTAGTGAAACGCCGGCCATTCCAAAAATCAAACGGCACGATTGAGAAAGATCTACAGTACGATCGGCAAGTTTATGAGCCGTTGTATGTTCCAGATATAATGGTCGTTATACCGCACCTACAAACCAGCCGACAAATCGCTGTGCCACGGTGCTTTCGATGTCAGTCAGAGTCATACCTCTTCTCTTACCGCAAAGCCAGCGGCTGCTTTGCCCGCACGGCTGCACAACCATCATCGCTATCAAGCATCCGTTTAAACCTGTCCAGGGTTACGGGGGTCGGAGTCTATGCCGGCAGCCACAGAGCGCAAGACAGAGGCGATTCCGAGGAGGGGTTGCCATTTCATCGCAGAACACCAGGGGACGGTTTAGTGAGCAGGACGATTGAACGAGGTGGCGTGACTTTGGACTGTGGGAGGAAAGAGGAGTACCCGACGAAAACCCACGCGGACACGGGGACAGAACACACATTCTCCAGACAGAATAGCAACCCGAGCCAGGATTCGATCCCGGGTGCTTATTGCTCCCATTGAACACTGAAGTGGTCAGAGTGGCGACCTCGATATTCAGTGCAGTTTCAAGGACAAAATGCATACATTATTTACAAAATTTTGCTTGCATATTTTGCCACATGTATGTGTTTTTTTTGCAAACTGGGCACTTTGCGAAAAGTGTCTATTTGGTGTTTTACGGTCTTCAGACCTGTATAATCGCTATTATCCCCGACCAGCTGAGCCATCTCCACGCGCGTTTATCCATTGAAATGTCAACCCTAGTCGAATGGTTTATAACAAAGCAGCGAAGCAAGGAAAAAAAAAGCACTCTTGTAACAAAGTTAGTGTTGGATGTGACATCGTAATGAACGTGAAATTACTGAGACTCCTGTCTCACTGCATCTCTCTCACCGCGCGTGTGCGGCGCGTGGGATGTGTGTGTGTGGTCACGCAACGATGGGTTTGGAGCGGTGGGGTGCAGCGGGTAGCGCGCCGCGTTATGAATTCGGCGACCAGAGTTCGACTCGCGTTCGCGGCCAACAGGCACACGACGTGTGTGTGTGTGGTTTCTGCTGTGCGCGTGTGCGTCACTGCATCTGCTCCTACAGCCTGTAAAGACGATACGAGGCATCTATGTATTTGTGCGTTGATTGTTTGTGTGTCGGGGGGGGAGGGGGGTGGAACGGTGGTGCAGCGGTGGGCGCGTTGCTCTACAAACCCGGCGACACGAGTTCGCTTCCCGTTCACGGTCAATACCAGTGTGGTGTGTAAACATTGCCGCCAGGGAGAGAGGCGAATGCGGCCGGGCATGGTGCTAGCCTTTACATTGGCTCGCTAAGAGCACTTGATTGTAGTTTACTCAGGAATACCTCGCCTCTTCTCAAGTCTCGTGTTCAGACAAGCCCTATATTGGGATGTTTGGCAAATGCCACGGATGCTTGACAAATGCCACTGATGTTTGGCACGTGAGAGGAAACCAGAGGCACCCCCAGGAAGACTTCGCTTGCGAGTGGCGCAGTGTTAACGCTGCTGCCTGACAGCTGCCTGACAGCGAGAAGCTCCCCTCTTTGATTCCCCGGATAGCGTCCCATCAAGGGTACATCCAAAGTTATCTACTAACTGGCTTACCCATCTCTGCTGGACAACTGTCGAGAGAGCCGCACGGTTCAACGGTTCCTTCCAGTTTAAATAAGCGCTGACCGACACCGAACACTGACGCAGAACACGCCGTGACTGCCCCGACATTCTCTGCCAGACAGCGGCTACGCCAGCTAAGATATCCGCGCCTAACGTGAGCCGGTATTCACGTACGTCTGTGCGAGGAGGCATCGATAGAGAGGCAGTGTTGTTGCTCGCTCCGGTTCGACCATGTCCGCTCGAGCGATGAATCCCATTATTTAACATTGCCCGTAGACAGCTCCGTACACACCGACTGCCGCAGCGGTGCTACAGGCGGTCAGATGTCGCTTCAGCATGCACGGCGCGGTCCAGATGTCTTGTGACCCCCACGAAAACGTACTGTTGTTTTGGAAATTCTCAACCGGTGGGTCGCGACCCATCATTGGGGCCTCGAGCGCCACCTAGCGGTCCGTGAGCCTTGAGGTGTAAAAGGTTCAGAACCCCTGATTTGAACAAGGAATATAGAAACAACAATATCAAATTTTATTGTTCCAAAATAAACAATAAAGGGTCATTTTAAGACAGAAATGAATGAGCCGTGAAAACCTACATCAGAAATTAATGAGTAAAGGGAAAATAAATGTTAGGGATCAATTAAGTAGGGGTTACAAGATTAATGGATCACCTTGTAGAGGGCGATGCTAGTATGAGCGGTGGTGCAGTGGTTTGGAAGCAACGTCCTAAGTTTAATCTGCCGGATTTTACAGCCATGTTTGACATCAGTGGCAAGTGATATCCACCTTCCTGCTGCCCCCTTTACCAACCCGCATTCACCATCGTGGTGAAGTATGGTCGAACAGCCACCGTCATTGATAGATGTTTATTACGACAGCAGAAAAATACGCAGTGAACTTGCAGGCTCTGGATGCGGGATTCCTGCGCCAGAACAAACGTTACGACCTAACAAAGGCAAACAACACGCACAATTAATTATTTAATAATAATAATAATAATTAATCATTGCATTTATAGAGCGCTTTTCACCCGAGGGTCACGAAGCGCTGCACAGGGCTGAGGAGAGAACGGCACACGAACAACGACAGAGAACGGAAAAGCAGCAACATTTTTTGGGGTTTTTTTTTACAAGGTAATACAACGCATGTCCAGCGTTAAATCGTGCAAAGTTGAAACCCTGGTCTTAATCATGAACTAAACAGCAGCCCGCAGTATCGCACAGGACAAAACTACGCAACACCTTTGGGAGGCCCTCACCCAGCAGTGGATCGACACGGAGCGGCACATTGTCGAGGCAATGCTGGAATTGCTACAGTGCCATTTAGAATCCGGTGGCGGTCTCGATTGATCGTGTGTCACAGCATGGCGTCCACTCGCTGGAACTCGTGAGCTTCGAACGCTTAGCCAGCAGATGGCACAGAAACGTGTCCGGGGGTGGGGGGGGGTTGGGGGAGAGGGAAATATCAATGGATCTTGGGTTAAAAATTAATCGATGAGGTTCAATACATTCACGCCGTGTGAGTCCATGCGAGCGTTGGAATAAATTGCTCTATGATGCTTCATCAAAGACCTTGGATGGGACGCGTCACAGGCAGGCGGTACCGTGTCCGCGCTTTGGTCAAGACTGGTGACAGTTGCCCAAAAGAGGGAAGAGACGCTGGAGGGGGCGTTCGCCGCGGAGATGGAGCGATCAAATCAGTTTCGCGTGCGGCCGCTCGGTGCGTTGGTGGTACATTGTAGGACTGTGGAGAGACAGCGGGGGTCTTTATACAGCAGTGGATTGATCATGGCTGATGATGATGATTTGCAACATTGAACGTGGAACTATGCACCCATCCACCGTGGACATTCGAAAATTAAGGGCCGTGACTAACGAAACACAGCTAGAGTTGTGTCTCATTTCACCGTCTCGTTCGTATTGTTTCTAATTGTGTCGTCCATCCGGTTTTGTCCGCTGCATTAACGTAAACGGAAACGTGGCGCGTAATTTGCATGTGATCTGCATAAAGGCTAAGTGTATGTCCGCGTGGCCAATTCGGAGCGTGCATCGGAAGCACGAGGAATCGATAGAGATCGATGAGTCTAGGCACTAGAGTCCATTTCCTCTCTCCTCCCTGGATTTAAATCCACATCGCAAGAGTTCATTTCACCACCACCTTAGCCAATCTTCAAACACGCGTGATTGGTGCATTTAGACTCAGGATGGATACTGGCAGATTATAAACTAATCGTGCATTGGAGGTGATTGCCAGTTCGTTACAGTGCTTATTTATGGGTGCAGTCATCATTAATGGCAATGAAAATATAACACATTGAGGGCCATTATTTCTCTCTCATAAGGAGGGTCAATGTGTGCCATCAGCAAATCAATTACGGTAAGGCTTGGGGAGCCGTCACTGTAATTCCACCCTGTTATCAAGTCAGCCAGCTGCAGCGACTCCGCTGTCAACCTGAGTTCACCTGAGTTCAGTTCCAAGCGACGGTGAACATCAGTGGTGACTGACATCAGAACCGGTCCTTCTGGGCCGTCCTCCTCTGGCAAGCCCGCGCTGATTACGTGGTGAAATATGGTCAAAGAACCCCCTTGATCGACATGGCTTGGGCTGCCCATCATCAAATAGTTGATTACCAAGGGCCTGGCAAAGATTCATTCAAAAATACTACATTACACGAAGTCTTATCTGCTGCCAAATACTTAAGACAAATTAAGGTAATTTTCCCAAAAGCGTCACTTATTATATATTTTTATCAATGCGCTGTCAACTCAATACCAATATATACTTATCTAGAACATATTTATTCAAAATCGTCATCATTATTAGTGAACCAAGCAATTCGCCTCCCTGCCGCGTGTGACCCTAAAGCCGATAAGAGTTCTGGTCCCAATGCATTTCACTTTCGAGCTTCGAACAAAGGTTTCTATCGGCGTGCGGCGAGATACCAGCTGTCCGCACAGCCCGACATGTACCAACAGCCACCTGGAGGCGACTTTAGGCTATTCAATATCCCGCAGTGCCGCCTTTTGGTTCACGCGTGTGCACCGCGTTTGATGGGCGCAAGCGATGCGGGGGGGAGATAGGGAGGAGGGAGGGATGTGGGGGCGTGGAGGGAGATGGGGGGGAGGGAGGTAGAGGGGG